>JAUESO010000044.1:0-315447 GCA_030914385.1 Drosophila antonietae | reverse complement strand
CATACATATGTGTAAGTTTGTGATGTGATAATCATAATCCCCGAGTATCACATGTATAGGCATTTGAATGAATGCTCTGCCTGGGGCATTTGCAGGTTTCGTGCATGGGTCTCGAATATTGGGCGTGTGCCTACCTCAACTTTGAAATTAAGTAAACGATTTTGGGTTCGAATTGCAGGAAAGGTCAATTATTTTTAGTACCTGTTGATCTGTTATCATTTGTTCTTTAATATCTAGTACCTGATTTGACCCTATATGCAAAAATGGGACAAGTTGTTCAAATGCTTGCGCAAATTCAGGTCACATATAACCCTTTTAAAGAAATGCCTAGATATACAGGTAAGATTGACCCTTTTATCCTATATAAAGTAGGGGGAAGTGCACTTGTCACTTTAGTTGACATTCAACTTCTGAACCGAACGGTGTTTTTCTTATGCACGAAACATGCAAAAGGCCCAGGCAGAGTATTCATTCAAATGCCTATACAATAGACTTGGGTAGCTCATGAGTGAGTGAGCCAAAATGAATGGCTCACTGAACTGAGCCACTGAGCTAGTTCCTTCAATATGGCTCACTTTGCCTCACTTGCTCACTTTGGCTCACTTGCTCACTTTGGCTCACTTTGGCTCACTTGCTCACTTTGGTTCACTTGCTCACTTGCTCACTTTGGCTCACTTTGGCTCACTTTGCCTCACTTGCTCACTTTGGCTCACTTGCTCACTTTGGCTCAGTTTGGCTCAGTTTGGCTCACTTTGGCTCACTTTGGCTCACTTGCTCACTTTGCCTCACTTGCACTCTTTGGCTCACTTGCTCACTTTGGCTCACTTGCTCACTTTGGCTCACTTGCTCACTTGCTCACTTTGGCTCACTTTGGCTCACTTTGGCTCACTTTGCCTCACTTGCTCACTTTGGCTCACTTGCTCACTTTGGCTCAGTTTGGCTCACTTTGGCTCACTTGCTCACTTTGGCTCACTTGCACCACTAACCATACAACACATAGACTAGACAACTAGAACAAACTTTTTCCACGGACCAGAATATGAGCCAAGCGACCGCTCAACTTCGTATTTGTTCGGTTTGGGCAATTCAGGGCTGGGCAGTCAAAATATGAAACGACGAATTCATTGCGGTGCAAGCGCTCAACCGGCATGGTCGCGGTTTCGTATGAGTACATTCTGTGTGCTATTTTTCTTTACTCTCCCTCTCTCTTTTTTCTCTCTCTCTCTCTCACTCTATGCGAGCACAAGCCAGCAGCCCACAAAAATTGAAATTTGTTCGCGAGTGGCGATTCGCGACGATCTCATCTGCCTTTCTTAGTAAGAGTATGCCGAACTCTTAAACGGTTTTGCCATGCTCATGCAAAATTTTAGTGTTTTCGTAAAGATTTTTGGGAAGGGTATGAAAGCGCTGATGTGCATAAGCATTACTTTTTCGCGATGAGCATGCACACACACATTTACTGCGTCTTACTACATGTATGAGCAGTTATGTGACTGTGTGCGAAACTTTTGCTGTCTGTAGCAATTGCAGGGACCAACATTTGCAGTTTGTTATTCTTGTGGACCTCGGCCTTAGAATTGTGGGAACGGTCTTAAATTTGTTCGGCCTTGTAGACTGTCAAATCTACTTGACCCATGCATATGGCATGTATGTTTATATGCATACATATGCATTTCTTTTTATACATGTTAAATAAATAATAATTATTATAACTTATTTAGTAACATAGCCCCCAAAACTTTTTAGAACGGTTTATAAACGATTTAAGTGGATCTGGAAATTAATATGTATTGACAATGTCAGAACACACCATGTACTCATTATTGCCAAAATGACTGCTACAAGTCGTAGAGGCTCATTTGACAGTCACTCTACAATTCAAACCATACAAAATAGACAAACTACTGAATCACGCAGGTAGCAAGAGAACAAACTGCAAATGTTGGGCCCTGCAGGCAGCAAAAGTTTCGCACACAGTCACATAACTGCTCATACATGTAGCAAGACATAGTAATTGTGTGTGTGCATGCTCGTCGCGAAAAAGTAATGCTTATGTACATCACGCTTTCATACCCTTCCCAAAAATCTTTACGAAAACACTAAAATTTTGCATGAGCATGGCAAAACCGTTTAAGAGTTCGGCATACTCTTACTAAGAAAGGCAGATGAGATCGTCGCGAATCGCCACTCGCGAACAAATTTCAATTTTTGTGGGCTGCTGGCTTGTGCTCGCATAGAGTGAGAGAGAGAGAGAGAAAGAAGAGAGAGGGAGAGTAAAGAAAAATAGCACACAGAATGTACTCATACGAAACCGCGACCATGCCGGTTGAGCGCTTGCACCGCAATGAATTCGTCGTTTCATATTTTGACTGCCCAGCCCTGAATTGCCCAAACCGAACAAATACGAAGTTGAGCGGTCGCTTGGCTCATATTCTGGTCCGTGGAAAAAGTTTGTTCTAGTTGTCTAGTCTATGTGTTGTATGGTTAGTGCTTGCACTCTTTGGCTCACTTGCTCACTTTGGCTCACTTGCTCACTTTGGCTCACTTGCTCACTTGCTCACTTTGGCTCACTTTGTCTCACTTTGCCTCACTTGCTCACTTGTGAGCGCATTTTTTCCAGCGCAATTCTTCACTGCGAAAACGAAGATCTTTGCTAAAACCAAAGAACGTGGAAAGCCTGATGTTGTTGCATGTAATGTACTGTTTTAAATTCACAAACAGTATACCTAATCGTTTCCTTTTTTTTATAGCCTAGATATCATCTACACACATATACTATAATACATCCCAATGAACGGATCTCAAAGAATGCCTTTTTATATTTTTTGATGTTTTTTTTTTATTATTTTTAATTTTAGTTTTGATATATGCCCAATGAAGGAAGCTACAAAATATATTTTTTATTAGTTTGTTCTATTACTTTTAAGAAAAAATTTTAATTGTGTCTTTATTTTTAAAGCGTAACGTATTTTTTAGTTTTTTCAAATTGCTTGCGATCATTATCGGCTCTTGAGCTATCAGCAAGTGAGCCACTGAGCCAAATGAGTGAGTTGGCTCACTTCACAAAAAAGAGCGAGTGAGCTGGCTCACCTCAATGAGCTAGATTTACCCAAGTATACTATACAAGTGATACTCGGCGATTGTGATTATCACATCACAAACGTACACATATGCATGTGTGTGTGTGTAGGCCAGTGTTGCCATCTTTTCGCCGAAAAAACAGGACAGTTGACACAAAAAAAGAGGACAAAAAAGGGACAAAATATTTTTGAAAAGGTAAAAAAACTGATAACATTTTTTTCTATTTTAAAAAATGGAATTTGATTTTAATTTCTCTTTAAAAGGTGTAGCACCTTTATTGTAGTTGTAGCTTATTGTAGTTTTGGCAACATTTGCCGTTCCGATGTAGTCCAAACCTAATCCAAAGATATTATATTTAATTGTATGTAATTGTTAACTAGTAAAATCAACCTAATTGCCAAAATAGAATTTAAGGTATCAATATGCAACTTGTTCCTTAATTAGCTTTTCCACCTCAGCATTTGACCACAGCAAAGTGATAACAAATGCACCCAGGTCCGAAAAGTTTTTGTTTCCTGCTGAGTCTGTGTGGTTCTGAACTTCAGTTCAGAAAGATATCTCTCCATTCTAAAAGTTTTGTATATAAACTGCACTTGCAGTATTTGCAAAATGCCTTATCAATATTATTGGGAACGCGGCTAATCCATTTTGTTTAATGGGTCGTTTAACCGCGACAACCTAAATTTCAGTTTGTAAATTTCCTTTGACATTTTTGTTAAACTTTTGAAAACTTAATGATCGATCGATAAATATATTTTCGATTACAGGGCTACAGCGTTTGAAACAGTGATACATCGTAAAATGTGTTGCAATATTATTATTATTATTATTATTATTATTATTAAAGCGATGATAATGATTTATTTTTTTTTTATTTGTAATATGTTGACAAATTGTGAGTTAAACTAAAGAAAATTAAAATTATATAAACATAAAGCCACTAACCATACAACACATAGACTGGACAACTAGAACAAACTTTTTTCACGCACAAAAATATGAGCGAAACGCCGCACAACTTCGTATTTGTTCGGTTTTGGCAATTCGCGCTCGGGCAGTCAAAATTTGAAACGACGAATTCATTGCGCTGCCAGCGGTCGACTGGGATGGTCGCATTTTCATATGAGCACATTCTGTGTGCTATTATTCTTTACTCTCCCTTTCTCTTTTTTCTCTCTCTATCTCACTCTATGCGAGCACAAGCCAGTTGCCCACAAAAATTGAAATTTGTTCGCGAGTGGCAATTCGCGACGATCCCGTCTGCCATTCTTAGTAAGAGTATCCCGAACTCTTAAACGGCTTTGCCATGCCCATCCAAAATTTTTGTGTTTTCGTAAAGATTTTTGGGAAGGGTATGAAAGCGCTGATGTGCATAAGCATTACTTTTTCGCGATGAGCATGCACACACACATTTACTGTGTCTTGCTACATGTATGAGCAGTTATGTGACTGTGTGCGAAACTTTTGCTGTCTATAGCAATTGTAGGGACCAACATTTGCAGTTTGTTCTCTTACTACCTGCGCGATTGAGTAGTTTGTCTATTTTGTATGGTTTGAATTATAGAGTGACTGTCAAATGAGCCTCTACGAGTTGTAGCAGTCATTTTGGCAATAATATAAATTAACGGTTGCGACGCCACTCAAGGCTAGCGGGCGCCGCATCCGGGTTCATACTTACAACAGTTGTATTCTCATCCTTGTAAAATGAAAGTCGAAGTATACGTTATAAAATTAAATGATTTATTAGTATTCTTCAATTAATACAAGTTGTCGGCCTCGATTCCAGAATTGGACTGGCTTCCCTTGGTCAAGTGGACCTTTATATAGCTGTGCTGAAGTTGAGTCGTTGCCGGCGTTGCAGCAGCGGCGGTGGCAGCGGGTGCAGCGCGCTTGCAGCGTCAGCGGTTTCGGCGTGGCGTTGAACTCGCTATGGCGCGGCGTCTCCGGTGGCGGCGGAGCAGCAATGTCAGCGGTTTCGCATGACCGTTGCTGAGGCCGCGGATCGGTTTCCGGTGACGACTCAGCATTCTAGCACTTGAAAGTGTCAGCATGACTGCAACTATGTTGCAACGGCTAGATGCGGAGTGGGGAGGCAGAGAGTTGTTCTATTGGCGTTGTTGGTGCGCAATTAGGCTCATGTTGATATTTGGCTGCTCATAAGTGAAGTGGTTATGTGAGTAGAGTGGCGGGGGCGACGGGCATGGGGAAGGGGAGCAGCTTGGCGTTGGCTGGTGTTAATTTATATATGTATAACATGACGTATTCTGACATTTGTCAATACATATAAATTTCCAGATCCACTTAAATCGTTTATAACCCGTTCAAAAATGTTTTGTGGGTTATGTTACTAAATTAGTTATAGTAATTTTTATTTATTAAACATGTATAAAAAGAAATGCATATGTATGCATATAAACATACATGCCATATGCATGGGGGAAGTAGATTTGACAGTCTACAAGGTCGAACAAATCTAAGACCGTTCCCACAATTCTAAGGCCGAGGTCTACAAGAATAACAAACTGCAAATGTTGGACCCTACAATTGCTACAGACAGCACACAGTCACATAACTGCTCATACATGTAGCAAGACACAGTAATTGTGTGTGTGCGGCTCCAGCGGCTCCATTTTTCTGTTCCTTCCCGAATTACCAGGAACTATCGCCCCTTACAATTACCACAGTGCACCACGGATTATTCATTATATTACGCTTTTCATGTCTTATGTCTTAATTATAATAAATATTATACCGTATTTTCCTCAGAGCTCTCTCTTCCTCTAATAAAAGCATTGCTTTCAGCTCATCTTAAAGTGGTTACTCGAAATGCCCTGAGTTGAGTTTGGATGCTGCTGACTCTTATATTTTCTATTCCTATCTTTATTTTCTTTCTTCTTCTCTAATTTTGTATTTTTATTAATTTTCTTTTCTCACTAATAATTTTTATACCCTGAGCCCATTAAAAATGGGAAATCAGGGTATAATGGTTTTGTTAAAAGTATGTAACAGGCAGAAGGAGGCGTGGCAGACCCCATAAAGTATATATATTCTTGATCAGGGTGACGAGAAAAGTTGATATAGCCATGTCCGTCTGTTAATATTAATGCACTTGTAAAAAAACTTAGAGAAATGCATGCAAACAATTATAACGGAAAATACAGAGTTGCTATGGGAGCAACTACGAGAGCAACTACGAAAGCAACTACGAGAGCAACAGAAAAGGAAAAGAGAAAAAACAATGCAAATGCTCCGTAACAGTAGCACACATTTTTATACTTTGTTCCCGAAGGGGAAAAAGTATGTATATTGGGTTTGTGCAATGTCCGTCTTGCTGTCCGTCCGTCTGTCCGTCTGTCCGTATGAACGCAATATTTTTTCGGCGCTATTAGAGCTAGAGACTTGAAATTTTAAACATATACTCATATATGTTCCCGAATTATAAAGTGTCAAAATTTTCCCGATCCGCCCACTAGGGGCGTGGCAAATCGGAAAACTCTTCCGCCCATAGTCAAGTTATCATACTAGATGATGAGCTAGAGAGTTGCAATTTGAAATGTATACTCGGGGTGACAACCCAAGTTCAAAAAGCTATGGCGGATATATCTACGCCCATTGGGGGCGTGGCAAATCGGGAAATACGTATCTTCTACACCGTTAAAGCTAGAACGCTGAAATTTTGCATGTGAGTTAATGTTATGATTCTAAAAAGATCGATTAAAAAGTTATATGTCTACGCCCATTGGGGGCGTGGCAAATCGGACCTGAATATATAGTGATTTTTCTAATTGTGCTGTATTTTGAACACTATTGACACTAGAGACTTGAAATTTTGCATGTACACTCGGGTTGACAACCCAAGACTAATAAGCTATGATAGATATATCTACGCCCACAGGGGGCGTGGCAAACCGCAAAAGTTTATATCTCCTACAGTTTTAGAGCTAGAAGCTTGAAATTTAGATGGTTCAGTTACTAATGTCCTCCTCTATCGATGACCCAAACATAATTTTTCTGCCTCTTTGGGGGCGTGGCATATCGAAAAATACCCTGTAATTTTCGCATTTTTGGAATGTAAGCAACCAAATTTTGCAGTCATGTTAGCCTCGGCCCTTTCTAAGAACTGGCAAAAAATTATGCGTCTACGCTCACTGGGGGCGTGGCAAATCTGCAAAGAAGTTTGTTGTGGCCAACTGCATAATTCATGCATATAATAGCTTAGTAGCAATTGCTAAGATGGCAAAATGCCTTTTAACATAAATATAATAATATTAATGAATTTAAAAAATAAAATTTAAAAGTTTTCGATTAATAAATTAAAAGTTTCCAACGGGATTCGAACCCAGGTCTTTTGAAAACAACATGTAATCGTTAGCTAAACCTAAATAAATTCACAGCTGATCAGCTGGTCAGCTGAAACAAAACAATACAATCGCAATTCTTGCAATATGTATACACTTTTGGATGTGTATACACCAGTGTTGCCAACTTGGCCTTTTTCCGGACAGATCTGTCCTTTTTATACTTTGTTCCCAAAGGGAAGAAAGTATATTGGATTTGTGCAATGTCCGTCTTGCTGTCCGTCCGTCTGTCGGTCTGTCCGTCCGTCCGTCTGTCCGTCTGTCCGTATGAACGCAATATTTTTCGGCGCTATTAGAGCTAGAGACTTGAAATTTTAAACATATACTCATATATGCTCCCGAATTATAAAGTGTAAAAATTTTCCCGATCCGCCCACTAGGGGCGTGGCAAATCGGAAAACTCTTCCGCCCATAGTTAAGTTATCATACTAGATGATGAGCTATAGAGTTGCAATTTGGAATGTATACTCGGGGTGACAACCCAAGTTCAAAAAGCTATGGTGGATATATCTACGCCCATTGGGGGCGTGGCAAATCGGGAAATACGTATCTTCTACACCGTTAAAGCTAGAATGCTGAAATTTTGCATGTGAGCTAATGTTATGATTCTAAGAATATCGATTAAAAAGTTATATGTCTACGCCCATTGGGGGCGTGGCAAATCGGACCTGAATATATAGTGATTTTTCAAATTGTGCTATATTTTCAACACTATTGACACTAGAGACTTGAAATATGGTAGATATATCTACGCCCACAGGGGGCGTGGCAAACCGCAAAAGTTTATATCTCCTACAGTTTTAGAGCTAGAAGCTTGAAAATTGGATGGTTCAGTTACTAATGTTCTCCTCTATCGATGCCCCCTCTTTGGGGGCGTGGCATATCGAAAAATACCCTGTAATTTTCGCATTATTGGAATGTTAGCAACCAAATTTTGCAGGCATGTTAGCCTCGGCCCTTTCTAAGAACTGGCGTTTATGCGTCTACGCCCACTGGGGGCGTGGCAAATCGGCAAAGAAGTTTGTTGTGGCCAACTGCATAATTCATGCATATAATAGCTTAGTAGTAATTGCTATGATGGCAGAAAGCATTTTAACATAAATATAATGATATTAATAAATTTAAAAAATAAAATTTAAAAGTTTTCGATTAATAAATAAAAAGTTTCCAGCGGGATTCGAACCCAGGTCTTTTTAAAACAACATGTAATCGTTAGCTAAACCTAAATAAATTCACAGCTGATCAGCTGGTCAGCTGGTCAGCTGATCAGCAGCTTGTGACAAAACAAAACAATACAATCGCAATTCTTCCAATATGTATACACTTTTGGATGTGTATACACTTACAAACATCTGTGTACACATACATACATATATGCATGCATAGAAAAACTGCTTGCCACACAGCGTGGCAAATCGGAAAAGTTGTTATAGTTTTTGCTTAAATCCACAATTCATATGCGTATGTTTATAAATTATTATCAATTGGCAGCAAGCATTTTATAATAAATATACAAATATAAAAAAAATAATAATTTTTGAAAAAAAGTTTTCTGCGGGATTCGAACCCACGCACTAAGTACAGCTTGCATAGCGCTTACCACCAGCGCCACTGCCCTGACCTGACATTTGTTAACTAAAACCAAATAAGGCATTGCTGGAGCGTCTCTGACAAAACTAAAGTAACGATCGAAAAATTCCCAATTCAGTCACAATTCTTAGAATATTCTGGCATGAAAACTTTTGTATGCATACATAGAAAATTGTGTGTATAATCGTATAGTGTGTACATGTGTAAATCTGTATGTACGTGTAGGAAAAACGCTTGTTGCTTGCCATGTACGTTTTCTAATTGCCGAAATATTTCGTTAATTAAATGTTTATTAAATAAATAAGATGCACCTATGGGAACAAAGTATATCGCAGTTAGTTGCGCCTAACTGCAACGTTCTTACTTGTTGAAATTTCAACTGCCGCAAAAATTTAGAAACAGCCCCTGTCCGGAAAAATGCCTTTTTTATATTATTTTGACCTTTTTTCATCCTTTTTTAATTGTTAAAGGTTGTTTATAAAATTTGTCAAATAAATCGATATCATCGTTTTAATATTGCTTTATTGCAACATATTTTACGATGTATCCCTGTTTCAAACGCTGCACACTGGGCAAAATTGCCAAAAAAGTGGCATAAAGTCTAATATTGCACATAGCGAACTGAAACTTGGCATATTTTATAAATATACCACTCTAAATATAAAAACAAAGTTTTAAGTCATTTGACCACGCCTCCAAAAATAGCCCATACAGGGCAACACTGCGTAACGTGATCACTATTGAACTATATGTAAAAAAGCTGAGCTGCAAATGCAAAGTACCGCAAGAGCCGCAAAAAGCCGCAAACGGGGTTGTTACTAACTTTTAGTACACACTTTCTACTTTATTTTGATGTATAGTATATAACGCACAAACACGCAGAAGGTAAAGTTTTACTCCACACAAGATGAACACTTTGGATGGGTTTTCTATTATTATGGACAATACAAAACAGTAAACATATAGAACATAAAAAAAAAATTGAACACAAAATGCTTTTTTTTATTCATTCTACATACCCAGGCCTTCAAAATCCATTTTTCACAATATTTTATTTTTGCGATTTGTACATTTGCCAAGCAGTCAAAGTGAATAAAAATTTCCCACCAATTTTGTCGCCAAAATCTGCTGACTAATCAGCTGACTTTGAAACTTGATTATAATGAAAGTATTGCATTTTTAGCAAAAACATTCATATGTAGGGTTTCTACTTCAAATATAAAAAAACAGAATTCATTTTTGGTTCCATCAAATTTTGGACTTTATGCCACTTATTTGGCAATTTTCCCAGTGTGCGCTGTAGTCCTGTAGTCGAAAATATATTTATCGATCGATCATTAAGTTTTTTTTTGAAATTTAGGGTGTCGCGGTTAAATGACCCATTAAAAAATAAATGGATTAGCCTCGTTCCCAATTATATTGATAAGGCATTTTGCAAATACTGCAAGTGCAGTTTAAATACAATGCTTGTAGAATGGAGAGATAAAGAAAGTATCGTATCTTTCTGGACTGAAGCTCAGAACCACACAGACTCAGCAGGAAACAAAAATTTTTCGGACCTGGGTGCATTTGTTATCACTTTGCTGTCGTTGCCGTGGTCAAATGCTGAGGAAAGGGTGTTCAGCCAAGTCAATTTGGTTAAAACCAAATTAAAGAACAAGCTGCATATTGATACGTTAAATTCTTTTTTGGCAATTAGGTTGAGATTACAAATTAACAATTACATACAATTAAATATAATATCTTTGGATTAGGTTTGGACTACATCGGAACGGCAAATGTTGCCAAAACTATAAGCTACCTGTAAATTGTGTACGCCAAATTGGCGCAAATAATACATACAACAAAGAAAATGTCAATTTTGATGAGGTGCTACACATTTTAAAGGACAATTAAAATCAAATTCCATTTTTTAAAATAGAAAAATATGTTATCCGTTTTTTTAACCTTTTCAAAAATATTTTGTCCCTTTTTTGTCCTCTCTTTTTGCGTCAACTGTCCTGTTTTTTCGGCGAAAAGATGGCAACACTGGTATACACTTACAAACATCTGTGTACACATAAATACATACATATATGCATGCATAGAAAGACTGCTTGCCACACAGCGTGGCAAATCGGAAAAGTTGTTTTAGTTTTTGCTTAAATGCAGAATTCATATGCGTATGTTTATAAATTATCATCAATTTGCAGCAAGCATTTTATAATAAATATACAAATATAAAAAAAATTTTAAAAAATAATTTTTGAAAAAAAAAGTTTTCTGCGGGATTCGAACCCACGCACCTAAGTATAGCTTGCATAGCGCTTACCTACCAGCGCCACTGCCCTGACCTGCGCTTCGTTAACTAAAACCAAATAAGACATTGCTAGAGCGCCTTTTGACAAAACTAAAGTAACGATCGAAAAATTCCCAATTCAGTCACAATTCTTAGAATATTCTGGCATGCAAACTTTTGTATGCATACATAGAAAATTGTGTGTATACTCGTATAGTGTGTACATGTGAAAATCTGTATGTATGTGTAGGAAAAACGTTTGTTGCTTGCCATGTACGTTTGCTAATTGCCGAAATATTTCGTTAATTAAATGTTTATTAAATAAATAAGATGCACCCTTGGGAACAAAGTATATCGCAGTTAGTTGCGCCTAACTGCAACGTTCTTACTTGTTGGTATATGAGTTTTTTCAAAATCGATAAAACGCTACGAATTTATTAGAATTCACTTCCCTAGTCAATGACAGTTTTTCGAATAGAATGCAAACTGATGTTATTTATACGGACTTCAGCAAAGCATTTGACTCAGTTCACCACCATTTGCTAATTTTAAAGCTGGATCGCTTAGGATTTTCCCCTAAATTTTTATTGTGGATATGTATGCAGATGATGTAAGACTCTGCTTTTCATATTCTAACTCAATTGAGCATCTGCAAGATGACCTTAATGCATTTCAAGGTTGGTGTGAGGCTAATCAGTTACATTTAAATTGCTCCAAGTGTATGACAATGACCTTCTGTCGTACTGTTCCCCACTTGTTCGACTATAAAATAAATAATATATCCTTACAACGCATGAAGATGCGTTGAAGATTGTCAAAGACCTTGGCGTTCTCTTTGACACTAAACTTAATTTCAATCTGCATATTTCTGCCATCACAAATGAAGCCAAATGTGTGCTTGGCTTTATCAAACGATAGTGTAAGGAATTTAAATATCCATTTATTCTGTTCCTTCGCCGAATTACCGGGAACTATCGCACCTTACAATTACCACAGTGCATCACGTATTATTCATTACATTATGCTTTTCATGTTTTATGTGTTAATTATAATAAATATTATCACGTATTTTCCTCAGAGCTCTCTCTTCCGCTAATAAAATCATTGCTTTCAGCTCATCTTACTGAAATTATAATAATTGCTTTTATACTTTTTATTCCTATCTTTTATTTTATCTCTTCATCTCTATTTATGAATTTTTCATTAATTTTCCTTTTTCTCACTAATTTTTATTTTAAGAATTATTACAAATTGTTAAGTTAAAAACATACCTAAGAACCTATAATTTAAATTTTTAAGTTTTCAATTAACACTTTCTATTTTTCTTAGTTTCAATAGTATCACCACTAACCATACAACACATCGACTGGACAACTGGAACAAATTAATGTGCACACTTATTTTTCGACATTAGAACCCCATCAACTTCGTATTTGCTTGGGTTTTTACTTTTAGGGTCGGGAGAAAAAAAATTGCAAAAAATGGCAAAATAATTCCGCTTCGAGCGCTTCGACGGTGACGGTCGATATTCCAAAAAGGCATGACATGTGCCGCTCTTTCCCTTGCTCTCTTTCACTTTCTGCCCTATGCTTTTTACTCTCTGCTCTCTTCTCACAAAAATATATATGTATGCTGGCACAAACACCAAGCAGCTCACAAAAATTGAAATTTCTTCTCGACTCGCGGGTCGAGATCCCATTGGTTCCCTTCTGAGCGAAGAGTATACCGAATTCTTAAACGTGCTTTGCCATGCTCATGCAAAATGTTAGCGTTTTCATGATTATTTGTGGAAAGGGTATGAAAGTGTTGATGTGCATAACGAATATTATTTCCGTATGACCATACACATACACATTTACACTTCCTTGCTATATGTGCCTGTGTGCGATACACTTGCTGCATGTAAACGATTTTGGGTCGAATTGCAGGAGAGGTCAATTATTTTTTATTACCTGTTGATCAGTTATCATTTGTTGTTTAATATTTAGTACCTGATTTGACCCTATAGGTAAAAATGGGACATGTTGTTCAAAAGCTTGCGCAAATTCAGGTCACATATAACCCTTTTAAAGAAATGCCTAGATATACAGGTAAAATTTACCCTTTTATGCAAAAATATGCATTCGTTATGTAGACATATTTTCCACTAAAGAACAAAAATATACATGTATTATGCTTTATTAATTTCAAAGTTGAGATAGGCACACGCCCAATATTCGCGACCCATGCACGAAACATGCAAATGCCCCAGGCATTCATTCATTCAAATGCCTATACAAGTGATACTCGGCGATTGTGATTATCACATCACAAACTTACACATATGTATGTGTGTGTGTAGGCTAACATCAGCTACCACACAGCATTCGCTGGGAAATTAGAATTGCTACATGCAGCAAGTGTATCGCACACAGGCACATAAATGCTTACGCATATAGCAAGGAAGTGTAAATGTGTGTGTGTATAACTGATCAACAGGTAATAAAAAATAATTGACCTCTCCTGCAATTCGACCCAAAATCGTTTACATGCAGCAAGTGTATCGCACACAGGCACATATAGCAAGGAAGTGTAAATGTGTATGTGTATGGTCATACGGAAATAATATTCGTTATGCACATCAACACTTTCATACCCTTTCCACAAATAATCATAAAAACGCTAACATTTTGCATGAGCATGGCAAAGCAGTTTGAAAATTCGGTATACTCTTCGCTCAGAAGGGAACCAATGGGATCGCGACTCGCGAGTCGAGAAGAAATTTCAATTTTTGTGAGCTGTTTGCTGTTTGTGCCAGTATACATATATTTTTGTGAGAAGAGAGCAGAGAGTAAAAAGCATGGGGGAGAAAGAGAAAGATAGCAAGGGAAAGAGCGGCACATGTCAGGCCTTTTTGGAAAATCGACCGTCACCGTCGAGCGCTCGAAGCGGAATGATTTTGCCATCAGCAATTTTTTTCTCCCGACCCTAAAAGTAAAAACCCGAGCAAATACGAAGTTAGGGGGGTTATAAAGTAAAAAAATAAGTGTGCACATTAATTTGTTCCAGTTGTCCAGCCTATGTGTTGTATGGTTAGTGGTTGTATGGTTAGTGATATATATTTTATATTAAAATATCGATTTATTTTCAATAAACACATCTTTATCCAGGGATGTAAAACTATCGATATCCATAAATTTTTTTCAGCATCGAAAACATCCCTATCTCTATCAATAAGGTTATATAAATATAAACATGGGTTACTTGCCAACAACTGCTTTAAATTCTTTAAGGTAATTTTTATTTTTTAGTGTTAATTAAGTCACCCAGCTCAAAATTTTATTTATTTGTCGCTGTAGGCTATCAAAATTTGGCCGTCTAATGTCAATGTACCCTGCCCATTTCGCTGATCCTACATTGAAAAAAGACGTCGACAGAAGCAGTGTATCACATATTCCTGTTAAAGCGGCTTCAAATGATTTATCTGATTCCATATTCTATAGTGAACTAAAAAAATAAACTTATAAAGTATATTACAAAAAAAGGAAATAGAAGTTTGGCCAAGGAGCTGTTAACTGAAACTTTCGAAATTATTAAGCGCACCCAGATTGAAAGATTGATTCTTGCTAATGCGGATAAAGAGACTGTAATTATTGATTCGGAACAACTTTTAAGAAATGCCATTGAAAATTCGCGCCCCTTACTCCAACTGTCAGCAATAAAAAGAGGCGGTGTCAAATATCAAGTTCCTCTACCGGTGACAGAAAGGAAATCTTATTTTCTGGCCATGAAATGGCTTTTGGATGCAGCTCGTGAAAAAGATCGTAAAGTTCATTTACCAGAGAAGCTGGCTTGGGAAATTTTAGATGCTGCATGTGGTCAAGGAAGAGTTATAAAAAAGAAAGACGATTTACACAGGCAATGCGAAAGTAATCGCGCTTATGCCCATTATAGATGGAGCTAATTTTAATTTTCCATTATATATTTTAATAACTCAGTCTAGCCTATAACTTCAAACATTACATTTTTTAATAATGAAATAAAAAGATAAAATGACAAAAAGTGGACTTTTCTGGAGAATTACCCATATGGATAAATAAGAAAGTATACATAAGAATGTATGCGTGTAATGTTCAAAATTTACATACAGTGGGCAAAAAAAGTTTAAGTAAACTGCATAAGTTAGTATTATTTCTATTAGTACCCTCAAAAGAAAAAACGAAATAGTGGAAAGCAGTCTTTGATTTTCGCCACACTTTGAGCTCCATCCGACCAAAAAATGTTAAATTTGGACTCCCAAAAAGAATCCGGCTCGTTTAGGTACTCTTGAGCAAATTCTAGTCGCTTTTTCTTATTGACCTAAGAAATCAACGGTTTCCTTCTAGGGGTTCGTGCGTTGTACCATACCTTGTGCAGCACATTTCGCACGGAATATGGATGAACGCTAACTTCAGAGGTGGGAAATAGTCCCTCCTGTATTTTGGGTGCCGACTTTTTTGGATCGCTCCTTACTGTGCTGAGAATTCGTCGCTTATCTCTGACACTTAATTTTGAAGACCGACCCGATCTGGGCTGAATCTCAAGGCTAGCTGTTTCCCCGTATGAATTTAATGTTGATTGAACACTAGTGGGTGGTCGGACAATCACTCTGTCAATTTCTGTCAATTTCAGATACACCTTTACCTTCTAAGTATACCTTTACTTAAACTTTTTTGGCATGCCTCTGCTTAAACTTTTTTTGCCCACTGTATGTATGTATATGTATATACATAGTATACATCTGCATGAATGCATCCAAATGGGCAAATGAATCATTCATTATAAAAAGCTGTACACTTTTTTTGTGTACAGCTTAAATGGGTGGCAGTAAATGCTGTACAACTTGTCTGTATCGACAGCTTGCCGTTTCACTCACTCCCATGCTGTACAGCACCTTATGAGTACACTAAAACTACTGTACAGTGTTTTTTACTGCACACTATCACTAACCATACAACACATAGACTGGACAACTAGAACAAACTTTTTTCACGAACCAGATTTTGATTTGGCGTCCTAATCATCTTCGTATTTGCTCGGCTCTGTCATTTGCTGCTCGGGCAGCGAAAATATCGTAGTTGATTTTCAGTTCGCTGCCAGCGCTCGAACGAAATGATTCTATTCTCATATGAAGCATCACTGTGTGCTATTCTTTCATTATTCACTCTCTCTATGCCTCTCATATATATATGTATGCAGGCACAAGCCAGCAGTGCACAAAAATTGAAATTTGTCCGCGAGTTGCGATTCGCAACGATCCCGTCTGCCTTTCTTAGTAAGAGTATGCCGACTCTTAAACGGCTTTGCCATGCTCATGCAAAATTTTAGTGTTTTCGTGATTATTTTTGGGAAGGGTATGAAAGCGTGATGTACATAAGCATTACTTTTTCGCGACGAGCATGCACACACACAATTACTGTGTCTTGCTACATGTATGAGCAGTTATGTGACTGTGTGCTGTCTGTAGCAATTGTAGGGTCCAACATTTGCAGTTTGTTATTCTTGTAGACCTCGGCCTTAGAATTGTGGGAACGGTCTTAGATTTGTTCGACCTTGTAGACTGTCAAATCTACTTCCCCAATGCATATGGCATTTATGTTTATATGCATACATATGCATTCATTCTTATACATGTTTAATAAATAAAAATAACTATAATTAATTTAGTAACAAACCATTTTTGAACGGGTTATAAACGATTTAAGTGGATCTGGAAATTTATACATATGTATTGACAAATGTCAGAATACCTCATGTACTCATTATTGCCAAAATGACTGCTACAACTCGTAGAGGCTCATTTGACAGTCACTCTACAATTCAAACCATACAAAATAGACAAACTACTGAATAGCGCAGGTAGCAAGAGAACAAACTGCAAATGTTGGGCCCTGCAGGCAGCAATAGTTTCGCACACAGTCACATAACTGCTCATACATGTAGCAAGACACAGTAATTGTGTGTGTGCATGCTCGTCGCGAAAAAGTAATGCTTACGCTTTCATACCCTTCCCAAAAATAATCACGAAAACACTAAAATTTTGCATGAGCATGGCAAAGTCGTTTAAGAGTTCGGCATACTCTTACTAAGAAAGGCAGACGGGATCGTTGCGAATCGCAACTCGCGGACAAATTTCAATTTTTGTGCGCTGCTGGCTTGTGCCTGCATACATATATATATGAGAGGCATAGAGAGAGTGAGTGAGAGAGTGAATAAGGAAAGAATAGCACACAGTGATGCTTCATATGAGAATAGAATCATTTCGTTCGAGCGCTGGCAGCGAACTAAAAATCAACTACGATATTTTCGCTGCCCGAGCAGCAAATGACAGAGCCGAGCAAATACGAAGATGATTAGGACGCCAAATCAAAATCTGGTTCGTGAAAAAAGTTTGTTCTAGTTGTCCAGTCTATGTGTTGTATGGTTAGTGATTATAGTCAACAATGTGTGGAGTAGTTCGACAGAAGGTCATAGTCATACACTTAGAGTAATTTAAGTGCAATTGATTAACCTCACACCAACATTGAAATGCATTTAGGTCATCTTGAAGGTGTGCATGCTCAAGTAGACTATAATATGAGAGGCAAAGTTTTACATCGTCTGCATACATAAATATAGTTGAATGAGAAATACAACTTGGCAGGTCATTTATAAAAAGAGAAAAGAGTAAAGGTCCTAAATGACTACCCTGAGGAACACCCGACGTAACATAGATTAGTTTAGAAATTGATGATCTCAGCAAAACTCTCTGAGTTCTATCCTTTAAGTAGGATAAAATCCACGATAAAAGTTTGGGGGAAAATCCTAAGCGATCCAACTTTAAAATTAACAAGTGGTGGTGAACTGAATCAAATGCTTTACTGAAGTCAGTATAAATAACATCAGTTTGCATTCTATTCGAAAAACTGTTTTCTAGGGAAGTAAATTCTAATAGATTCGTAGCGGTAGATCGATTTTGAAAAAACCCATGTTGCGCTGGATGAATAATCGATTTACAAAAGTGTTGTAAGGATGGGGTTATTATTTTTTCAAATAACTTTGGAATTGTAGATAATTTCGCAATACCTCTATAATTGGAAATGTCAGATCTTCCGCCTTTTTTATGTAACGGAATAATAAAAGACTCTTTCCAACTTAAAGGGAAAACTGAGGTATCCAAAGGCAAATTAAACAATTTTAATAATGGTGACTACACTCTTTAATCACACAACTTGGAATATTATCAGCACCAGGAGAGAACGATGATTTCAGTGTCCTAATGGCTGCAACCAAGCAATCTGCTGAAATCTTAGGAATATTAACTGAATAAGATTCAGAAAAGGAATATGTATTTGAGTAATTAATTGAATCAACGGAAGAATAAGTTGATTGGAAAAATTTTGCAAAAAGATCAGAAGACTTGATCTTCACAAGATTTTTCCAAACCAAAGAAAAATGAGGTTGGCAAACTAGAAGATTTACGCTTAGAATTTACAAAAGTGTAAAATTGTTTCGGATCACGAGAAAACTGGCGTTTGACACGTACAAGATAATTCTCATAGCAGCGAGAATTTAAGATATTAAAGTTAGACTTGGCTATAGAATATTTAGCCCAATCAACAGCCGAACCAGACTTTTTAAAATTTTTTAAATATTTTGATTTAATATTTATTAAATTAGAAAGCGTCTTAGAAAGCGTCAGAACAGGCGAATTACTACTGAGGGGAACACATACATCAATAATAGAATCTAGAGTTGAGTATGAAAGGGATGTTGCTAGATTAACATCAACCGACTCATATAAACTTGACCAGTCAGCTGAACTAATCAATTCGTTTAGCAAGACAAAATTGCATTTGCGAAAGCAACGCCTACGATTTGAAGGTGCTTCTGATACAGGTATTGGATTCCTAACAGATAAAGAAACCTCTAAAGTGGGATGATAAATAAAAAGGATTTGATCTCGATACATTAATGATGGAATCATTATTTGTGAACACAAGATCAAGCGAGCGATTCTGATGATTAGAAATAGAGTTCATCTGAAGCAAGGACAGGTTGAACAATTCATCAAAAAAATAGTGATCTAGTGTCGGAGTAAGGTAGTTTACATTACAAGGTAAAGACCATGAAGTATTGGGAATATTAAAATCACCCAACACAAGAAACAAGTCATTAACATTGGTATGTCCATAAATTTCTTTAATACAAGTTATGTGATGCTCATAAACTTGTAAATCAGAAGAAGGAGGAATATATGAACATGTAATAAATAATGAACACGATGGGAGAGTTAATTTAACACCAATAATCTCCACATCATGAAGGGAGGAAAATGTAAACAATTCCGAGAGGATACTGGACTTAAGAGCGATTAAAACTCCACCACCTCTACGGTTTAAGCGATCAAGTCTATAAATAGTGTAATTACTAGACAGAATTTCACTATTATGAATACTATGACTTAACCATGTTTCTGTTAAAGCAATGAGATCAAATGAAGAACTGAAACTATTAAGGAATATGCTTTTAAGCTTAGAGTTTATACCCCGAACATTTTGGTAGATTAGGGACAATTGAGAAAAGTATTGTTTATTCCTTAGTGTTTTGGTGCAGTTTTTGATGAAGATTGCACCGAAGGTATATTCAACGCTACAGGAGTTGATCTATTACGATTCTTCGGTTTGAATTCATGCACATCCATATGTGGAGGCCAAAATTTGGGATCACATATAGTTGTGAAATATTCAACCGGCACATTTAACTTAAACGAAGAAATTTCACGAGGAAGAAGATTTCATTCATAGAGGTCTTAGAGCAAATGTATGAAGATATTGCTTCACATGTTGTATCCGCCGAAAGCCTAGATAAAAAAACTTGCTTTCGAGGAGCTACAACGCATAAAGTGGGAACAGTAATATTCGAATTGGTTACCGTATTACCATTCTCTGTATGAACAACACTTGGAAGAGGATCCAAGTTTTGAACAGAGACAAGAGATTCAGAAACTCCATCAACTGTTAAGGCAGTAGCCTCCGGACCAGGCGAGGGAACACAAATCGAGCGAGGGGATGAAGACAGAACAGAAACACAAGGTGAGGGAGGAGCAAGCGAGTTAGGAGACGATGTTAGTACAGGAGGAGGTACAGGAGGGATACTCAGCTTCAGATTGAGGGTCATCAAATTTAAAATTGACTAATAAATCTTCAGCAGCTACCAGGTCACTGGATAGCTGCTTAGAAATTTTATTCAATTTAAAAAATTGAACCCTCACAGCATTATACATCTTGGAAAAATTAATTTGATTTTCCAAGCATGTCGGACAAGACCAACGTAAGCCACCAATACCAATTTTAGCAGTGGACATAATCTTATCGTAGTCTCGCCCAGTAAGTCCAGCACATTTAGTGTGCATAAGATTTTCACAAAGCCAACAATTAAATAATTGGGCCTGTGCCGAATCAGCTGCTTGTCTAACAGTGCAAGCTTTTTGGCAGCAGCTCATATTCGCAATTGGGGTTCAAAAGAAATCAGTTGGAAAAAAAAACAACAAATAGTGGTAATGTTGCGAGAGCTAGTCACAACAACAAACAAAAGCTAAAGCGCAAAAGCAAAAACAAAAATAACCCGTACGAAAGAGCAACAGTTTAAATTTGAGAGCAAAACTTACCCAAGTAAGCGAGAGCACTAATGCCATACACTTACACAGTCAAGTGTAAAAATAAGAAGAGATGGGGGGCGCGAAAAACAACAAGAGACGCTAAAGCAAAAATGAAATTGCTTCACTGCACCAAACTGCAATTCAGTAACAAAAACGAAATGAAAGCAAAAATGAAATTGCTTCACTGCACCAAACTGCAATTCAGTAACAAAAACGAAACACAGTGAACCACGGATCAAACTATACAAAGAACAGAAACAAAGAACTTTGCAATATAAAAACAGACCGCAACTGTGTGAAATTTAAATAAAATAAGTAATCAAATACAAAAATAAAAAAGTGACCACGGAGCGCAAAAAACATGTCTAACTCATTCAAACTGAGAACTCTTGACAAATTTTATAAACAACCTTTAACAATTAAAAAGGATGAAAAAAGGTCAAAATAATATAAAAAAGGCATTTTTTCCGAACAGGGGCTATTTCTAAATTTTTGCGGCAGTTGTAATTTCAAAAAGGACAGATCTGTCCGGAAAAAGGCCAAGTTGGTGTAGGCTCACATCAGCTACCCACATCAATCGCTGGGAAATTAGAATTGCTACATGCAGCAAGTGTATCGCACACAGGCACATAAATACTTACACATATAGCAAGGAAGTGTAAATGTGTATGTGAATGTGTGTGCGTATGCAAGCTCACAGCAGCTACCCAACCGAACGAACATCAACTGCTGCTGGGGGTTCTAAAAGTGCTCTACAGGCGGCAACAAGAATATTGCACACAAGTACATAAATGCCTACACATATAGCGAGGAAGCGTAAATGTGTGTGTGTATGCAAGCTCACATCGCTACCCAACCGAACGAACATCAACTGCTGGGGGTTCTAATAGTGCTACAGGCAGCAAGAATATCAATCGCACACAAGCACATAAATGCTTACACATATAGCGAGGAGCGGAACACGCACGAGCCTATACGGCGCGACGCTGTCAGGGCGGACAGCATTGCGCGATGGCAAAGACGATAAATACCTCAACAAAAGGGCGCTGGACGCACACGCTCATCCCTGAGCTTGCACCATGGATAAACCGCAAGCACGGTGAGGATAATTTTTATTTCACGCAGATTCTCTCGGGACATAGATGCTTCCGGAGCTACTTGAAGCGCTTTGGCCACGAGGACACGTACGAATGCTCCTGGTGTGGACGAGGACTGGTGGAAGATGCCAAACACGTCTTATTCGAGTGCGGACGCTTCCAAGAGGAGAGGCGTTGTCTGGAAGAGGCTGTGGGCCGCTCTATTAGAGCGGACAATATAGTCAACGCCATGCTGGAATCGGATGCAGCTTGGAATCTGACAAGCACCTTCGCTACCACAATTATGACGGAGCTCCGCAGAGTTGAGCGGATAAGAAGTCGGTGTGTCCCAGCCTAAGATAGTGCAAAGCGCTTGCGAAGCAATGCTTTACGGCCGTCCCGCAAGCATCTTGCGCTATCTTTAGTCGCCTCTAAATAATCTAGTATTATATAGTATAATTTTTTGTTAATAAACGAATACAAAAAAAAAAAAAAAAACATATAGCGAGGAAGTGTAAATGTGTGTGTGTATGGTCATCGGGAAATAATATTCGTTATGCACATCAACACTTTCATACCCTTTCCACAAATAATCATAAAAACGCTAACATTTTGCATGAGCATGGCAAAGCAGTTTGAGAATTCGGTATACTCTTCGCTCAGAAGGGAACCAATGGTATCGCGACTCGGGGGTCGAGAAGAAATTTCAATTTTTGTGAGCTGCTTGCTGTTTGTGCCAGCATACATATATTTTTGTGAGAAGAGAGCAGAGAGTAAAAAGCATGGGACAGAAAGAGAAAGAGAGCAAGGGAAAGAGCGGCACATGTCAGGCCTTTTTGGAAAATCGACCGTCACCGTCGAGTGCTCGAAGCGGAATGATTCCCGACCCTAAAAGTAAAAACCCGAGCAAATACGAAGTTGAGGGGGTTCTAATGTCAAAAAATAAGTGTGCACTTTAATTTGTTCCAGTTGTCCAGTCTATGGTTGTATGGTTAGTGGTTGTATGGTTAGTGGTTCAGCGTATTAGACCTGATGTGCTATCTTTAATGTTTTTTTTTTTATCGATTTAGTTTTGTTTTATCACCTCTATGCTGCGTAATGATTCCCATTCCTAAGTTGAAGTAGCGCGCGCGTAGATATAACAAATTTATCCGTTTAAATACAAATTTGAACGAGAAATAAAATTTTAGTAATAAACAAAAATTAAGCTGGTAAGTAATTTGTAAAAAAAAAAACGGGTGTGCCAAGAAATTAAAATTAGAATTAAGATCGAAATATATTGTATATTCGTTCAAAAGTTAGAATTGTGAATCATCTGAACGCACATCTTATATGTCATAATTTACAAAATCTCTATTTTTGCAAATAAATGAGTTAAGTTTATAAAGAGACTTCTTAAAATAAAATATGCTGTCCCATTTTTATACCCTAAACGCAGTCAAACTAGGAAAATATTTTTATGGTATTGTTAAGATGAACATAACATACATATGTATGTAAATAAATACATACATACATACATATGTATGCAACAGAACACTATTTAATTTGATCAGGATTACGAGTTGAGTGGATCTGGATGTAGTTTGAAAATGTATTTCCTATTAGGTATGCTAAGATCTAGTTAAAAAGCGATACTTGTTTCCGTAATTATGGTTATTAAATATATTGAAATTAATTTATTAGATAATATATACATACATACATATGTATGTATGTACGTACGTTACTCATTCAACTGCTTTTTAATGTACATATGTACATACATATATACAGTATAGTTCGAGCGTAGCACGGAAAAACCTTTCCTATTAGAAGCAAACATAGAAAAGCGTCTTAGTTTAGCTGTCAACATGGTTAGTCACCCCGCAGAATATTATGATGACGACATATTATGTTACAATACAAAAATAATGCAATTTTATAATGATGGTCCTAGGGTATGGCGCAAGCCATTGAATGCGCTTGAAAAGAAAAATATAATTCTACACCCTGCATACTCATGCTGCACTCGAACTATACTCATGCCGTAGGAGGACTTTGCGCACCTTCTCATGTGAGACATCGATTCCACATTCTTCCTTTACCTCTTTGGCAAGAGTTCTGGAAGAAATATGCGGATTAGTGTTCACTTTTCTTAGAATTAGCCTCTCTACTCGGTTAGTTAGCTTTTTTTTCGGCACTCCTCCCGTCTTTGAAAGCAGCCTGTTTTCCTTTTTGGTCCGATTTAGCGGATTATAAACCGTTCTCCTGGGCACAGAAAACGTGTCCATCAATTCTGGAACGGATTTGCCCATCTCGTGGTTGTAATAGATGAGCTGAACCATCTCAAAGTTTAATCGCTTCCCAGTCATATTTTAAAAATATTAAATGTGTTATTATACTCGTAACTAGCGAAAATTGTCAACCATTTGACAAAAAATGTGAAAGAATATGTGCATAGATGCCGAGAATATGCAGACAGCGGTAAAATACCGTTACTTCTAAGAAAAAGACCAACGCAGATGTGCAAAACAAAGTGTGCCAACACATTATTGACACTGTTATTATTGAATGATATTTGTTTTTGTTGATTTATTTGTTACATATTAAATAATTTGCTTCTTTTTTTTTATATATAAATTAAAGAAATAATATAAACAGATTCCCATTTTTAAAAAAATTGTTTTTTTTTTGCATTATTGACTTAGATATTTGCATCTAAAGTCAAAAAATCAAATTTTTTCCCAGTGTGCCAACTCATTCTTGACAGACTGTATTTTGTCTGCCGTCTGCAAATTCTTTTCAATTTCAGTTGCAAGTATACAAAGGTAGGTTGTGGAAAATTTTTTTTTTTTTTTTTTTAGTAAATTTAATTTTGTTAAGTAGCACAGAATTTACAACGTTTAATAAATTTGCAAAAGCACGTGGCAATCATATGACGTACATACATACATACAGTCTGTCAAGAATGAGTTGGCACACTGGGAAAAAATTTGTTTTTTTGACTTTAGATGCAAATATCTAAGTCAATAATGCAAAAAAACATTTTTTTTTAAAATGGGAATCTGTTTAATATTATTTCTTTAATTTATATATAAAAAAAAACGGCAAAATATTCAATATGTAACAAATAAATCAACAAAAACAAATATCATTCAATAATAACAGTGTCAATAATGTGTTGGCACACTTTGTTTTGCACATCTGCGTTGGTCTTTTTCTTAGAAGTAACGGTATTTTACCGCTGTCTCTGCATATTCTCGGCATCTATGCACATATTCTTTCACATTTTTTGTCAATTGGTTGACATTTTTCGCTAGTTACGAGTATAATAACACATTTAATATTTTAAAAATATGACTGTGAAGCGATTAAGCTTTGAGAGGGTGCAGCTCATCCATTACAACCACGAGATGGGCAAATCCGTTCCAGAATTGATGGGCATGTTTTCTGTGCCCAGGAGAACGGTTTATAATGTGATAAACCGGGCCGAAAAGGAAAACAGGCTGCTTTCAAAGACGGGAAGATGGCCGAAAAGAAAGCTAACTAACCGAGTAGAGAGGCTAATTCTAAGAAAAGTGAACACTAATCCGCATATTTCTTCCAGAAGCCTTGCCAAAGAGGTAAAGGAAGAATGTGGAATCGATGTCTCACATGAGAAGGTGGCCAAAGTCGTCCTACGGCATGAGTATAGTTTTATATATAAATTGAAGAAATAATATTAAACAGATTCCCATTTTAAAAAAATTGTTTTTTTGCATTATTGACTTAGATATTTGCATCTAAAGTCAAAAAATCAAATTTTTTCCCAGTGTGCCAACTCATTCTTGACAGACTGTATGTATGTATGTATGTACATAAATTGAGTGCATTCTTGTACTTAGAAATACAACTGTGTTTGAAATATCAACTTGTCTGGTTAACTACATAGTGAAGTGGCGGAAAGAAGTAGAAGAGATGATACGCATCATTGGGGAACTTTGAGTTTATGAGGGAAAACCAACAAAAAATATACTGTTATTTTAACATGAATATACATACATACATGCCTAAGGTGACGGGCTGAGTCCATTTACCACTGCCTTTATGTGCGAACGCGTCGATCTTCAGAAATATAAGAGCTAATGTTCTTTTATGTACATACAGTGACGAACATACTTATTGGCACAGTATGCTTTTTAACCTTTATAGCAACTTTTCAAGTCTTTAATAAAACAACAAATTATTGAAATAGATTAGAGTATTTATTTAATGAAACCAAAAGAATTTTGTAAAAATCTTAAAATTAAATAACGAAAAAAAAAAAAACACGTAAATTTTACGAAATATAAAAATTCATGAAAAACAATACCTAAAAATTATAATTAATATTTTGTACTTAAGCCTTTTGCTTTTATAACGGCTTGTAAGCGGTTTGGCATCAAATTAACTAATCTTTTAGTCACTTCACCAATTTTTTGCCATTCCTCTGTTAAAGCTTGTTTTAATTCGCGTTTATTTGTAATTGCGCGTTTCGCTATGCGCCTATCCAATTCTTCCCACAAGTGTTCAATTGGATTTAGGTCTGGAAATTGTGTCTATAAATACCAACTTGCCCACACCTGCAGCAGACATGCAACCCCGGACCATCACCCCACCATCACCCCCATATTTAACTGTTGGCGTAATATTTGTCGAATGCAGTATTCGGCTTTCTCCACACAGTTTGAATTTGCTCTCATCTGAGAACAATACTTGACTCCAGTAATCGGATGGCTTACTAATAAAGTTCTTAGCATAGTCCAAACGCTTATTTTTATTGCCGGTTGTGATATACGGTTTTCGTCCAGCCACACGCGCTTTGTATTTCGCCTTGTGCAGTACTCTACTTATCGTAATTGGGTGAACCTCCTTTCTTTTCACCTTTCGAAGGATTTCCCTGCATTCATGGCTGTTCAACAATTTTGGGCGGCCTGTGTGTTTCGAACTTTGCAGGCTACAGTCTCCCTTGAATCGCTGCACGATGCTTCGAATTGTAAATCGGCTTCTACCCATTAATTCTCCTATTTCTGCATAAGATTTACCTTGATCGTATAAATGCAGGGTCATTTTCCTCTGAGCTATCGATGTTTTTTTTTTTTTTTTAGGTGTCACTTTTTTGGAAAATTAAAAAAAATAAGCTATTCTCACAAAATGTAATATTTTTAAATGCAAATGTGCTCAATTTTAAATAATGGAATATAACAGATGGGGAATTTGCAAAAAAAATCAAAAAATCTTTTCAAAAGACTTGAAAAGTTGCTATAAAGCTTAATAATCATACTGTGCCAATAATGTGCCAATGTTCGTCACTGTATAAAGCAACCAAGTGCGACACAGCAGCGATTTGTGCTTCGGATCAACGAAGACAAAATTTCGCCCACTTTCTGTCAATTCCTTCCTTTGTCATGGTATCGTTGAAAATTCGCACCTGCCCTACACCTTTGGAAGAAATACAACCCCACACCATTATTGAAAACTTGCCAACCTTAACACTATATACTACATACACTGTACCACTTAAGTCACCGTACCCCCTGTTCGTTTTCACATAACACGCTATAACTTAGTCAAATTTTGATATAAAAAAAAAGTTTTGATGGCGGTTGATAAAGTGATCTATTAACTACACAATAGCATTTTAATAATAGTCACATTTTATTTTAGTCTAATATTATAACTAAAAAACAAAAAATATTCACATTTTCGACTCCACAAAAGTCACCGTACTCTTACTACTAATATTAACTAATTAACTATAGGTATGATATTACTAATTTAAATTACAAACTTAGTATCTAGTAGGATATCCCTTCATTTTAATCACCTCTCGGAGGCGATTAGGCATTGACATCACTAGTTTTTCAATATAGTCATTGCCAAGTGCGCACCACTCTTGATGTAATGCCTCTCTCAGCAGGTTTTTGCTAGTGATGTGGTGCTTTCGGATTTTTATTTCAAGCATATTCCACACATGCTCTATTGGGTTTATGTCGGGACTCTGTGGGGGCGTTTCCAATAAATGCGGCGTGTTGTAGGCGAGATAGAGACGGGTATTCATGGCTTTATGTTTAGGGTCGTTATCTTGTTGGAAGTAGAAGTCTGACCCTATACCAAGTTTCTCAGCACTGCTTTTCAAATTTCTTTTGAGGATATCAATGTAGGTATATTGGTTCATCACTCCGTCAATAAACTCCAAGCTGCCAACGCCAGATGCAGCTATACAACCCCAAACCATAAGACCACCGCCACCGTGCTTTACGGTCTTTTTTGTGTTTTTTGGATTAAGAGCATCTCCAGGTCTTCTCCACACGCGTAGGCGCCCGATGATTTTATGGTTCTACGAATGGTTTCCGGGTGTATATCCTTTTGAGAAATGTTACTTATCTCTGATGCAATCTTTACTGCGCTAGAAAATGGATCCTTGTCCACCATATGCTTTATTTGGTGCTTGTCGCGAATAGAAAGTGCAGCTGGTCGGCCAGATCTGGAATTATTTTTGATACGCCCCTCGTATTTAAAACGGCCAATTACTGTTTGGATGGTTGACTTGGCTCTAGACATTAGTTTAGCTATCTCTGCATACGACTTTTGCTCCTTTGTGTGGAGCTGCAAGATCCGCCCACGTTCTTCTAAAGTTAACTCTTTACGGGTCATTTTTAAGACGAAATTTGCAAATTTTTTCCAACACAAGTAATTCACAGCAAATAGCATCAATTTTGAAGACATTGCACACATGTTTCGAAAATCCCCGTTAGGTCTCAAAAGAACATTGGCGCCAGACAGCGCAGCGCAAGCAAGAGTACGGTGACTTTTGTGGAGTCGAAAATGTGAATATTTTTTGTTTTTTAGTTATAATATTAGACTAAAATAAAATGTGACTATTATTAAAATGCTATTGTGTAGTTAATAGATCACTTTATCAACCGCCATCAAAACTTTTTTTTTATATCAAAATTTGACTAAGTTATAGCGTGTTATGTGAAAACGAACAGGGGGTACGGTGACTTAAGTGGTACAGTGTATATACTTGGCCTGGAGTGCTGTTTGTGGTTTCCGCTAAACTTTTTCAGGGCCATCATTATAATATATGTATGTATGTAGCATGATCTTCGTCTCGTCGCAAAAAATTACATTATTCCAATAGTCAAGAGGATTGTTAACATTAAGTCTTGTGGAGGTCAACCGTTGTTCAATATTTATAGCAGACAACAACGGAGGCTTGGTTGGGGATCTTTAGAATTTTTGAACAATCCCGCCGAGAGAGCTTTGATGGTCTGCCTTTAGAGCTGTTTAATTCTAGTCTATTTTCTTTTTCTGCCCGACTAATAATATTATAAACTGTTAGAAGCATAATATTAACCATTTTAGCCAACTCTTTGGTGGTCTTTCCTTTGTTATAATTAAAATACACTAATTGTATCAAATTATCATCAGTGCGTTTACCAGGCATTGTAAAAATTGAAATTATATACATATGTAAGTATTACTGATTTCAAGAAATTTTGTAAGCGAATGAATTCACGGAAGACGAACAAAAAAGACGCGACCAGCCGTTTTTGATTAGCTTTTTACCCGTCTTCTTCCAACTAATGCCAATATTTGCTGTTTTTCTGTTCTGAATTATTTTTCATGTTTCTGTTGCTATTCTTATTTATTTAGCTTAATTAAGAATACAGAAAAGAACCCTGTAAAAAAAAATATGGAAAAAGTGTTTTTCCTAGTAAAATGAGATGATAAAGTTGCATTTGTATGACTTTTTATACTTTGTTCCCAAAGGGAAAAAAAGTATATTTGGTTTGTGCAATGTCCGTCTTCCTGTCCGTCCGTCCGTATGAACGCAATATTTTTCGGCGCTATTAGAGCTAGAGACTTGAAATTTTAAACATATGCTGCCGAATTATAAAGTGTAAAAATTTTCCCGATCTGCCCACTAAGCTATGGCGGATATATCTACGCCCATTGGGGGCGGGGCAAACCGGAAAAAACGTATCTTCTACACCGTTAAAGCTAGAACGCTGAAATTTTGCATGTGAGTTAATGTCATGATTCTAAGAAGATCGATCAAAAAGTTATATGTCTACGCCCATTGGGGGCGTGACAAATCGGACCTCAATATATAGTGATTTTTCAAATTGTGCTATATTTTGAACACTATTGACACTAGAGACTTGAAATTTTGCATGTATACTCGGGTTGACAACCCAAGACTAATAAGCTATGGTAGATATATCTACGCCCACAGGGGGCGTTGCAAACCGCAAAAGTTTATATCTCCTACAGTTTTAGAGCTAGAAGCTTGAAAATTGGATGGTTGAGTTACTAATGTTCTCCTCTATCGATGGCCCAAAAATAATTTGTCAGCCTCTTTGGGGGCGTGGCATATCGAAAAATACCCTGTAATTTTCGCATTTTTGGAATGTAAGCAACCAAATTTTGCAGTCATGTTAGCCTCGGCCCTTTCTAAGAACTGGCAAAAAATTATGCGTCTACGCCGACTGGGGGCGTGGCAAATCGGTAAAGAAGTTTGTTGTGGCCAACTGCATAATTCATGCATATAATAGCTAATTGCTAAGATGGCAGAAAGCATTTTAACATAAATATAATAATATCAATGAATTAAAAAAATAAAATTTATAAGTTTTCGATTAATAAATAAAAAGTTTCCAGCGGGATTTGAACCCAGGTCTTTTGAAAATAACATGTAATCGTTAGCTAAACTTAAATAAATTCACAGCTGACCAGCTGATCAGCTGATCAGCAGCTTGTGACAAACCAAAACATTACAATCGCAATTCTTGGAATATGTATACACACATGGATGTGTATACACGTACCTTCCTTGCGTACATAATAAAAGGAACAACAAAAAATCTGCATACAATGCTGACATGAGGAATGAGTTCTGCCAACCAATCGTCCGATTTCTCGCCAGGATTTGCCCTCCAACCGAAATTTTAAAATTAATTTGCGCTCTTCAACACAGATCTCTTTTCTGTTGATCTCCATGATGCAACGCGTGTCGAAAATTGAAAAAATGTGCTTGCAAATTTCCGAGAAAATTATTAACAAAAAGACGCAGCTGAAAAAGTTAACGGTAATCGCGAATTCCCTCATTGTGCGCAGAATTCTACGTGTGTACGCAGACTTTTGGAAGGTCTTATTTAGATAAGGTTTTTTTTAAATAGTTATATTATGCTTTAGTTTTTTGTTTTCATAAATGAAGTGATATTAAATATTAAGTTTAATAACTAAGGAAACTAATAAAAAAAGAAAAAATTGAATATCTTGTTTATATCGAGCGCTATTAATGGTCAAATTTAAAAAACAAATATTTTCTTTGGTGTACGCAGAGTTATTTGAGCAAGTCCTAATTGAGAAATTTGTGTAGTTGTAGGTTAACGCCGTACTGACTTTTCTCGATCTTCAATACGATTGCTACAGCTACGATGCTTTTCTTACTTCGTACTAAGTTTTGGGATAAATTTTTGCTGAACCTAATTAAACATACATTTTAATATTTTATAGAGAATGTCTGGACGTGGCAATTTACTGTCTTTATTTCATAAAAAGACCGCGACAACAAAAGTTTCTCTACCCAGTCAAGAACATTCCAATGACAGTGGTTTAGATGCTGACCAGTCTGGCTTGAGTGGTATATATCAAAGAACAGCCAAGGACACTACTACAAGTGACCTTGCATCAACTTGTAATAGCCTTTCAATTGGAAGGGGGCGTGCAAATCTACTGCATTCTATTAAAAATGAAAACAATCCTTCATTTTTAACAACGTTGGAAGGATCTGCTTTTCAAGATCAAAACAAAATATGTACTCATGCCAAACATACTAGTTTGACTGGTGATAATACCGAAAGTAATAACGTTCCTATTTTAGAAAATGGTTTTTTTTATCCCAACACAATTTACGGCACCAAAGGTATGTATGAATAATGTGATAGGCATGCGAATAATAAAGGGAAAAGAGCTTTACGATAGTAGTTCGAATCCAGATAAAAAAAAATATGTACAGTGTACAATGTATAATATTAATATTAAGTTTTTTTTTTTTTTTTCAACATTAAACGCATATAAAACATAAACTATTTATTTAAATAAAAAAATGAAATATAATAAAAAAGTGCAAATGATAGATTATAGATTGTAAAATTATCTTTTCAGAGAGGTATACATAAAGGTATTATGTTTGACATAACTAAAAGAAATTATACATAAACAAGAAAAGCACCAAATTTGGCGTTGCATTAATATTATGTTTTTTTTTTTTTTTTTTTTTTTTTTTTCTTTTTTTATCGAAAAAGCAATATAAAGTTGATATAGCCATGTCCGTCTGTCCGTCCGTCCGTCCGTATGTATGAACGCGTCGATTTCCGAAGATACAAAAGCTAGAGAGATTCGTCGTTTTCTCATCAAAACCCATGTGCTGCGGCAACAAAGGCAGCGAGACAGCAAGCCGCCTGCATTGCTCACACACATACATGCTTACAAGCGTGTGTGTGCTCGTGTTTTTGCATGTATAGTTTCTTACGCGTGCAGAAACGAATCGAATAATTCTTGGAATATTATTCGTAGTCGAGCAGTCTCGACTACAGCTTTCTTACCTGTTTTAACAACAAAAGTAGCGCAAAACTGAATTCCTTAGCTGAAATACAGAATAGGCCAAAAAGGACCAAATTCATCAGTGGAGCAGCGAAAACTTGGGCTCCAGTTGTATTTGGAGAGTTTAGCTGAAATCACTTGAACTCTGAAAAATAAGCTACACATTGTGGGTGACATTCTCCGAAGTTTCCGAAGCATCGCCTCAATTAAGCAAACTACACAAACCAAAAAACCGAGATTATAAGGAAAGTAAGAGGCATTCCTTGACCAAGTGCTCCAGAATTAAAAGCTGAACTCATTGCCGATTATAGAAAACTCGATTCAGCTTGAAAAATTTGGTGTACCAGAAATAACACATGAAAAAAATCCATTCTTTTCTGACCCCATAAGGAAATAAAGGATATTATTAGCCTCAGACTACTCTACAGTGGACCAGACCTGGCTGGATGAGATAATATTCATTGACGAAAGCAAATTTAATTTGTTTGGAAGTTGTACGAAGACCATGGTGTGGTATAAAGCTAATCTGAAATTGAATAAAAATATTTAAGAAAAACGGTACAGCACAGCAAAGATTCCGTCATGATTTGGGGCTTCATTTCCACCAAGGGAGCAGGAAATTTGGGTTTTAAAGATGGCATGACTGTCCGAGTTTACTATTCAAAGCATTTTGAAAGAAAATTTTAAGCAATTGACAGAAAAAATAGGTATTTTAAATACATTTAAGCTGTACCAGGACAATGACCCTAACCATAAAGCCCGTAAAGTGTCCTGGTTGCCTTGCAATTGCCCAAAACTCTTGGAAACACTAGTTCAATCCTCAGATCTCAATCCCATAGAGAATTTGTGGGTCAAGTTGGACTGCCAAGCTCATAGAATGCCGATATCAACAATATATGTCCTAAAGACACGGCTGGAGGAAGAGCGGGCCAAAATCGGCTCTAAGGACACAACAACAAATTATTAACAATATGTCAAACTTTATATTATATATGATCCATTTTTCAGTGAAAATCGAATTTTGATAGTTGTTTAGGAAAACAACGAATATTAAGCTGTTTTGTGTTTTTCTTGTTTATGTGTAATTTCTACTAGTTATGCTAAATGTATGTATACCTCTCTGAAAAGGTAATTTTTCAAATTAACTTACCATTTACACTTTTTTATTCAAATAAATAGTTGGTTTTATTTGTGTTTGAAGTTGAAAAAACAAAAAACATACTATTAATGTAATACACTGTATATCTATTCGACTGGTATTAATTAATTAGATGCTAATATTTGAAGGATATATATATATGTATATTTAATATTTCCCTCCGCAGGTACGCTGGTTAATATATCATGTAATTATATAGGAATAAGCTCTGACCCGAAGAAGGGAGTTTATCTTTATGAAGTACGCTTCAATCCTTCTGTTGATTCAATTCATTTAAGAATGAAGTATTTAAATGAACACAGTAAACAATTCGGAGGAGTTAAAACCTTTGATGGAACTACCCTCTACTTACCGATTTTGTTAGAAAGAGAATTGACAACTTTTATTTCGAAAACTCGTTGCAACAAAGAAATTGAAATTAGAATCCTATTCAAGAAAAAAGAGTCTCTCAAAAATTGTATACAATTATATAATGTATTATTTGATCGAATTATGAAAACTCTAAATTACGTTAAATTTGATAGAAAGCAATTTGATCCCTCACGCCCGAAAGTTATTCCAACGGCTAAGCTGGAAGTTTGGCCAGGTTACGTAACTGCTGTCGATGAGTACGACGGTGGTTTGATGCTCTGCTGCGATGTGTCCCATCGTTTGCTTTGTCAAAAAACAGTATTGGATATTCTACTAGAGATTTATCAACATAGCAAAATGAGCTATCAAGACAAAGCAAAAAAGTATTTGATTGGAAGTGTTATCATAACACGCTATAATAATCGGACTTATAGAATTGACGACATATGCTTTTCTCAAAACCCACATTCAGAATTTGAAACAAGAACGGGATCTTACAGTTACATTGATTACTTCAAAAATCACCATAATATTGAAATTAAAGATGGCAAGCAACCATTACTTATTAGTTTAAAGCATTCAAGAAAAAGTGACACTTTAAATCAAGAAAACATACAATTTAGCTTAATTCCGGAACTTTGTTATCTCACTGGACTCCACGATGAAATTCGTGCCGACAAAAAACTAATGCGTGAGATTTCAACTTTGACCAACGTAACACCGAATAAACGTATTCAAGCGCTTGATAAATATTTTAAAAATGTTAATGAAAACAATGATGCTCGAAAAATCCTCGAAAACTGGGGATTATCGCTACATAAAAACTATCATAATATAGTCGGTCGGAAAATAGATTCAGTACAAATTTATTTTGCAAAACAATGCATTTCGGCTGGGCATAATGCAGAATTTTCCAAAGAAGCAGCAAGAAACGAAATGCTGGAAGTTGTAAACTTAAACAATTGGGTTTTAATTCATCACAAAAATGATTTGAAAGCTGCTAAATCCTTCTTACACAATATGCAAAATTGCAGTGATGTGTTTGGAATGAACATTCGTAAGCCAAATGTAATTTCGTTAGAACATGATCGCCTAGACACATATGTCGATGCCTTACGTCGGAATATTTGTGTTCAAACTCAAATAGTCGTATGCATATGTCCTACTAGCAGAGATGACAGATATAGTGTTATTAAGAAAATATGCTGTTGTGAGATACCAGTCGCTTCACAGGTAATAAATATATTATTTCTTTGCGAAAAAAAATGGTTTACTTATTTTTAATGTAGAATGTTCAGTAATTTAAAAAGTACGAAATGATTATATAAAAACTGTAAGATTAATCGATTGATTGCAGTTGGGATATACTTCGGACATTTATAACTCTATTTCTACTTAGACAATCTTCATGAAGCTTTCAGTATACGTTTCTTAGACTCTGTTCTTAAAGCGAAAAATAGTCTATTGGTTTTGTGCAATGTCCGTCTTGCTATCCGTCCGTCTGCCTGTCCGTATGAACGCAATATTTTTCGGCGCTATTAGAGCTAGAGACTTGAAATTTGGAACATATTCTCATGATCCGCCCACTAGGGGCAAATTGGCCGTATTGGCCCGTATGCCAGTATTCATACTAGTCGATGAACTACGCCCCCCATTGGGGGTGTGGACCTGAATATATATTAAATCCACTTGTGCTATATTTTGAAAACTATTGACTCTAGAGACTTGAATTTGGCATGTATATTCGGGTTGACAACCCAAGATCAACAAGCTATGGTAGATATATCTACTACCACAGGGGGCGTGGCAAACCGCAAAATTTTACATCTCGTACAGTTTTAGAGCTAGAAGCTTCAAAATTGGATGATTCAGTTACTAAATATCCTCTATCGATGATCCAAAAATAATTTTTCAGCCTTTTTGGGGGCTTGGTATATCGAAAAATACCCTGTAATTTTAGCAAATCGGCAAAGACGTTTATTGTGGCCAACTGCATACAAATAGTTTAGTAGTAATTGGTAAGATGGCAGAAAGCATATTAACATAAGCTAGAGAATCCAAATTAACATGAGATAGAGACTTCAAATTTATATATTTAGTAATGGATACGCAGATTTTGTAATTTTCAGATTTTTGATTTTCCGCCCCTTTTGCCGTCAATTTGAAAAAAAAACTTTTTTCAAGTTTAAGAGACTTGCAATGTTCCAAAAGACACATTTGAATGCTATTAATATATTCCGAAAGTTTCATGAAGATAGTCCATCTAGAAATGGAGTTATAACCAAGGCAAGGCAGAAACTGCGCGATTGGCAGAGTGATTGGTCATGGTCGCAACCACTGTGCAAATCGGCAAAGAAGTAGCGCATACAAATAACTTAGTAAAGTAAGAATTAAAGAAATAAATAAAAAAAAATGTCTTCGACAGCACTGCCTTGATCTAGAACATCTTAGCTAAACCTAAATAAGTTCACTGGCTATAGCGCCTTCTAACAAAACTTAAGTAACGATCGAAAAATTCAGAATTCAATCGCAATTCTTATGCTAGAATGTAGAATGTATGTATGCATAGAAAATGTATGTATGCATAGAATCTGTATGTATGTATAGGAAAAACGTTTGTTGCTTGCCCTGCACACTTTCTAATTGACCAAATATTTCGTGTAATAATTCTAAAGGCGGGGCAAATCGGAAATACATGTACAAATTTACATAGATCTCAATTCAAATTTCGATGAAATTTCAAGATAAATAAGTATACCAGTTGTACGTAAAATATATATTTATAATATATAATGCCAAATGCCCCTCATGAATGCCATTGATTACACCCAACTGCCATTGACTGCTAGTATTTTAGAAGTCTCCTTTTGCCTGTTACAAACATATTCACAAAACCATTGTAATTCACATTCCCATTTTCAATTTGTTCAGGGTATAAAAATCTTATTCTGTAATTTAAAATTCATGTATATTATAATTTTCATAAATATATTATGATCCAATATTGTAATCATTTATAAAGGTAATAAACTCAAGAACATTGTTCAACGAAGCAAAAAATCGATCAATTGTTCAAAAAATTATTTTGCAAATAAATTGCAAAATTGGAGGATCATTGTGGACTGTAAAAATACCCTTCAAGAATGTAATGATCTGTGGAATAGACTCTTATCATGATCCGTGTCAAAAGGGTAACTCTGTAGCTGGTATGTTTTTATAATTATGTTAACTGAATTTAAATTATTATAATAATTAAATTATTATTGTAGCATTTGTTGCTTCTCTTAACTCATCATATACCCATTGGTATAGTAAGGCCGTTATACAATCTAAAAAGGAAGAACTTGTGAATGGACTAACATCATCTTTTGAAGCTGCCTTAGAGGTCTATAAGATCCAAAATGGTCATCTTCCTGACAATGTAATTATTTACAGGTATGAATTAATTTTTCCAATAAAAATAATTGTTTTAGAAATAAATTTGTAAACTTCCTTTATAAGTAATAAGTTTCGAATTATTTATGTTTATATGTATATTTAATATATATAAAAATTACATTTTTATGAAATTAAAAATTAAAATTTCAGTTTCGCATAAGTAATAAAAAATACTAAGGTAGAAAACAGTCATCATGATTTTGGCGACAGAATTAAATAAATTTTAGTTTAATTTTAATTTAGAACTTTAAAAATGAAAGCCTTGAGTTACCTCCAGTTGATTTTAAAGCAATGGTGCTTGGTATTATTGCCAAATAAACTTTTATTATACCTCGAGCTCATTGAAAATAATAGTTTTGCTGAAATGTATGTTATAGGCATAAAGGTGCTTAACAGGGCTCATAAATTAATCATGATACAAGCTTCTTTCTACCTGTATGTATAAAAACGTCGATCTTAGATTACAATATCTAGAAACTTGAATTTTGCTGTAGCTTCTTACACACCACGAATAGATCGGATTGAAGTTATCAGAATTAATGTTATCGATTAAAGTCCGCATAAAAATATAAGTTATCTCGTACGTATAACTCGAAGTTAACTGTGTATATATATCCGTGCACACGAGTGCACATTTTTGATTTTTTGTCAAGTATATCTTTTAGATCGATAAGCCGTTATCAATGCTCACGTTAAATTTTTATTAGCCGCTGCGTTAGTTGCTGCAGCTAAGGAATAACGTTTTCTTTATTTGGCGTCAAGTAATGCGCAGGTTATCGACAGTTACCTATTTATATATATTTATAATAATTATATAAAATATATTTATAATAATTTAGTATATTTCATATTCATGCTTAAACCAATATCTATAATTTTACTTTGTTAAAAATAATAATAAAATTTACTGTATGGGTGCATGTTACGAATTTTTTTAATATTGAATATGAATACTTGCTCGTAGTATTGTCATATTTTTTAGCTTCGCTCTCCTATTTAAATCACAGGCCTTACAAAATTTAATAATCACCAATAATTTAAATTTATTTTACAGAGATGGAGTTGGAGATGGTCAGTTAAATTCGTGTGTCATGTACGAAATTCCGCAATTCGAAAGAGTTTGTGGTGAAAATATGAAAATTACTTTTTTAGTAATTCAAAAACGTAATAATACTAGATTTTTTTTGGTAAGTGGAAAAGTAAGATACATTTTCTTTTCAGTTAATATATCATAATATTATTTTAATTATGATGTAAAAGTTATAATAAAACAAGTAAGAAGGCTCTAGTCGAGACGGCTCGACTACGATATCCCCTGAACCCTGCAAAAAAGTGATACTCTTCTTCTTTACGCACTTATAAGCGCGCGCTCTGCTAACTGCGCAGTTGCTGCTTTGTTTTGGGGGTGGGTTGGGCTGAACTTTGGACGCTTATAACTCTATTTCTAAATGGACGATCTTCATGAAATTTTCAGAGTAGATCAATAGTATCTAAATCTACCTATGTGCCAAATTGCAAATCTCTAGTATTTGAAATGCTTTTTTTCAAATTGGGGGCGAAGGGGGCGTGGCATCCAAAATCTGAAAACTACAAAATCTGCGTATCCATAATATCTATCTAAATTTATAAAGTTGAAGTCTCTAGCTAAAACGGTGTAGAAGTAATACCCAAAAAACCTAAAAAACGGAAACGAATTTTCGATTTCTTATCGATAATTTGGAATTGGGACGAGTTATCGAAAAAACAAAATAAACTCGTACTGCGTAGCTAACATAGGAACGTTCATGTGAAATTTCAGCTCTCTAGCTTTTGTAGTTTCCGAAATCTTGGCGTTCATACGGACGGACGGACGGACGGACGGACGGACAGACGGACAGGGCTAGATCAACTTATTTTTTTTATGCTGATCAAGAATATATATACTTTATGGGGTCTGCGACGTCTCCTTCTGCCTGTTACATACATTTTCACAAAACCATTATACCCTGAATTCCCATTTTCAATGGGTTCAGGGTATAACAATAGATATAGATATAAATTGCTTCGGAAAAAACATTTAGTTTCCGAAGCAATTTATATCCATTGAGAGGATAGAATTTAAATGTAACGTGTTAGTCAGTACTTAACAAACAGAGTGAAGAATCTTTGAACATTAAATATTTGTATTTGTTGTATTTGATTTAATTTTATCGACTAAAAAATTAAAATTATTAATTAATACGAGTCTCCAAACTGTATTTAGTTTTATGTGTGCTTAATAAAGTTTTTTTTTTTTTTTTTTGGTCATATTTTGAATACTGGCAAACTCAAACAGAAATTAAACAAAATAATTATCCAATTAGCAAAAGCAAGTAGCAGCAGCAAATCCAGTTTTTCAGTACGTGTGTACTTATACACATGCGATTTAACGGTGTTTCAAACTGTAGGGTTCGATTCTCGCCAATAGAGGGAATTCATTTATCTCTGTTGTCTATCTTTGTTATCTGTTGATTAATCATCGTACAAATCTTTCATTCACAGTTAAAATGATTATGTAAATTAATATATATGTTTGTAAAATGAATGTATCTTAAAAATTTGTTTTTCCAATGCTCAAATGTATAACTAACATATCACTTGAAATAACTAAGTATCAGCAGACTATGTTTTTAGTAATGTTACTTAATATGACACCTGGTAAAATACTACATTTACTTTACAGAATAACGACAACACTTATGAAAATCCATTGCCGGGGACAGTAGTTGATAAATACATCACTAGATCACGCCTGTATGATTTTTTTTTGGTTTCACAATCGGTTCGCCAAGGCACAGTGAGCCCAACACATTTTATTGTTCTACGTGATGATAGTAATTATGGACCTGATATTATACAAAAATTAAGTTATAAAACTTTGTTACTTGTATTATAACTGGCCTGGAACTGTACGGGTTCCTGCGTGTTGTATGGTAAGTTAATATTGCCAACTTTAAGTATATAATGAAAAAAAAAAAAAATGTAAGAAAGCAAGAAATATGTTTTGTGATAGTCAATTGTATTGCACTTTTTTTTTAAATAATCGTCACTAACAAATTACCATAAATTTAGCTACAAATGAAAAGCCAAAACATTCACTATAAAATTTACGTAAATGTACAGTCGACGGCATCAATATTTTAATAAAATTAATTTCTCTTAGTCGGCCCTGAGTCGATTGTTTTATTTTTATAATACCAAATAATTTGTTTTTTTTTTCTGTTTTTATATTTTTTCTCTAGTACGCTCATAAGCTGGCTTATTTGATAGGTCAAAGTGTTCAACGTGATACTGCAAGTAACTTATCAGAAAAAACTTTTTTATTTATAAGTCTTTATTGATATATTTAGTTATATATTGTATATAACTAAATAAAGTTAAGGAAACAAAGTTATTAAATAATAAAATGAATATAAAAAATATGTTAAAATATGCTATAAAACAAAACATAAATTAAGTTTCTGGTTTATTTTTATTGTGATGCACTAACATACTGTGGTGTGGCAGACCCCATAAAGTATATATATATATATATATATATATGTCTGGGTTAATTGCGTATGGCGAATAAACTTGAGTGCACCGCTCACTTTCACTGTCTAATCATTAATGCCTCCAGCATCAATACTACATCGCTCACACACCTTCGCTGACCATCTGGCGAATAACGGATCAAAGCGCATTCCCCAATTGTCAAATATGTTCTACTTGAGTGTCGTTTACTAATTACGCCTCGACATATATACAGTGGGTAACATTAATATTCGGTTTTTTGTTTTTCCAACTTCAAACGCAAATAAAACAAAAACTATTTATTAAAATAAAAAAGTGTAAATGGTAAGTTCTAGATTGAAAAATTACCTTTTCAGAGAGGTATGCATAAAGGTATTACATTTAACATAACTAATAGAAATTATACATAAACAAGAAAAACACCAAATTTGGCGTTACATTAATATTCGGTTTTTTAGCAAAGTTGTGAAACAAAGCATCACGGCAACTCTGAAAAGCCACAAATGGCATATTTAATGGTTTTTATCGAATAAGCAATTTATAACTAACATTATCTAACAAAAAAATTAGCGCAAAACTTAATTCCTTAGCTGAAATACACAATAGGCCAAAAAGGACCAATTTCATCGTTGGAGCAGCGAAAACTTGGGCTCCAGGTGCAGTTGGAGGGTAAAGTTTAGCTGAAATTGCTTGAATTTTGAAAAATAAGCTAAATAATATAAAAGCCATCATCCGAAGTTTCAGAAATGAGTGAAGGATCGCATCAATTAACCAAATTACTCAACCTGAAAAACTTACTTTCCGAGGATATACCGAGATTGTAAGGAAAGTAAAAGAGAATCCTTGACCAAGTGCTCCAGAATTAAAAGCTGAACTCATTGCTGATTATAGAAAACTCGATTCAGCTGCATAAATTTGGTTGTATCAGAAATACCACATGGGTACAATAGCTTAATTGCTATGAAAAATCCATTCTTTTCTGACCGTATGCGGAAATAAAGGATATTGCTAGCCTCAGACTACTCCATAGTGGACCAGACCTGGTCGGGTGACATAATATTCCTGGACGAAAGCAAATTTAATTTGCTTAGAAGTTATGGGATATGCTTAGATATACCACAGGTTGTGGTATAAAGTTAATATGAAGCCGATGGAATACATTTAATGAAAACTGAAAAGCACGGCGAAGGTTTCGTCATGATTTGGGGCTTCATTTCCACCAAGGGAGCAGGAAAGTTGGGTTTTATAGATGGCATGACGACCCGAGATTACTATTCAAGACATTTTGAAAGAAAATTTTAAGCAGTTGACTGAAGAAATGGGTATATTAGACACATTTAAGCTGTACCAGGACAATGATCCCAATTATAAAGCCCGTAAAGTCATGTCCTGGTTGCTTTGCAATTGCCCAAAACTCTTGGAAACACTAGTTCAATCCCCAGATCTAAATTCCATAGAGAATTTGTGGATCAAGTTGGACTGCCAAGCTCAAAGAATGCCGATATCAATAATATCTGCCATAAAGACATGGCAGCAGGAAGAGCGGGCCAAAATCGGCTACAAGGACACAAAAAAAAAAAAAAATTAACAATGTGTCAAAATTTCTTAAGGGCATTATAGAAAATAATGGATACCATATCAAGTATTATATATGATCAATTTTTCAGTAAAACTTTAATTTTGATAGTTGTTAAAGAAAAAACAGAATATTAATGTAACGCCAAATTTGGTGTTTTTCTTGTTTATGTATAATTTCTATTAGTTATGTTAAATGTAATACCTTTATGCATACCTCTCTGAAAAGGTAATTTTTCAATCTAGAACTTACCATTTACACTTTTTTATTTTAATAAATAGTTTATGTTTTATTTGCGTTTGAAGTTGAAAAAACAAAAAACCGAATATTAATGTTACCCACTGTATATACATATTTCCCTTGGTATAGGGCTGAATGGCGGACAATTCGTAATCTGACGTTTATAGAGTCGTCAATAAACCACAAGAGCTACAGGAAAATCCAAGATGAAAAGGGCCCGGAAATTGGAAAGTGAAGAGAACTATTGTTTCAATAAGACAACGATCAGAAGAACACAGTCCACAAAGTCAAGCTGTGACTTCATTACAATGTAAAAGTCCGCTTATTCTCCCGAACTGAATCCGATTAAGCATCTGGGAGAATTAATCGATAAGATAACCGAATATCGGGCACAAATAACGGGCGAGGACACGAGGGAACCTGTTGATTCCATGCCTTGATGCCTAGCAGAAGTTATCAAGAAATTCTCCTCAAATTTCGGTGCAGTATTCAAGTGTACACATACTTTTGCGGTCTCTTTATACCCTGAACCCAAAAACAAGGGGAAATTTGAGTATAATAGTTTTGTGGAAATGTATGTAACAGGCAGAAGGAGGTGTGGCAGACGTCATAAAGTATACATATATTGCATGTTGTTGCCAATTTCATTAGAATTTTTTTTTTCATTCCCCGCTAAACCGGGACTTATCAAATCTACAAAGTGCGAGCAACTAATCACAACACAGGTTGATGCAATATTACAATAGTGGTGAAACGCCCAATATTGCGTTCCCATCCACTTCCACACACAATTTACACAGAAGTTTAAATTATCCAGATTTTTATTAAACGAGGCTCAAACAAGTAAGAAGGGTCTAGTCGAGACGGCTCGACTACGAGATACCCTGAACCCTGCAAAAAAAGTGATACAACTAACCATACAACACATAGACTGGACAACTAGAACAAATTTTTTTTCACGCACCAGATTATGAGCGAATTGCCGCACAACTTCGTATTTTTTCAGTTTGGGCAATTCAGGCTCGGGCAGTCAAAATATGATCCGACGAATTCATTGCGCTGCAAGCGCTCAACCGGCATGGTCATATTTTCATATGAGCACATTCTATGTGCTATTTTTCTTTACTCTCCCTCTCTTGTTTTTCTCTCACTCTATGCGAGCACAAGCCAGCAGCCCACAAAAATTGAAATTTGTTCGCCAGTGGCGATTCGCGACGATCCCATCTGCTCTTCTTAGTAAGAGTACGCCGAACTCTTAAACGGCTTTACCATGCCCATGCAAAATTTTGGTGTTTCCGTAATGATTTTTGGGAAGGGTATGAAAGCGCTGATGTGCATAGGCATTACTTTTTCGCGATGAGCATGCACACACACATTTACTGCGTCTTGCTACATGTATGAGCAGTTTTGTGACTGTGTGCGAAACTTTTGATGTCTATAGCAATTGTAGGGACCAACATTTGCAGTTTGTTCTCTTACTACCTGCGCGATTGAGTAGTTTGTCTATTTTGTATGGTTTGAATTATAGAGTGACTGTCAAATGAGCCTCTACGAGTTGTAGCAGTCATTTTGGCAATAATATAAATTAACGGTTGCGACGCCACTCAAGGCTGGCGGGCGCCGCATCCGGGTTCATACTTACAACAATTGTATTCTCATCCTTGTAAAATGAAAGTCGAAGTATACGTTATAAAATTAAATGATTTATTAGTATTCTTCAATTAATACAAGTTGTCGGCCTCGATTCCAGAATTGGACTGGCTTCCCTTGGTCAAGTGGACCTTTATATAGCTGTGCTGAAGTTGAGTCGTTGCCGGCGTTGCAGCAGCGGCGGCGGCAGCGGGTGCAGCGCGCTTGCAGCGTCAGCGGTTTCGGCGTGGCGTGGAACTCACTATGGCGCGGCGTCTCCGGTGGCGGCGGAGCAGCAATGTCAGCGGTTTCGCATGACCGTTGCTGAGGCCGCGGATCGGTTTCCGGTGACGACTCAGCATTCTAGCACTTGAAAGTGTCAGCATGACTGCAACTATGTTGCAACGGCTAGATGCGGAGTGGGGAGGCAGAGAGTGGTTCTATTGGCGTTGTTGGTGCGCAATTAGGCTCATGTTGATATTTGGCTGCTCATAAGTGAAGTGGTTATGTGAGTAGAGTGGCGGAGGCGACGGGCATGGGGAAGGGGAGCCGCTTGGGTTGGCTGGTGTTACATCCTCCCCCCTTAATTATCTGCGTCCCGCAGATCAGATGGCTTTTTGTTCTGTGATTGACGCAGTGGCTTCCTTCTGTACTTCTGGGGTGGCCTCTGCATCGGTATTGGCTGCAGATGTCTGCTTGCGTGTTATTCTTTTCCACACCAGGAGGATAGCTGCGATTACTAGTATGACTGCGGCGATTTCCCTTGTTATTGAGGCCGTAAGTCTTCTACGCATGGTTTTCAACAAATGCAGATTGTGCTCACTAAGATTGTGGATGAGCTCCAGGTTCAAATTGTATCCCATGCTGGTCAAATTAGTAATGACCGAAGGGATTGCCACTAGATGCGTAAGGGAGTGGCTTCGGTAGGTCCTATTGTCGAGTTTTACAGTTTCGTTCGAAAACTGTATCAAAAAGGATCCCTCGAGCTGGTAGTCGTGAGCTTCGGCAGTGACCGTCCCATTATAGTTGGTGAGGAATAGGGTTCCATCCTCCAGCAACTCAACGACTCGCTTGTTGGATGCGACGTAGTGACATTTGGCGTTGCCCCCTTTCAGTATCCTTGGGATGCAGTCAGTTTCGCTCAGTGGGACTAGGTGTTCTTCTGCGCAGACGCTGGTGTTGCCTATAGTCAGACAATTTTTTGTGATGGCGCAAGTTTCATCTTGGGCCAACAGTAGTTTCCCATGATTGGAATCTATCTGCTTTCCTGAAGTGATTGTTGGTCGGATGAGCAACATCTGATATTCTTTGGCAATGACTTTTGGCAACGCTAGTACATATAGAGGTGTCGTGCCATTTGTCACTATGATGGGTTTTGCGAACTCTGTTGCTTCTACCGCGCTTTGGTAGGGTAGAGAGTCCATCTCTTTGAGCAACGTTCGTATCTCTTCCTCATCCAACAAGTTGCTGTTTACCAAGCCAGCTTTTGCGAATTGGCAAGCTCTGCTCAATTCGCCCACCTGGTTTTCCAGCAGAATTGCCTTATGTAAGGTGGTTACGATGGCCTGTTCGTTGTCGCTGATGCTGTTGACTCTTTCTATAATGTCATTCAACTTGTCTAGCGACTGTTTCGATGCCTCGAACAGCCTATCGTTAATCTTGTATTGTTGGTTGGTATGTTAGTAGTACAATGGTGTCTTAGACTATACAATCTTTGCTTAGTCTAGGTTATATGTTGTGTTGGTATGGGAAACTGTGTTGTTAATACAATAATGTACTTAAATTAAACAATTCTTGTGTTATGTGGAGCAAACATTTCATTTTATGAGTTAAATGATGAGTGATGACGAGTTGGTTAGAGACACGAAGTCTTTGGCTTGGCTATGGGGTATTAAAGAAATTTTAGACTCAATCTTGACATGTGTGGATTTCCGAAAAATTGAATTCCTCACGTGTGACTTTTGAAATATTTTCCCTGATCTTGTTTTAACTGTTACCTTTCTGTTTTGCTCAACCGTTTCTTTATTGAAACGTCTCTTATCTTTACTCTTAATTTGTTTATTCGCTACAAATATGTCTTGTCCTGGTTTGTAAACTACCGGTGCTGATCTGGTACTATTCCTGTTATTGTTTGAGATTTCTTGTCTATATTGTAATAAACCTCTTATATCTTAATTTTCTCTTTGTCTGATTTCTGACAATTTCTGCAAATCCAGAGTCCCAGTGTGCTTAAAAAAGATGTCAACAGGTTTACGCTTAATAACAGAATGAATAGAGTTGTTATACCTGTCGACTGAAATGACAACAAGTTCCTCAGCTGTAAACGATGGATATTCTTGCTTGGGACAACGATAAATTTCCAAAAATGTGGAATGAAATCTTTCGACTTGGCCGTTCACTTCACTCTTTTGTGAAGGGGCGTGGTATAGCTCGATGTTCTAGGATTTGAGAAAATTCAAAATTGTTAAGCAGAGTAATCCCCGTTCATTGTCAGATACCAATGTTTTTGGTGCTGAGAAGTAATGCAAGACCTTGGCTAATTCTTCGCGCAGGTGTAGCGCGGATTTTGACTGTATCGGAAATAATTTGGCATACTTAGAAAATTTGTCTATACAGCTGAGATATTTCTTTTTCTCGAGCATAAGAATGTCTATGTGCAGCACCTCGCAAGGACGAGTAGGAACTGGTGTTGGCTGCAGGAACGGCTTGTTCGGGTGACGATCATATTTTTGATATTTGCAGATAATGGTGTCTCGAGGATATAAGTTGTTGCTTCGGGGTCAAACACTAATTGGTTTCTGAAAACGTTGATTGGAGCTTCAACGTGAGGCACGAGGTTAGTCGCGTCCTGCAGTGCGCTATGCACCGTGGCCGCTGAGTCCGAGCCAGCGTGTGCAATGCCTACAGCAAGCGAGTTTGTATCGAGAATATTAACCTGAGGATGTAAACGTGAGAGCGCATCTGCGACTACATTTGACTTCCCAGTTTTATAGATCAACTCGCAGTTGTATTCCTCTAAACGCGCCTTCCACCTCTTCAACTTAGCATTGTAATTACGATTCCCTAAGGCAAAGGTAAGCGGTTGGTGATCCGTAAAGATCTTGATAGAACCAGCGCCGTAAAGGTACGAGCGCAAGTTGTCTAAAGCCCAGATAATTGCTAACATTTCTTTCTCGTTTACTGCATAGGCCTCCTCTGTTCTATTCAAAGACCTGGAGATGTAAGCAATTGGTCTGTCTTTCCCGTCCTGAATCTGGGACAAAACTGCACCTAACGCGTAGTCAGACGCGTCAGTAGTCAAATGGAAAGGTTTATGGAAATCGGGGAAAGCCAGCACTTCAGAAGACGAAAGGAGGGTTTTTAATTCCTCGAATGCTTTCAAACTCTCCTCATCGAGTTGGATTGGGACTTTCTTAGATTGGGAAGCTTTGACCCCAGCACCCTCACCTCGTGTCAGGTTGGTAAGGGGCTTCGCGCTTTTCGCGTAATCTTGGATGAACTTCCTATAGTAAGAAGTCATACCAAGGAAACTCTTTAGCCCCTTGACGTTAGAAGGTGGCGCAAGCTTCCTAATAACCTCTACTTTTTTCACATCCGGTCTTATGCCATCGGCAGATATGACGTAGCCTAAGAATTCAACCTTAGTAGATAAGAAACGAGTCTTCTCAAGATTAACCTTCAGGTTTACTTCGCGAAGCGTCTCGAAGACTTGCCGAAGATGTTTCCAATGATTTTCATAGCTGTCACTAAAAATGATTATGTCATCCACGTATACGTAACATATCTTTCCAATGAATGGTCTGAGCACATCGTCGATTATGCGCTGAAATATTGCGGGGGCGTTCCGCAGACCGAAAGGTAGTCTGGTGAATTCATATTTGCCATTCAAAGTTGAGAAAGCTGTTTTTGGCACGTCAGCTTCTTTCATCAGCACTTGATGGAATCCTGAAGTCAGGTCAAGTGTCGTAAAGTATTTTGCTTTGCCGAGACTGGCTAAGGTTGAAGTAATGTCTGGTATGGGGTAAGTATCTGGTATTGTTATTGTATTAAGACGTTTAAAATCGATCACCATGCGGTACTGTTTCTCACCATTTGGTTTGGGCTTCTTGGGCACCACCCAAATTGGTGAATTGTAAGGGCTTTTCGATGGTCTGATTACATCCTCTTTTTCTAACTCAGCGACCTGTCGTTCAACTTCTTCTCTCATATGTGCTGGGTAGGGGTATATTTTCGAATAAACAGGTTCTTGTGTAGTGGTACGAATTTCAGCTCTCACTGCCGTTTTCACGATTTGGCCTGGGACGAGTGGTTGGAAAACATCTGTGAACTCGTCGAGTAACGAGTTTTTCGCACCTCCTCCGAGTGCGTATTATCAAACAGCGTGTTTACAGATTTTGATTTTTTGGCGAGCAAAGGGATTTCTACTCTTGGTTCTATCGTGATAAGATTTCGTCGCCTATCTATTACAGCATTTAGTGCCCTCAAGATATCGTCTCCAATAATGCCGTCAAATGATTCGAGTCCGGGAAGTACGTAAAAGGTAAGTGGAGTGTAATTTCCAATTGGTTCGAAGAATGGCCATGTTATTTGTTGACTTGTCTTAATGCTGCCTGCAGCGGATTGTACTAAGAACGGCTTCGCCAAATCAGTACAACCGGAGGCTATTTTGGGGCGAATAAATTAGCTCCAGTGTCTATTAAGAACTGAAGCTCTGCCCCGTCCTGCGTACAATATTCTATATATGGTACGCTAGAGAGGCATTTGTCATAAAATTTATTTGCCCCTCGTCCAACTGTTCCAAGCCTTCTTCGGTCTGATTCCACTCATCCTCTTGTGATGAGTGTTCGACCAAGACAGGCTGGTCTGCCTGACCGTTTGACGCATGAGACGCATTCGTCTCGACGTAAGCGTCTCCTCTCACGGTTTCTTCGTCATTTGAACCCTCTACATGATAAAGCCTTTGGGCTTTTCGAAACGGATTGGCGTTGCCGCTAGGAGCCCTTTTAAAACTGCTTGGAGCAGAGATCGTTGACCTCTGTGTCTGGCCTGATTGATTAGACTCCATCTTCAGGGCTGGCCTTGGTGCCTGCATCCCATATCTTGGAGTGAACGGTGCTCTGGGAACCTGAGGAGTAGCGTAGTGACCATTTTTACCGTTTTACACTAAGGAACGTGAGGTACCAGGTACAGGTCCTATCGGACGTATATTACCAAAAGAAGCGGCTCTCGCGGCAAACATGGGACTTCCTCTCATGCTCACATTCTGTAACTCGTTGCACAAAGAATGTGCCTTTGGAAGATCCTTCGGCTTGTGCAACGTAAGTAATCTAGACAAGTCGCCATTTAGCCCTGTCACAAAAATCTCTAGTGCCCTCCTCCTATAGATGTCGGTGAGTGCGGAGGCTACAGAATTATTGCCCTATACTGCGGCTTGTCTCTTATTAATTCGTAGTCAGCTAGATACACTTGACCCTATTAACCCATGATTCAAATTCAGAGGCATTACCGTCGAAAACCTATAAATCTTTTACACAATCCGGTATCTTGTTACACTCTGCTAAATCGAAAGTAGTGCGAGGACGAGCTAAAGGTCTCACCTCCTCCACGGTCGGATTGCGTGTTTCACGCTCGTTCTCGAGATAACTAATCTTGGCGAGAGCCGAGTTTAATTCTTCTCTCTGAGCGGCGTTCTGATTGGTCAGTAACGACAAAGTGGCATTAACCTTTTCCAGTGTTTCTCTCATAGCGGACATTTCTTGTTCGGACATTCTGCTACCTTTTTCTTAGTTCAAAATCAGAGCAAGGAGTGAGTAAATTAACAAATTTTCTTCTTAGAGATTCCTCAATCCACCAATGTCAAAAGATTTTTTACAATTCTCGATATAACTTAGATTTTCTTTTTATTTTTCAAATTTTTACTTTAATTATTTAAACAATATTAAGCCAAGCGGAAAGGAAAAGACAACGTATCACTTACCCGAACTTATACGTGTGTGTGAGTTGTGTGTGTTGTGTGTTGTGTGTTGGTCTCTCTATCTGTAGGAGATATAAAAAAGAGTTAGTAAAACATCAAAAAAATTTGGGGGAAATAATATTCTTCATTCGAAGGCACGTACGGAAAACATGATATTATCGACTTTATCTATCAATTCATTTTCAGTTTATTTTCTCATTATTATTATTTGTTGCCTTAAGGCAAATACGCGGTGCAAGGTTTCGTGCGCGGAGGTGTTGATCATTTCGTACTTAAGGGAGGTCCTCAATATCTTTTTTAGCCTTTTACAGCCTACTGGGGTAAGGATAACTCCACGAACCGTTGGGCAGCCGAACGCAATATCGTTTTTTTTTTTTAATTTTATTTATATTTTTAATTTCTTTATTTTGATTGCAAGGCCTTTCCAACGGAACACAGCACTAAATCACACACCCACTTTGCACTTACCGCACTTGCACACGCACTTACCAGTTTTCGCATAGTTTTGATTCAGTATGCCACTTGCAGGTCGAAGCTGTCACAATGGTTCTCTCTTAAACTAAACTGCCACTTGCAGGTCAAAGCTGCCACAGTGGTTCTCTCTTAAACTAAACTGAGACCACTTCCGATCACGTGTGCGCGCATGTGATCACCTTGGCATTCGGACGGCGGGGAGTCGAACCCCCGACATTCAATGTCCACCAATATTTTTTGGCCGCCGATGTCAGTTGCAGAGATTCACATCACGATTTAATATTTTTTAATTGGAATAACGCCGCACGACAGGGAGTCGAACCCCGACATCACACATGATAGTGCACTGCCCACTAATAATTTGCCGTCGGCATTTTCCAAGCTTTATTTTATTATGCCGAGCTGCGATGGGGAGTCGAACCCCCGCACCTCCTGCAGTAGGGAAGTACGTACACATTTTTATTTGCACAAGCTCTTTTTTTTGTTTGATAGTGCACGCACAAATTCTCTTATTATATTAAACGCACTCATTATTCTATCGGCCGCACTTAGCATGTCATTCATTTTTTATTTTTCTTACATCTTATTTTTTTTATTCGTTCATATGGGGTTTCGTTTACTCTTTATGTTCTGTATCTTATTTATTCTCTTTATCGTTTTATTTTATTTTTTTATAATTTTTTAAAATATTGCCACATGCCGCCGACAGAAATATATTTTTTTTATTATTCACATCACTTTTTGTTTTTTATTTAGAGAAATTATTGTTCATCACGCACACTGCGAAAGAAAAGTGGTCCCTGCTCGGGCGCCAATTAACAGTTGCGACGCCACTCAAGGCTGGCGGGCGCCGCATCCGGGTTCATACTTACAACAATTGTATTCTCATCCTTGTAAAATGAAAGTCGAAGTATATATTATAAAGAGTAAATGATTTATTAGTATTCAATTAATACAAGTTGTCGGCCTCGATTCCAGAATTGGACTGGCTTCCCTTGGTCAAGTGGCCCTTTATCTAGCTGTGCTGAAGTTGAGTCGTTGCCGGCGTTGCAGCAGCGGCGTGGCCGTCGTTGAACTCACTATGGCGCGGCGTCTCCGGTGGCGGCGGAGCAGCAATGTCAGCGGTTTCGCATGACCGTTGCTGAGGCCGCGGATCGGTTTCCGGTGACGACTCAGCATTCTAGCATTTGAAAGTGTCAGCATGACTGCAACTATGTTGCAACGGCTAGATGCGGAGTGGGGAGGAAGAGAGTTGTTCTATTGGCGTTGTTGGTGCGCAATTAGGCTCATGTTGATATTTGGCTGCTCATAAGTGAAGTGGTTATGTGAGTAGAGTGGCGGAGGCGACGGGCATGGGGAAGGGGAGCCGCTTGGCGTTGGCTGGTGTTAATTTATATATGTATAACATGACGTATTCTGACATTGTCAATACATATGAATTTCCAGATCCACTTAAATCATTAATAACCCGTTCAAAAATGTTTTGGTGGCTATGTTACTGAATTAGTTATAGTAATTTTTATACCCTGAGCCCATTAAAAATGGGAAATCAGGGATTAATGGTTTTGTTAAATGTATGTAACAGGCAGAAGGAGGCGTGGCAGACCCCATAAAGTATACATATTCTTGATCAGGGTGGCGAGAAAAGTTGATATAGCCATGTCCGTCTGTCCGTCTGTCCGTATGTTTGAACGCGTCGATTTCCGAAGATACAAAAGCTAGAGAGTTCATTCTTTTTGTGTTAGGTCCGTATATTGCACGCGCAGTACGAGTTTGTTTCAGAAATTCGATAACTTGTATATTTGCAAAGTTATCGATAAACGAATTTATCGGGAACCAGTTATAAAATTCTAGCTAATTCATCTTTAGAGTTAGAGTCTCCAGGTATTCTGCATATATATAGATACTAAATTAATACAATTTCGGTTTTTTGGATTCCGGTCCCCACTTCGCCCCACCACCCCCAAATGTGAAAAAAATGCATTTCAAATACTACTTACACACATGCATACACACATACAGGCGTACAAGCATAGATCAGCTAATGTGTGTGCTCGTGTTTTTGCATGTATAGTTTCTTACGCGTGGAGAATCGAAACGAAGCATTCTTGGAATATCATTCGTTCGAAGAAGGGCTCAGGGGATTACGTAGTCGAGCAGTCTCGACTACAGCTTTCTTACTTGTTATTTATTAAACATGTATAAAAAGAAATGCATATGTATGCATATAAACATTGCCATATGCATGAGGCAAGTAGATTTGACAGTGTACAAGGCCGAACAAATCTAAGAGCGTTCCCACATTTCTAAGGCCGAGGTCCACAAGAACAACAAACTGCAAATGTTGGGCCCTGCAATTGCTACAGGCAGCAATAGTTTCGCATACAGTCACATAAATGCTCATACATGTAGCAAGACTTAGTAAATGTGTGTGTGTATGCTCATCGCGAAAAAGTAATGCTTATGCACATCAGCGCTTTCATATCCTTCCCAAAAATTATTACAAAAACGCTAAAATTTAGTATGAGAAGTTAGCAGAAAGCGCGAGTTATCGTCCCGGGAGTATGGGCGATGCAAACGTGGCCGAGGTTGTATGTAATTATACCCTGAACCCATTGAAAATGGGAATTCAGGGTATAATGGTTTTGTGAAAATGTATGTAACAGGCAGAAGGAGACGTCGCAGACCCTATAAAGTACATATATTCTTGATCAGCATAAAAAAATAAGTTGATCTAGCCCTGTCCGTCTGTCCGTCCGTCTGTCCGTCTGTCCGTCTTTCCGTCCGTCCGTCCGTATGAACGTCGAGATTTCGGAAACTACAAAAGCTAGAGAACTGAAATTTCACATGAACACTCGTATGTTAGCTACGCAATATGAGTTTATTTTGTTTTTTCGATAACTCGTCCCATTTCCAAATTATCGAAAATTCGTTTCCATTTTTTAGGTTTTTTGGGCATAACTACTACACCGTTTTAGCTGGAGACTTCAACCTTATATATTTAGATAGATATTATCGATACGCAAATTTTGAATTTTTCAGATTTCAGAATTTTGTAGTTGGCAAGTCTCCTCTCAAACCTCTCAAAACTAGATAAATCTTCATGAAACTTAAAAAAAAAGCGTTTTTATACCCTGTACCCATTACAAATGAGAATTCAGGGTATAATGGTATTGTGAAAATGTATGTAACAGGCAGAAGAAGACGTCGCAGATTAGCAGAAAAAAATAAGTTGATTGAGCCCTGTCCGTCCGTCCGTTCGTATGAACGTCGAGATTTTGGAAACTACAAAAGCTAGAGAGCTGAAATTCCACATGAACACACGTATGCTAATTACGCAGTTACACGTATGCAGTTTATTTTGTTTTTTTCGATAACTCATCCCATTTGCGAATTATCGATAAAAAATTTCCAAAAAAAAAATATCGAAAATTCGTTTCTATTTTTTAGGTTTTTTAGTTATAACTTCTACACCGTTTTAGCAACTTTAGCAACTTCAACTTTATATATTTAGATAGATATTTTGTAGTTTTCAGATTTTGGATGCAACGCCCCCTCCGCCCCCAATTTGAAAAAAAAAACGCATTTCAAATACTAGAGACTTGCAATTTGGCACGTAGATAGACTTAGACACTCTTAATCTACTCTAAAAATTTCATGAAGAGCGTCCATCTAGAAATGGAGTTATAAATCCAAAGTTCAGCCCAACCCACCCCCAAGCCACGGCAGCAACTGCGCAGTTAGCAGAGCGCCCGCTTATAAGTGCTTAAAGAAGAAGGGTATCACTTTTTTTTTTGCAGGGTTCAGGGTATCTCGTAGTCGAGCCGTCTCGACTAGAGCCTTCTTACTTGTTTTAATAGTTTTTGTGTAAGTAAAACACTTCAATTTAATCTGTTTTTGCGATTGAGGTTGTATGTTTATTTTTTGGGTTTTAAAATTCGCACAGTTGATCTGTTCGCTTCTAAGTTCAGAATGAGAGTGAGAGTGAGTCTCGTTCTCTGGCGGTCGTCGGTCTTTTCTATTTTTCGCCGAAACTCACTCAGCACTCGCTGCTTAAAACGGGGCTCTAGCCGATGCGATATTTGTCTCTTCCTGAGAAAAATACTATTCTCCAGAAATGCCCGAAAGCGCATCCACTCAATGTAGCTGCGCACATACATATGTATATCTTGAGTGAGTGCGATCTGGCACTCATGACCGTAGTCAGCTTTAAGTGCGAAGGGCTTAGGTGGGGAACAGCGTATTGGTTCGCCAATGTACTATGGCATACTGCATACAGTGAGGAACAAGATCATTGGTCACGCTGATACGGCCCTCGAGTCGTACAACGTGCCCTTAAACTGGAGTGCCATCTCCAAGTGTCTTACACTGCATTATGCAGATAAAAGAGACATAGGAACTCTAGAATATCAAATGACCATGTTGATACAGGGCAGCAACCAGACGGTAGAACAGTTTTATCAGGTGGTTTACAACCACTTAACGTTAATACTGAATAAAATAGGTTGTATGGAACTCGGTAGAGAGTCCGAGATGCTCATGACCAAGATGTACAGGGAAAAGGCTTTAGACACATTCATCAGAGGTTTAAGAGGTGACTTGCCGCGTTTCCTTTGCATAAAAGAACCAGCAGATCTTCCCTCAGCCCTCCATTATTGTCTAAAATTAGAGAATCAAAGTTATAGATCAAATATAGCTTTCAATAAAACACACCAATCTAATCATAAGGTAGCAGCTAGAAGCATGCCACCCATGCTACCACCTCGAACACCTCAATATTCACAAAACACCCCCCAGATAATAAGAACAGTTCCATCCAATAGGACCCATTTCCCAAATGCCAATACAGGCCACATGGCCAAATAATACCAATAATGCACAACAATACAACAAACAACAGTTCTATCAAACGCGACCACAACAGACATTTACACCTTCCCGACCGTTAGCACCCAAACCGCCGCCACGTCCCGAACCAATGGACGTTGACCAAAGCATCCCAACACGGATGATAAATTACATGCACAGACCCAATTTTGAGACAGGAAAAAGACCTCCACCGTTACCAACACAGATAAGAGACAAAGAAACTTTAATATGCAAACAACGGTAGAACAACCCGACAATGACAACACTGACGCTTACTTGACTATGGAGGAATACGGGCAGACTATCGCGACTTACGAACAACAGACCGAATACGAACAGTCCCTACAAGAAATGAAAAAGAGCAAGCCGACTATGAACAAGAAAACTCCAACGAACAAGCTAACATACATTTTTTAGGATAACCAACTCTTCGCTTCCTTACATAGAATGTAAGACAGCAAGCGGAGAGGTACTCAAAATCTTAATAGACACAGGTTCCAACAGAAAATATATACAACCTAAACTAGTTTCAAACCCAATTCCTAACGAAAAACCTTTCGAAGCCGTAACAGACGGTGGAAATATAAAAATAACTCATCTAATCTTTTTGATAGAAAATATATTCAAGTAAAATTTTTCCTATTACCCACGTTGAAAACATTCGACGCAATCCTGGGTAACGATAATCTCAAAGAATTAGATGCTGTAATTCACAGCAGCAAAAATCGATTCGTAATTAAAAATAACATGGTTATATCCCTCAGACAGAAACAAATTGAAGCCGTTAACACCGTTATACCACGAACTGATCACATGACTATCGAACAGAAGCAAAGACTAAATTAGTTAAGAAATATCCCAATTTATTTGCCACCCCAAACGAAAAATTAACACACACTACAAAAGTAAAGGCAGAAATCCGAACCAGGACAGATTCACCCATATATTCCAAATTTTATCAATTCCCAATGGCTTTAAAAGACGAAGTTCATAAACAAATACAAGAGCTCTTAGAGGACGGAATCATCCGCCCATCTCGATCACCTTACAATTCCCCCGTGTGGATTGCCAAAAAAATGGATGCCTCCCAAGAGAAAAAATATAGAATGATAATTGATAATGGTAATTGATTATAGCCGACAAATACCCTATTCCAGAAACCAATGAGGTACTAGCACAACTTGGAAATAACAAAATTTTCTCAGTAATAGATTTAAAAAGTGGTTTCCATCAAATTCCTCTAAAAGAGTCCGATATTGAGAAAACAGCATTCTCAGTCAACAATGGCAAATATGAATTTACACGACTACCTTTCGGTCTGAAAAACGCACCTTCTATTTTCCAAAGGGCGTTAGACGACATTCTTCATGAACATATTGATAAAATATGTTTCATATACATAGACGACATTATCATTTTCAGCAATGATAATGAATCACATTCCAGAAACCTGGACAATACCTTCAGAACTCTGCAAGAAGCCAATATGAAATGCCAATTAGACAAATGCGAGTTCTTTAAAAACAAAGTTGAGTTTCTCGGCTTTGTTATATCTGATAAAGGAGTCGAAACAAATCCACAAAAGGTGGAAACGACAACGAACTATCCGCTACCGAAAACACTTAAAGGTTTGAGATCATTTCTGGGTCTCTCAAGTTATTAAAGAAGATTTATTAAGGATTTCGCATAATTGGCAAAACCCCTTAGCTCCTTATTAAGAGGAAAAGATGGACGCGTGTCCAAAAACCTATCCGCGAAAAAAATAATTTATCTCAATGATGAAGCTGTAGAAGCTTTCAACAAAATAAAAAACGCTTTAGTTTCAAACGAAGTGATTCTTCACTACCCAGACTTCGAAAAAGAATTCCACTTAACAACAGACGCATCCAACTTTGCCATTGCAGCCGTCTTATCTCAAAATCGCCATCCAATTACATTCCATTCTAGAACACTTTCAAAAGCGGAAGAAAACTACGCTACAAACGAGAAAGAAATGCTAGCAATCATTTGGGCCCTCAAAGCTCTCAAAAATTACCTGTACGGTAAAACAAAAGTAAAAATATACACAGACCACCAGCCATTAACTCATTCGTTAAGTAGTTGGAACGGAAACGCTAGAATAAAAAGATGGAAAGCATACTTAGAAGAATTCGACTATGAATTAGTCTACAAGCCAGGAAGAGACAATATTGTAGCCGATGCGCTATCTCGAATTCCTGCCATAAACAATATCAGGTCGGTAGCCTCCACCCAACACAGTGCAGACAGCGCAAGCCATAACCTAATACCAAGTATTGAAGCACCCATAAACGTATTCAAAAACCAGATATTTGTAGAAAAGGCCGACAAAACAGATTACAGATTCCATATTCCATTCCCAACTTTCCATAGGCATATAATAACCCGACCAAGCTATTCGACAAACGACCTCATACAAATATTAAAAGCTCATCTCAACCCTTCTATTATCAACGGCATATTAACCTCAGAAGACGTTATGAGCCAAATCCAAAACATATACCCGACACGCTTCAAAAACTATAAAATTAGGTTCTCACAATCACAGGTTAAAGATCTGACAAACGAAACCGAACGAGACGAAAAAATCTTGGCCACCTATAATAGAGCACATAGAAACGCACTTAAGAATAGAAACCAAATGATAGAATTTTATTATTTTCCCAAAATGAAACAAACAATAGCAGATTTTGTCAAACAGTGTCAAGTTTGCAAGAAAAAGATAATATAGACAGACTTAAACAAAAACAGACGATAGACATTCACAACCATAACAAGACGCGAAACGACAAAGGAACTTACACACCTGGACAAGAAGGCTCTAGTCGAGACGGCTCGACTACGAGATACCCTGAATCCTGCAAAAAAAGTGATACTCTTCTTCTTTACGCACATATAAGCGCGCGCTCTGCTAACTGCGCAGTTGCTGCCGTCGCTTGGGGGTGGGTTGGGCTGAACTTTGGACGCTTATAACTCCATTTCTAGATGGGCGATCTTCATGAAATTTTTAGAGTAGATTAAGAGTATCTAAATCTATCTATGTGACAAATTGCAAGTCTCTAGTATTTGAAATGCGTTTTTTTCAAATTGGGGGCGGAGGGGGCGTGGCATTTAAAATATGAAAACTACGAAATCTGCGTATCCATAATATCTATCTAAACAAACAAATTTGAAGTCTCTAGCTAAAACGGTGTAGAAGCAGTGTTTAAAAAACTGCGAACAGTTTTCGCAGTTCTGTTATTGCTAGAACTGTTGCTGCGAGCATTTTCGACAGTCGCAGTCGCAGCAAAAGCAAAAACATTTCTTGATCAGCAGCGCAGCGCTTCGGGAATCGACAGCTTCGGCAGTTTTGAGAAATTAAATGCTCACAATCACAGGTTAAAGATCTGACAAACGAAACCGAACGAGACGAAAAAATCTTGGCCACCTATAATAGAGCACATAGAAACGCACTTAAGAATAGAAACCAAATGATAGAATTTTATTATTTTCCCAAAATGGGACAAACAATAGCAGATTTTGTCAAACAGTGTCAAGTTTGCAAGGAAAGATAATATAGACAGACTTAAACAAAAACAGACGATAGACATTCACAACCATAACAGGACGCGAAACGAAGAACTTACGAAAATAACGAAAGACATACGAACTTACACACCTGGACAAGAAATTTACATTAAAATAAATACAAGACTAGGTACTATACTCTCACCTGGATATAAGAAAGCAATAGTTAAAGAAGACAGAAATACAACCGTACTAACATCCACAAATCTAATCGTACATAACAGTAATATAAACAAGTAAGAACGTTGCAGTTAGGCGCAACTAACTGTGATATACTTTGTTCCCATAGGTGCATCTTATTTATTTAATAAACATTTAATTAATGAAATATTTCGGCAATTAGAAAACGTACATGGCAAGCAACAAACGTTTTTCCTACACATACATACAGATTTACACATGTACACACTATACGAGTATACACACAATTTTCTATGTATGCATACAAAAGTTTGCATGCCAGAATATTCTAAGAATTGTGACTGAATTGGGAATTTTTCGATCGTTACTTTAGGTTTGTCAGATACGCTCTAGCAATGCCATATTTGGTTTTAGTTAACACAGCTCATATTAGGTCAGTGGCGCTGATGGTAAGCGCTATGCAAGCTATACTTGGGTGCGTGGGTTCGAGTCCCGCAGAAAACTTTTTCTTTTTCAAAAATTATTATTTTTTAATTTATTTTATATTTGTATATTTATTATAAAATGCTTGCTGCCTTGATAATAATTTATAAGCATACGCATATGAATTGTGCATTTAAGCAAAAACTAAAACAACTTTTCCGATTTGCCACGCTGCTTGCTTGGCAAGCAGTTTTTCTATGCATGCATATATGTATGTATTTATGTGTACACAGACGTGTACAGACGTGGTCAGCTGATCAGCTGTGAATTTATTTAGGTTTAGCTATGTTGAGCTATCGAGATTTTTCGTATAGCTTTGGATTAAAAACACAATTTGATTAGGGAGTCTTAATTGTTTATTAGATGCGAGTATGCATATGTATGTAAATATGTATGTTAAAGCAAACGTTTCTTGTTAAAAAGCGACAGTAAATATGCACACATTCGATCTACGCGAGCCGGTTGCTAAGACTGACCGCTGCGTGGGAGAACGAATGAACGTTAAGAAGGGAGAGCGCAATCTCTTTACAAAATTCTCTTAGATGCTAATAGGTTTGGCGAACTGCCGCTCTTAGTTCTTATAAAGCGCTGATTGCTGGGCCCAACAGCTAAGATTACATGTTGTTTTCAAAAGACCCAGGTTCGAATCCCGCTGGAAACTTTTTATTTATTAATCGAAAACTTATAAATTTTATTTTTTAAATTCATTAATACTATTATATTTATGTTAAAATGCTTTTTGCCATCTCAGCAATTGCTACTAAGCTATTATATGCATGAATTATGCAGTTGGCCACAACAAACTTCTTTGCCGATTTGCCACGCCCCCAGTGGGCGTAGACGCATAATTTTTTGCCAGTTCTTAGAAAGAGCCGAGGCTAAAATGACTGCAAAATTTGGTTCCTTACATTCAAAAAATGCGAAAATTACAGGGTATTTTTCGATATGCCACGCCCCCAAAGAGGCTGAAAAATTATTTTTGGTGCATCGATAGAGGAGAACATTAGTAACTCAACCATCCAATTTTCAAGCTTCTAGCTCTAAAACTTTAGGAGACATAAACTTTTGCGGTTTGTCACGCCCCCTGTGGGCGTAGATATATCTACTATAGCTTATTAGTCTTGGGTTGTCAACCTGAGTATACATGCAAAATTTCTCTAGTGTCAATAGTGTTCAAAGTATAGCACAATTAAAAAAATCACTATATATTCAGGTCCGATTTGCCACGCCCCCAATGGGCGTAGACATATAACTTTTTGATCGATCTTCTTAGAATCATAACATTAACTCACATGCAAAATTTCAGCGTTCTAGCTTTAACGGTGTAGAAGATACGTATTTCCCAATTTGCCACGCCCCCAATGGGCGTAGATATATCCGCCATAGCTTTTTGAACTTGGGTTGTCACCCCGAGTATACATTTCAAATTGCAACTCTCTAGCTCATCATCTAGTATGATAACTTGACTATGGGCGGAAGAGTTTTCCGATTTGCCACGCCCCTAGTGGGCGGATCGGGAAAATTTTTACACTTTATAATTCGGGAGCATATATGAGTATATGTTTCTCTCTAGTCTCTAGCTCTAATAGCGCCGAAAAATATTGCGTTCATACGGACAGACGGACGGACGGACAGCAAGACGGACATTGCACAAACCCAATATACTTTTTCCCCTTCGGGAACAAAGTATAAAAACGTTTGACACAACCCAGATTGAACCGACTATGGACATAACGAACCATACAGAAGCACAAACCATTACGATCCACGATGGACTAGGCAAAATACAAAAAACAACAACAAGAATTATTCACATCATCAATCTGAACAAAATTAGAGAAGCATTAGAGCAAAGTAGAGTTTCACACAGAAAAAGATTTAAAATGTGGCAGCCTATACCATACCTTGCGTCACGAAATTAACCAAACTCACTTGACTTTACGTACCATAGAATATTCAGACATGGCCATATTTCAAAATACGACTACGTTATTTTATGTAATAAAAATACCTAACGTAGAAGAAACTGTATATGAAAACCTAATTGTGAAACCAGTCATAAGAAAAAATTTTATCATAAACATAGAATACAAAGAAATATTGTCTTACAAAAATGTAATGTATGGAATCCTAAAATTTGTCAAAAATATAATAACATTAAGATCTGTTCTAAAAATAACATTGTAAATATTAGCAATAGTACATGTGACACCAGAAGAATCGAGAGGACTCCAAATTCTATCGCTGGAAGCTTTGCAGGCATTGCACATCAACAACAACCAAAAAAAGTAACGGAGGCACCAAGACGAACAATAGAAAACTTACAGTTCAACGACATTCAATTCTTTTAATGATTACTTGAGGACAAGTGCAAATTAGAAGGGGAAGAGTTAATGACGAAAATATTCTGCATTGTAACAATATCCAACGGAAATTGTTGCAACACAAATACGACATAATCAGACCAATAAGCCCAATCTGCATACACCGCGTCTAGTGGACTTCCTGCACATGCCAACCTGAGCTTCAGCAATTCCAAGAAGAATTGCACAACGGTTCAATAACATCAAAAGCGACGTCGCAGCCAACGCCGTCGACTGAACCAACGCTTAGCTAGGGATAGAATTAATTTAAGTAATTAGTTGCAAAATTCGGTTTGAACAAGACAGTCCGTCTTGAAATAAAAATATATTTTTTCGAGTTCAAACAAATAAAAATTTAACTCAATCAAATAAACGTAGGTGGCCGGAGGTGGCCGGGTAATGTCGATACCGTGAGCTGGATAACTACCGGGCTCTGTCCAGACTCCACAACTGCGTATACCGCGCGATGTAGAATACAGGGTATCACTGTGTATTGCCGGCGGGTCGTGTCGTTGGCGGATTCGCTATCCGGATAAATACAGAGCGCTGCCCTGATTCGACAACTGCGTATACCGCTTGATGTAGAATGCAGGCTATCACTGCGTATAAAATGCAGAGCGCTGCCCTGATCCGACAACTGCGTATACCGCTTGATGTAGGATGCAGGGTATCACTGAGTATTGCCGGCGGGTCGCGATGCTGGAATCTAACTTTTCTTTATTTCACAGTAAAAACACTTCTTTATTTCACTTATAAAACTCTTTATTCTTTCACTTGTACAATTTACTTCACTTATAAAACTCTTTATTCTTTCACTTGTACAATTCTTTGCCTAACTCGCGCCCCTACTATTCTACCTCGTCATGTCTACTGTTCGTCAATATTCGCCAGTCTGTCCCGTCTGTACTTTCTTCCGAAGTCGATCTTTGCATGTCTGATGCCCGCCGAGGCCGCAGCCAAAGTGATCTGCATGCTACGTGTATGTTACGGTGGCGCATCTGCCCTGACTGCGTGGGCGGCTGCGCGCTGACGCCGCTCTCTCGCTACCCTGTCTTATAAGTATGTACATATGTATGATATTGTGTGCTTATCGTACTATTTATTAACTTATAGACTAATAATTAAAAAATTAAGGACTATCTTATTCTACAAACTAATATCTACAACAATTGCGAGTTTTCCCTATCTAATGGCTAACTTATTCTACAAACTAATATCTACAAAATTGTGAATCTTCACAATATATATATATAAGTTAACAACCGATCGAACCCACAAAAGGGCATTGCACCGGCCCAATTATATCACGGCCTCAATGCATGCAATTTCGACACGTGTGCTATGTCAGCACATATTAACAACAACCGTAAGAACATATCGTCAGCAGTAAGATCAATGCACTTAGGCAATATCGATTATGGCCAACGATTGCATTTTCCGACACGCGCGCCGAATCAGCATATCGTCAGCACTATAGTGTAATAAGACACCAGTCAGCAGCAGCGACAATTACCGCGGCGGCAGCAACGTCAACAGCAGCGGCAACAGCTTAACTATAAATATTCTTGTACAATTATTCTTAAGTTAGTTCTAATCCAGCTCCGAATTCAATAAAATGTTTTTTTTTATAAAAAACTTAATTTAAATTTTTAATTGGCGCCCGAGCAGGGACCGTGACTAATAACGTTAAATCCTTAGCGAAAGAACGTTAACGGTCGTGGTCCAAAAGGGGACATTGCAGCAAACAGTCTAAGTGCCTAATCCGCAGCTTAAACGTGTTCGCGACGCAAGTGATCTCCAGAACATTGTTGCACCCTATAAGTGTCCGCCCGTAGGGTACCGCGTATTAAGTGTGCGTCGCAGGATCTCTAGTAGTGGAACCTCCACTAATACTGGAATCTGAGGAACGAGGAAAATCCGGACCATCATCGCGGGAGTCAACGATGTTGATTATACTGTAAGCGTGGACTATAAGAAATTTTGAAAGAAAAACAAACAAAGAAACAAACCAAACACAAACCAAGAAATTTAAAGATAAAAGATAAAAAAGAGAAAAGAATCAAATAGAAAGTAGGAAACTAATATAGAATAAGAAATTACGGCATAACCATTTTTAAATTCGATAGAATCCGCAAACTTATCCGTCACCATTGACGAGCTAAGCAACGCATTTGCCAAAATAAATATGCCTCCACCCGAAAACACACCTAGCACAACACCGAGACAGGTTTTGTTAACCGAACCAATCGAGGTTACAATAGAAAAATGCCTTAGGAAAATATTGTCCGAGAAAGGTAATGATTTACTGAACACAAGTATACCTGGTCCGATAGAACAAGAGCAAACAATTCTCCCTGAACATATGGGTCGAATCAACAAGTTAGACAAATTGCCCGATGTAGTAAGAGTATTAAAAGACTTTTCCGGGAATAGAGCAGAATTCACTTCATGGCGCAAAAGCGTAGATAGAATATTCGATGCATACTCTTCCGCACAGGGAACTCCAAAACACTATGGTATCCTAATGGTAGTAAGAAGAAAGGTAGTTGGCGAAGCCGATGCCGTACTAGAGGCGTACAATACTCCATTGAACTGGAAAGCTATTTCCCAATGTCTAACAGATCATTTTGCTGACCGCAGAGATCTAAAAACCCTTGATTACCAACTCTATACTCTCAGTCAAAATGGACAAACAATAGATGAGTTTTATCAGGCAGTCTACTATCATCTGTCTCTCATCTTAAATCAAGTAAACAATCATGACTCATCTGCAGAGACAGTAAGAGCCATAACAAAGATCTATAGAGATAAAGCCTTAGACACATTCATCAGACGTCTCAATGGCGACCTACCCAGATTACTAGCAATCAAAGAGCCAACTGACCTTAAGCATGCTCTCCATTTATGCAGATTGATCGAGAATCAGTCGACCAGAAATTCTGTTAACCCCATAAAAACTCCTTCGCTACCTCCAAGGAGCAATCAGCCATTCAAGGCCCCTCAAATGTCAGTCCGTTATAACACTCCGCAAGTTTTGAATAAGACCAACTTCAATCCTAATTTGTATTACCTACCAAAACCTAGTTTCAACCCTCAAGGTTTCAATCCGAGACCAACGTTCCAACAACCGCATCGTTTCTTTAACGTACCTCCTAGACCAACAGCCCCAAAACCGCAACCGGCTCCACAACCAATGCCAGTCGATCCATCAATTAGGACCAAATACGTTAATTACATGAATAGGCCAAATAATACCCAGGTTGCTGAAAAAAGACCCTTATCTTCTAGGGCAGAAATCCCAAGCTAATTTCAGCGACAATTTCATATTAACACTGGGGAAACACAAACACAGACTAACGACGACGAAGCAGACAATTACGCTAATGCATATGCAAACGCATACGCTTCCGAAGCTTATGCCGAAGCATACGAACATTGCATGAACGAACAGGCCTACTATGCTGCTACAGAGGAGCAAAACATGGCCGAAAATGACATACAACTTAGCAATGAGACTCAGGTAGAATTAGCTGATATGTCCGGTGTTAATTTTGTAGTCTAAATCGTTCCTCGTTACCGTATTTTCGTTGTAAAACGAGGGACGGCAAAATACTAAATTTCCTCATTGACACAGGTTCCAATCAGAATTACATACAATCCTCTCTAGTATTAAACCCCAAAGAAAATAAAGAAGCATTTTTTGCAAATTCCATCGGAGGAAAAATAGCTATAACCCACCACATATTCTTGAACCTCTTTAATATCAATACCAGAATAAGATTTTTCATGTTGCCCACTCTAAAAACATTCCATGGCATTCTAGGCAACGATACGATGAAAAAACTCAACGTCGTTATCGATGTCAGGAACGATGTCTTAATAGTAAATGGCAATAGCAAATTCCGAATCATGCAATTACCTGCACAAGCAGTTAATAATATAAAAGTCCGAACAGACCACATGTCCGATAGCCAGAAAAGAAAAGATATACTAGTTCAGGAATCGAAACCTCTATTTGCAGACCCAGAACAAAAACTAACTTATACGACCAAGGTTGTAGGAGAAATCCGAACTAATACAGACAATCCCGTATACAGCAAGCATTATCCATATCCCATTGCGCTCAAACACGAAGTCGAAAAACAGATCACAGAAATGTTAGACGACGGAATAATTAGACCCTCTAGATCACCATATAACGCTCCGGTATGGATCGTGCCCAAGAAATCTGATGCCTCAGGAAAAAAGAAATACAGATTAGTAATCGATTACCGTAAGCTCAATCTGGTCACAATATCTGACCGGTATCCTATGCCAGAGATAGGCGACATACTAGCCCACTTAGGGGACAACAAATTCTTCACGGTCCTCGATCTCAAAAGTGGTTTTCATCAGATTCCTTTGAAGGAAACAGATATGGAAAAAAACAGCATTCTCAGTCAACGGAGGGAATTACGAATTCACCAGACTACCCTTTGGTATTAAGAATTCCCCTTCAATATTCCAAAGAACCTTAGACGATATTCTAAGGGATCACGTTGGAAACATCTGCTATGTCTACATTGATGACATCATTGTCTTCAGCAAGACTGAAAACGAGCATGCTCATTACCTGAAGAAAGTCTTTACGACGTTACTAAAAGCTAATATGAAAATTCAAATGGACAAATGCGAATTTTTCAAGAAAGAAGTAAATTTCCTAGGATTCACTATTACAGACAGTGGCATTAAAACCAATCTAGAAAAGGTTCAGGCAACATCCAAATTCCCTATCCCTGAAACACTCAAAGAAATTCGATCGTTCTTAGGCCTCTCCGGCTATTATCGCAAGTTTATCAGGGATTATGCGAAACTAGCTAAGCCCCTTACTACCCACCTCAGAGGTGAAGACGGCCGTAAATCAGCAAAAATATCAGAAAAAGTAAAGATAAAATTGGATAATACAGCAATAGAAGCTTTCAATAAAATAAAACAAACACTTTGTTCTAACGACGTAATTTTAAAATACCCTAACTTCTCTAAAGAATTCCATCTAACAACCGACGCTTCAAACTACGCGATCGGAGCAGTCCTTGAACAGGAAGGTAGACCCAAACCCTTCATATCTAGAACACTGTCAAAGACAGAGGAGAACTATGCAACAAATGAAAAGGAAATGCTAGCCATAGTTTGGGCTTTGCAAAACCTTCGAATTTACTTGTATGGAACTGCCAAGGTTGTTATATTCACAGACCATCAACCAATAACATTCGCTTTAAGTAATAAAAATCACAGCGGAAAATTAAAACGTTGGAAAAGTTACTTAGAAGAGTTCAATTATGAGTTGAAATATAAACCAGCATTATCGAGAAACCCAATAAATGAAGTCAATAGTACCGAAGCCACAGTTATGAGTGACGAAAGTTCATCACATAACCTAATTCCAACAATAGAAACACCCATTAATGTTTTCAAGAACCAACTATTCATATTAATCGGAGAAAAGGCCGATTATGAATTCGAACTCCCATTCCCTACGTACCATAGACACACTATTACCCAACCGCATTATACCGAAGATGAATTAATTGACATTCTCAAGAAACGACTCGACCCAAGACTAGTTAACGGTTTGTTTACTCCAGAACATATCATGGGAAGAATACAAGAAATCTACCCAGTCCATTTTTCCACCTATAAAGTTAGATATACGCAAAAAAAGGTAGAAGACATTGCAAACATTGACCAACAAAACAAGATAATAACCCAAGAACATAGACGCGCACACAGGAACGCATCAGAAAATAAAACTCAAATTCTGGAAAAATTTTTCTTCCCGCAGTTACACAAGAAGGTCAAAGAAATTACAAGAACATGCCTAACATGTAAAGAGTCAAAATACGATAGACACCCTCCAAATTCTGAGATTCAAGCAACACCAATCCCCAAATTTCCAGGCGAAATCATTCACATAGACATTTACATAACAGAAAACAAAACTATTTTAACCAGTATTGACAAATTTTCCAAATATGTTCAGGTCAAAGTTTTAAATTCAAGGGCCGCAGAAGATATCAAAATTCCATTAAGAGAAATTTTAATCGCATTCGGTATGCCCAAAACTGTAGTAATCGACAATGAAAGAGCTTTAAATTCAGCATCAATAAAATTCTTGCTAGAAGACCAATTAGGAATCCAAGTTTATACAACACCCCCGTACAGCTCAACAAGTAATGGTCAGATAGAAAGATTTCATTCTACTCTATCAGAAATAATGACCTGCATCAGAAAAGACAATAGAGACATGAGCTTTACGGATATGCTTTTCAAAGCAGTCCAAGAGTATAACGCTTCCTACCATTCAGTAACTAAAAGAAAACCAATAGACATTTTTTTCGCCACAACAGTTCAGGATAACCCAGAAAAAACAGAAGAAAATAGGAAAATCATATCCAACAAATTGCAAAGTAAACAAAATTCCGACTTAAAATACCATAATAGGGAAAGAAGAGAAACAAGAAACTACGAACAAGGGGAAGAAATTTATGTCAAAATTAACAAGCGACTAGGTTCGAAACTGACACCTAAATATAAAAAAGAAACAGTAGACGAAAACAGGAATTCAACTATTACAACAGTCTCAGGAAAGGTCGTTCACAAAAATAATATTCGAAATTAATTTACAGGATTTTCGCACCACTATGCTTAGGCTTAAACACAATTCTCGACCACTCCCATTCTCAGCTAATTCCGATAAAAACAGGAACATCGGCAATGCAGAACGGAACTTTTAAAATTATCCATGTATTCGATATTTCAGAATATGAAAAAATCTTCGGAACCTTCGAAGAAACACTAGATATTATAAACACCTCACACCAAATGTTTCCACTGCTCAAATACGAATTAAATAATGTTCGAAATTATTTACGTAGACTCAAACCTTCAGTAAGAGTAACAAGAGCAATAAATGCATTAGGAACAGCATGGAAATGGTTGGCCGGTACACCGGACCACAGTGACCATGAGGTCATAATTACTAAGATAAACGAACAACTAGAAAATAACAATAAGCAGGTAGTTATTAATAGGGTATTACAAGACAGGATTAATGAAATAACCCAGACCTCAAATAAAATAATGAAATTAGTAAAAGATAGCTCAAATATTCAAGAAGAAAAAATCATGCTTTTCAAATATAAACTCCAAATTTTTAAAGATGACCTAACTAACCTAATACATGCCATAGATTGGGCAAAGACAAATACAATAAATTCAATAATACTATCAGAATCCGAAGTCAAAATAATAGAGCAAATACTAGAGAAAGAAAAAATCATGTTTTTAAATGCAGAAAAATTGTTAGAGTTCAGTCAAGTAAAAATTGCAAGTAATGGAAAGAATATACTCTATATAATCAATATACCTTTAATTTCAAACGAAGTCTGTACTACTATGTTAATAAAACCAATAAAACGAAAAAATCATATTAACGAAATAAAATTTGAAAACATTGTAAAATGCGAGAAATCCATTTATGCTATAAGAGACTCATGTGAGTCACATAATGAAAAAACAATTTGTAATAGGAATAAGCTAGTCGATTTAAGCAACGATACTTGTACAATGCCATTATTGAAAAGCCAAACTCCAAACTGCCGTATCATCAACAATCAACACGTGCCCGACCACGAAGAACTATTCGTCGGTACAATACTGCTCAACGACTTCGAGGGAATGATCAAAATCGACGAAGAAGAAATAGAACTACACGGTACATTCCTGGTACAATTCGAAAACTCCACGGTACGCATCGAAGACGACGTATATGAAGCAAAGGTGATGTCTTATGCAGAAGCCACCCCACCGTTATTCCAAATTATGACGGAAACAAACAAGGTCGACGAAGTCCTCTCATTCCAGATGCTAAGAGAAATAAACATCAACAACACGAAGAAATTAGAAACTCTAAAAAGCAGCAACAACATAAGAGCAGCAATCAATCTGACTCCTTCCGGCACTCTACTAATACTTATGGTAGCAGTCGGATACATGCTGAAGAAGAAGATCTTCGTCACTAGTAACCAAGTCACAACAGACAAAGCGGAAAAGGGCGAAATTACCCAACAAGTTTTCTATGTTGTAACCAAGTCACTAGTAACCAAGTCACAACAGACAAAGCGGAAAAGGGCGAAATTACCCAACAAGTTTTCTATGTTGCGACCGAGGACGTCCGCATTTAAGGGGGGAAGAGTTAACAACCGATTGAACCCACAAAAGGGCATTGCACCGGCCCAATTATATCACGGCCTCAATGCATGCAATTTCGACACGTGTGCTATGTCAGCACATATTAACAACAACCGTAAGAACATATCGTCAGCAGTAAGATCAATGCACTTAGGCAATATCGATTATGGCCAACGATTGCATTTTCCGACACGCGCGCCGAATCAGCATATCCTCAGCACTATAGTGTAATAAGACACCAGTCAGCAGCAGCGACAATGACCGCGGCGGCAGCAACGTCAACAGCAGCGGCAACAGCTTAGCTATAAATATTCTTGTACAATTATTCTTAAGTTAGTTCTAATCCAGCTCCTTTTTATAAAAAACTTAATTTGAATTTTTAATTTATATATATATATTTATATATATATATATATATATATATATATACATGTAAGCTTTGAGTATATTCATATTATAATTATTGATCATATGTTTGTGACTTTTGCACAAGTGTATATGTAATTTCACTGATCAGGTGTTGGAGCCACATATCGATTAATACAATCACTAACCATACAACACATAGACTGGACAACTAGAACAAACTTTTTTCACGCACAAAAATATGAGCGAAACGCCGCACAACTTCGTATTTGTTCGGTTTTGGCAATTCGCGCTCGGGCAGTCAAAATTTGAAACGACGAATTCATTGCGCTGCCAGCGGTCGACTGGGATGGTCGCATTTTCATATGAGCACATTCTGTGTGCTATTATTCTTTACTCTCCCTCTCTCTTTTTTCTCTCTCTATCTCACTCTATGCGAGCACAAGCCAGTTGCCCACAAAAATTGAAATTTGTTCGCGAGTGGCAATTCGCGACGATCCCGTCTGCCATTCTTAGTAAGAGTCTGCCGAACTCTTAAACGGCTTTGCCATGCCCATGCAAAATTTTTGTGTTTTCGTAAAGATTTTTGGGAAGGGTATGAAAGCGCTGATGTGCATAAGCATTACTTTTTCGCGATGAGCATGCACACACACATTTACTGTGTCTTGCTACATGTATGTATGAGCAGTTATGTGACTGTGTGCGAAACTTTTGCTGCCTGTAGCAATTGCAGGGCCCAACACTTGCAGTTTGTTATTCTTGCTACCTGCGCTATTCAGTAGTTTGTCTATTTTGTATGGTTTGACATTGTCAATACATATTAATTTCCATATCCACTTAAATCGTTTATAACCCGTTCAAAAAATGTTTTGTGGGCTATGTTACTAAATTAGTTATAGTAATTTTTATTTATTAAACATGTATAAAAAGAAATGCATATGTATGCATATAAACATAAATGCCATATGCATGGCCGAAGTAGATTTGGCAGTCTACAAGGCCGAACAAATCTAAGACCGTTCCCACAATTCTAAGGCCGATGTCCACAAGAATAACAAACTGCAAGTGTTGGGCCCTGCAATTCGCACACAGTCACATAACTGCTCATACATGTAGCAAGACACAGTAAATGTGTGTGTGCATGCTCATCGCGAAAAAGTAATGCTTATGCACATCAGCGCTTTCATACCCTTCCCAAAAATCTTTACGAAAACACAAAAATTTTGCATGGGCATGGCAAAGCCGTTTAAGAGTTCGGCAGACTCTTACTAAGAATGGCAGACGGGATCGTCGCGAATTGCCACTCGCGAACGAAAAAAGAGAGAGGGAGAGTAAAGAATAATAGCACACAGAATGTGCTCATATGAAAATGCGACCATCCCAGTCGACCGCTGGCAGCGCAATGAATTCGTCGTTTCAAATTTTGACTGCCCGAGCGCGAATTGCCAAAACCGAACAAATACGAAGTTGTGCGGCGTTTCGCTCATATTTTTGTGCGTGAAAAAAGTTTGTTCTAGTTGTCCAGTCTATGTGTTGTATGGTTAGTGATACAATGAACTAATAACCTATCAAATAAGATCAGCTGTTAAATAACAAGAGATTATAGAAGAGAACAATATATAAGTAAAATTAACTTAAAACTAATTAAATATTGATATTAAAAAATTATTGTAAATTTAATCTATATATTCTATATTAATAATTAGCATACATAATTATAATTAAATAATAACTGAAGTCTAAACTGTGTGAAGAATAGGAGTACGGACATTTAATTGTTGATTCTCTTATTTTAGGTTAGTAACCATGTGTAATTATATTTTATTATAATAAAACTTAATTTTAGACGAATCAAATTGTGTTGTTGCTCCAAGAGAGACCCACCATATTATATATACATATATAAGTTAACACATCCGACAAGCAATGAGCCAACAGTAAGCTAAACACCTCAAATATCTTTTTATTCATAAACAGCAATTTCTGAACTCGGTCGTTGCACAAAGAACCTCTGCGCAGCGGTCAACGTACCATGTACGTACATGTACGACCAACTCGTCGTGTCAGCAAATATAGGGCAGGGCTAACTTCACATAAGAATCTTTTTGTATTTTAGTTTTTAGTCTGATTTGAACATTAAAACGGCACAGAACAAAAATACCTTTGTCTTTATTTCGTTATACAAAACAAATTGTGGACGAGAAATATTAACTGGCGCCCAACGGTGGTTCGAACTACTCAACCCAAAATTTGTAAGCAACAACTCAGCATCGCTGGATCGGGAAATCGCGGGAACTGCAATAAAACAAACAACACAGCAAAAAAAACAAGTAAGAAGGCTCTAGTCGAGACGGCTCGACTACGAGATACCCTGAACTCTGCAAAATAAGTGATACTCTTCTTCTTTACGCACTTAGAGGCGCGCGCTCTGCTAACTGCGCAGTTGCTGCCTTGGCATGGGGGTGGGTTGGGCTGAACTTTGGACGCTTATAACTCTATTTCTAGATGGACGATCTTCATGAAATTTTTAGAGTAGATTAAGAGTATCTAAATCTGTCTATGTGCCAAATTGCAAGTCTCTAGTATTTGAAATGCGTTTTTTTCAAATTGGAGGCGGAGGGGGCGTGGCATTTAAAATCTGAAAACTACGAAATCTGCGTATCCATAATATCTATCTAAATAAAGTTAAAGTCTCTAGCTAAAACTGTGTTGAAGTTATACCCAGATAATTTGGAAATGGGATGAGTTATCGAAAAAAAAAAAACAAAATAAACTCGTACTGCCTAGCTAACATACGAGTATTCATGTGAAGTTTCAGCTCTCTAGCTTTTGTAGTTTCCGAAATCTCGACGTTCATACGGACGGACGGACGGACGGACGGACGGACAGGGCTAGATCAACTTATTTTTCGATGCTGATCAAGAATATATATACTTTATGGGGTCTGCGACGTCTCTTTCTACCTGTTACATACATTTTCACAAAACCATTATACCCTGAATTCCCATTTTCAATGGGTTCAGGGTATAAAAACAAAAACCAACATTAGAATAATTCAACATAAGAGCGAAACAAACAAAGCTGAGAATGTCATGTAAGTGGAGTGCTCAGCTAAAAAAAAAATAAAATAAACAAAACATATTAAATATAAAATACATTAAACTCAAGTACCTGAAATTTGAATCTTTGCACACAATAAATTTTAATAGACAAACAGTGAAAATCTTATGAGTGAACGTAAGGTTGACGAACTTGACACTGAGTTGGAAGAACTAATAGGATATTTAAGAGACAGATTAATACCAAACCAAGTAAAAACAAAAATGCGTTTCGACGAAGCAACTATTAAAAATCTGCTCGAGTATGCTGTTAATTCTGCACTCGAAAATCAAGCTACAATATTAAAAAAACAGATGGAGGATATGAAAAAGAATTACAGAAAGTAGCAGTGTCCGTACCCGAGGTGGAAGTTTTCAAAGATGCAGTTATAGATCGTAACGTCAGGTGTAAGGAAAGTTTAGATATGGTAAAATCTGTACCCGAGTTTGACGGAAAAATCGAAGCATATGTTTCATTGCGTACAGCCGCACACACAGCGTATAAAGTTTTTGAAGACTATGTTGGAAGCTCAAGATATTACCAAGCATTGGGCATAATTAGGAATAAAGTAAGGGGTCCTGCCGATATGGTGTTATCTTCGTACAGTACACCTTTTAAGGCGATTATCAACAGACTCGACTTTACATATGCCGATAAGCGGCCTGTCTATATATAGAACAAGAATTGTCCGTTTTGCGTCAAGGAAACCTTACAATAGTCCAATATTACGGGGAAATAGAAAAAAGTTAACACTTCTAACAAATAAAACAAGAATGACCTATGACCAACAGTGAACGAAAGTATAGATCGGACGCATTGAGAGTATTTATTTCGGGAGCTAAGAAATCCCTGAGTGATATTCTTTTCTCGGCAAGACCAAAAGATTTACCATCTGCCTTGGCCTTAGCCCAAGAAGTAGAATCCAATCACGAACGGTTCCAGTTCGCAAGTAGTTTTTCAAGGAATAGTGAGGAAAAAGCTCAACGTTATGAGCAAAGACATCAAAGAAATTTCACTCCAGAAAATAGCTCACAACAAGGGAAAAATCCTTTCTATAAGCAGAAGCCACAATCTAATATCCAAGGGCCAAAACAGGAACCGCCTCAACCTATGGAAGTTGATACTTCTTCTAGATTCAGACAACCGACCTAAGTAAATCTTAATGTCTCTTATCAAAATCAAGTTTCGAAAAGAGCAAATAGTGGAACAGCTAGATACACAGGCCCAAAGCAACAGAGAGTAAACCATATCTCTCAAGAAGAAAACTCAGAAAATTTAGAGCAGGAATACCAAACAGTTGCAGAATCCGAAGTATCAGACATTGATGATGAGGATCAATTACAAGAGCTGAATTTTTTAGACACAGTTCCCTGCTACCGTTCATAGAGCGAACGATAGCAGGTAAAACGATAAAACTACTAGCAGGTAAAACGATAAAAAAACATTGACACAGGCGCTTCTAAAAATTACATTAAACGTATTCCGGAATTAAGATGTGTAATGAAAGTAAAGACATACTTCAGGTTAAGTCACTTCATGCCTTTTTTCAAGTTCAAAATAAATGCCGCATGTACCTCTTTAATACTATAACCACATTTTTCTTGCTTCCAAATCTAACAAGTTTTGATGGAATAATAGGACTTGACCTTCTTAACCCTCTAACGCTCATAAGTGTCTTGAGACACTTATTTTATTTTTAAATTTAAAAAAAAAATGGGAGCTTTTTTGTCTTTCAAATATTGCTTGATCGTTAATAAAACATTCAAATTTACTGAGAAAAAAGCTTTAAAAGCTCTCCAGTGCTTTAAACGGTACTTTTTATTTTCATAAACACAAAACATATGTTTTTTCGCGCGTGTAAATTGATCTGCTGCATGTGCTGTTGTGCAACAATTATTTTACAAAATCTGTGAAAGCAATCCATTTAAAATAATTTTTTATTGGAAGGTATGTTTATTTACAATGAAAACTAGTTTACAAAAATAAAAATAAATAAAAAATGTGCGTTGTAGCTTAAAAACAGTGATAAGTGTCTTGAGACACTTTTGGGGCTGCAAGCAACTTTTTTTACCAGCAGCTATTTCACAACTGCTTGCAATTTTGTGTGTACACTTATTCATTATATGGATTGTTTTACTAGAAACTGACATATTAACCATATAAAGATGGCAAACCGGGTACGATTCAAATTATCCGATTTAACTGATGAACAGTTGTTGGAATTGTTTGAGAATGTCCCTTCCGATGCAGAGTTATCCGAGTCAAGTGACGACGAGGAAGATGACTTAAATGTGGCAGAAACTCTAATAGCTGCTGTGGAGGATATTAGCACAATATCATTTGCTTGTAATGATGAAGAGAATGTGCCTGATAATGGTCAGTCTGAGCCTATTAGGAAATCCCTGAAAAGACAACGATCGCCACTACCAACTATTAAAGGTATAACTATATAAAGGTATAAGAAGGATTGGTGGCTTTTAGAAATAAAGCCCACGCAGGTCGTCCAGTCAGTACCGTATCTCTACAAGACCAGATGCAGTCACCATCTTTGCGAACAGATCGGTCACCTTTTTCACAATCCCCACGGGCCCGACCATCACAGCTTGAGCTTAAACTTGGAAAAAAAAACTTTACACCCAATAGCGGAATTACGTTTTGACCAAGTCAACCACTTCCCAAATTGGTTGGATCGGGACAATAAGAGACGGTGCAAGCTCTGTAAATCATCACAAACGCAATGCATTTGTGAAAAATGTAATTTACATCTATGCTGCACATCAACAAAAAATTGTTTTAAAACATATCATATGAATAATAAAAATTAACATTTCTATTAAATACGTTTTTTTTACTCTTAGATGCCCAAGAGTGTCTTGAGACACTTATTACCTTTTTTTGCACCTGACGGCTAAACAAAAACTTCTATATTTTTTCTGAGTTCATTTTTGAGTTTAGAAGCCTAAATTTACTTAAAAAAAAATTGTTCCAATTATTTTCCTCCAATAGTTTAGAAAACAGCATTAGAGGGTTAATAAGGTTAACGCAGCACTAGATTTCAAAAATAAAACCCTAGAAACTGAATCTGGATCCGAGAAAATTCAATTTCAAAAATGCGCAAATGTCAACTTTACAGAAATAGAAAGTATTGTAGTTCCTCAAGAGATTGAAAAAAATTCAAAAGCATGCTAAAAGAGAAAATAAGCGTTTTTACTGACCCTAACGAAGCTCTTCCATACAATACTAACATCATTGCTACAATCCGAACTGAAGACGACGAGGCAATTTACTCAAAATTTTACCCGTACCCACTAGGAGTAACTGAGTTCGTTAATAATGAAACAAGCAACATGTTGAGGGATAATATTATTAGACCATCCAGTTCAGCGTATAATAATCCGGTGTGGATAGTCGATAAAAAAGGAGTAGACGAGCAGGGAAACAAGAAAAAGCGTCTTGTCATCGATTTTAGAAAATTAACTTCGAAAACGGTCGACGGCAAATATCCCATACCGAACATAGTAGCTATCCTCTCAAACCTAGGAAAGGCAAAATATTTCTCAACTCTTGACTTAAAATCGAGATTTCATCAAATCCTTCCTGCGGAAAATGATAGAGAAAAAACCGCATTTTCAGTAGGAAACGGGAAGTATGAATTCTGCAGACTTCCTTTCGGTCTAAAAAATGCTCCTGGAATATTCCAAAGAGCAATTGATGACGTACTTCGGGGGAAGATCGGCAAATCGTGCTATATTTACGTAGATGATGTGATTATATTCTCAGAAGACATGGAAAACCACGTATATCACATTGCCTGGGTTTTAGATAAATTATTTAATGCTAACATGAGGGTATAATTTTTTCAAAGAGCAAGTTGAGTATCTTGGATTTGTAGTGTCCCGTGGCGGCATCAAAACCAATCCCAGCAAAGTGGAAGCAATCGGCAAATTCGAGCAGCCAACAACTTTGTTCTATCTTAGATCATTCCTTGGTTTAGCAAGCTACTATAGGTGCTTTATAAAAGATTTTGCGTCTTTAGCCAAACCGCTAACGGACATATTAAAAGGTGACAACGGCAAAGTAAGCGCTGGACAGTGAAAGAAAATCTCTGTGAGTCTCAATGAAAAACAAAAATTGACCTTTGAAAAACTTAAGAACATTCTAGCTTCTGAGGACGTAATGCTCTTTTACCCTGATTACCAAAAACCTTTCGACTTTACCACAGACGCTTCATCGTCTGGCCTAGGTAAAGTCTTATCACAAGATAAGAAACCAATAACCATGATCTCTAGAACTTTAAAGGACAATGAATTAAATTTTGCAACGTGAGCTTCTTGCGATAGTATGGGCTTTGAAAACCCTAAGAAACTATCTGTATGGTGTAAAAAATTTAAACATTTATACCGATCACCAGCCACTAACATTTACGGCTTCGGATAAGAATCCCAATGCAAAAATAAAGAGATGGAAGTCATTCATTGATGAGCATAACGCTCACATTTTCTTTAAATCGGGAAAAGAAAATTTTGTCGCCGATGCTCTTTCGGGGCAAAACCTTTATGCCCTAGAAGAAAATGCTCCATCTGACCTGGCCACTATACATAGGGAACTGTCGTTAACATACACTTACACTTACAACATACATTGAGTCCACAGACAAACCTGTGAACTGTTTTCGAAATCAGATAATTATTGAAGAAGGCAATACGGCCTTTGAGAAAATTATTGTTATGTTCGGACAAAAAACTCGACACCTCATATGTTTCACAAATAGAGCAAACTTAATAGAAAAGGTCTGCGATGCGGTTAAAAAAGACGGGGTGAATGCGATTAAATGTGATTTACCAACGCTAGCATTTATTCAAAATACATTAGTCAAAACAACCTTCAACTAAATTCTGGCACTCCAACAAGCTGGTCATAGATGTCCTTGACAAAAACGAGCAGAAATAAATAATAATTGCAGAACGTAGCAGAGCTCATAGATCAGTTCAGGAAAATATAAAGCAAATTATCCAAGATTATTATTTCCCTAAAATGACTCATTTGACTAACGAAATAGTTGCATATTGCAAGATTTGTAATAAGTCAAAATATGACCGGCATCCGAAAAAAACAGCTTATTAGCGAAACACCAATTCCCAATCGAGTAGGGGAAATCCTCCACATAGACATTTTATCAACAGACAAGAAATATTTCTTAACTTGTATTGATAAATTTTCAAAGTTTGCAATCGTTCAACCTATACCATCAAGAACTATAGTGGACATTGAACCACTTATTCTACAACTCATGAACTTTTACCTCCGCACCAAAATTGTATATTGCGACAATGAACCATCACTAAATTCAGGAACAATTTGAACACTCTTAAAAAATCGTTTTAACGTCGACATTGTAAATTCGCCTCCGCTCCATAGTACATCAAATGTTCAAGTAGAGAGATTCCACAGTACTCTCGCGGAAATTGCCAGATGTTTAAAGCTTGAAAAACAATTAGGAGATACAACCGAGTTAATTTTACAAGCTACAATAGAATATAACAGAACAATTCATTCTGTTATAAAGGAAAAGCCGATCAACGTAATACATTCATCGCCACCTGATTTTGAAGCTGAAATAAGAGACAGAATCAATATAGCACAGGAATTACTCTTACAAAGACATAATACAGACAGAAAAAACAGAACCTTCCAAGTAGGTGACAAGGTCCTTATGAAATTAAATAAAAGGCTGGGGAATAAGTTAACGCCCTTATTTGAGGAGGTTACTGTAGAGGCCGATTTGGGGACAACCGTTCTTATAAAGGGGAGGGAGGTACATAAGGATAATTTAAGGTAAAATATCCCCAAGGCAAAAATTCTAATATCTAATATCTTTATTAGGATTTGAATTTGGTGCTCCCTACTTTTCGTAACGATAACAACAGGAAAGATCATCGACTACACTAACTCGGACTACATACCGGTAATGGACGGAAAGGCAGTTATTTGGAAGGAGTTCAAACTTCTTAGACATTCCTCTAATCTAAGCATGTACTCAGAAATTACCGAAGAAACAAATTCTTTAATGATACACTTCCCACAGTCTCACATGAAGAAAATCCTTGAATCAGACATAGGACATATCAGAACACTTTTAGATACAGTTAACATCCATCATAGACAGACAAGGAATATAAATATTATGGGAATAGCTCTTAAGATTGTTGCTGGAACTCCAGACTTCGAAGGATTAAAATTCAATCATCTAAAGCTAAGGGAAGCAATTAATAGACAGGCAGTAATAAATATAAAAATCCAAGAAAGAATTAATAATTTAACAGAATCTATAAATACTATAGTTAAATTTGCAAAAGAGAAACAGATCGACTCAGGTCACCTTTACGAAACGTTACTCGCACGAAATAGAATTGTAATTTCAGAACTTGAGACAATAATGTTGTCTATTACACTTGCAAAGACTCAAATAATAAACCCAGCAATTCTTGATTCGAAAGACCTAAAAGAAATTTTAAATGAGCACTCTTCAGTTATGAGCCTACGTAAACGTTTTGTTAGATAATAAGTTTGTACACTTTATAATCAAATATCCTGATCCTAGCCTAGTATGTAAAAAGATAATAATTTTTCCTGTGCAGCATAATAGCACAATATTAAATTACAATGGGGACAACAACATTGCTAACTGTGGTAATAAAATTTTACCAATTGGAAATTGCACTGCTACACTCACTTCAACATTCTGCAAGGAGTTGCCTTCAGCGACATGCGCGCAGCAATTACACTCAGGAGGCATTGCACATTGTAGTACTCGTCCCAGTCCCCTTCAGCCGCTGGAAGTGGTGGACGATGGTATCATCATACTAAATGAGGAAACGGCTACAATAAAAATGAACAGCGGAGCGGACCAAACTATCCATGGCACATTTTTGTTGACATGCGATGACGAAATTAGCATCAATGGGTCCCTATATAAGAACATGAGAAGCATCGTCCGGAGACGTCCAGGCTCTGCAACATCAACGCTCATTAATATCACTGGTCATCAAGAAATTCTGAGCTTACCATACCTCCAAAGATTAAATTTCAAAAACCTACAATACATTGGCAACGTTGAGAAAAAGCTAATCACATGGCCTACGGTGATCATCGTACTCATTCCAAATTATTTCAAACATGGAAAGCAAATAGGCAACAAACCACTCTCAGAGCTGTTATTGACTCTTTAAAGAAATCCGAGGACGGCCTTCACTTTAACGAAGGAGAAGTTAACACATCCGACAAGCAATGAGCCAACAATATGCTAAACGTCTCAAATATCTTTTTATTCATAAACAGCAATTTCTGAACTCGGTCGTTGCACAAAATAATACTACAGCAATGTTGCAGTCAGCGTATTCCAAGAACCTCTACGCAGCGGTCAACGTACCATGTACGAATCACATGATCCGTTGACCAACTCGCCGTGTCAGCAAATATAGGGCAGGGCTAACTTCACATAAGAATCTTTTTGTATTTTAGTTTTTAGTCTGATTTGAACATTAAAACGGCACAGAACAAAAATACCTTTGTCTTTATTTCGTTATACAAAACAAATTGTGGACGAAAAATATTAACTTATACATCCATGGAAATGAATTATGTTTTTCCCTTTCATATACATACATATGTATAACTTTAACGATTGACATTATTGTTGTTGTTGTTAATATTATTGTTTTAATGGTTGCTGAGCGAAATTTTGCGTATATAACTGTAACATAATTGCTAAGGAGGAGAGCGAGAGCGAGAGTGAGGGCAAGGCCGCACGCTGAGCGCTTGGGCCTGAACTCGAACTCTTTGGGTTTAGCTAACGCATTATTATTATTTTTGTGTGTGTAAGTTAAATTCTTATAACTTAAGCGGCGTTGCGACATTTCTGGATCACCTGATTTGTTGCCAAATGTTCCAAGAATTTGGCCAATTGGGTTGCGCATGCGGGAAGTTATCCAGACGCTGAACTCAGCAATATTCGGGCTGTTCACCTGACGGCCACATGTTGCAGTTGCAGTTTTGACGTTTTCGTTCTTAACTCTTCCCCCTTAGATTTACACTAATCCTCAAGTGTATTAGAAGAATGGTATGTTGTTAAATTGCATATTTGGTGGCTGGTATATGGTTGCTGGTGAAATCGGTGGTGCTGGGGGTATTTCGGTTTTAATGTTCCCAAGTTGTAGGTTTATTGTCTTCTTTCTACCCTTACACCAATGAAGAGTAAGCGTTAATATAGCTAGAGATGCTATTGATGCGATGAATGCTATACTGTTTACAGATGAGTGGGCTTGGAGTTTCTGCAGTTTTTCGGTGTTGTCTATATGGAGCCCTTCTAGTGCTTTCAATGATAGAATTCGTAGGCGTTCGATCTCTACGGGAGCAATCTGGATAAGTGGTACACTCGGTTTGGTGACTTGTATTTCGGTGTTGCTGAGCTCTTTGCCGTTGATGTTTATAGTTTCGTTCCAGAAACTGATCAGGTAGGTTCCCTTTATCTGCTTCTCGTTGCCTGGCCAGTTGATGGTTGCATTGATGTTGTTTGCTAGGATAATTCCTTCGTCGATCTCCTCCAGTGTCGGTATGTGGTCTGCGTTGGTAAATTCGCACATTGCTCGTTCTCCTCTAAGTAATTTTGGCAAACAACTAGTCTGACTTAAATCTTCTAACTTATTTTTATTACAGATTTTTATATTGTAAAAATTCTTACATTGACCTTTAACACCAAACATTTTTTTCTTATTTTCGGATTCGAATATTTCGCTTGCCGGTAAGTTAACAATGCTGTTAGATTTAATTACAGGTTTGACTACATAATTTTGAAAAGTTGTTGTTTCCAAGCTGTGCCAAGAATGTTAATTGCCCTACTTTTTCGTGAGTGAAATGTGGTAATAGTTTCAAAAATTACAAACGTCTGGGATATTTCGTGTTGTATGACATGATATAGGTTATTGTATTTAAGATTTTTTTCCGTGTATAACTGCAGGTTGTTGAGAGTCTCTCGTATTTGTTCCAAATTAATTAAATGTAGTATTTTATTGTCGTTGGATCGTATTTTTCCGATCCCCCTATAGATGGTCACTGTCTGTGCGTCGGTATGATTGCTTATTGTTACAGTTGCGTTGGTTAAGCGCATCAGCATTCTATAATTGAAATTTTTAAGTTTTAATGTGGCTTTTGTGTACTGTGCGTCCCGATTCTGTTAGTATTGTAGTGTTCTTAATAAGAACTTCTTATCCTCTTTTACTATTTCCCTTTTGAATCTATTTGATAGTTTTGAACCTAATCTAGTATTTATTCTCACGAATATCTCCTCTCCTGCCTCATAGGTTCGAGTTGGTTTTCTTCTGTTATTATGGTCTATTAGGTCCTCGGTCTGTTTACGTCTCAGTTGTTCTATGTTGTCCAGTCGTGCTTGTTCGTATTGCGTTGGGTCAGTGGTAATTCTTCTGGCAAAGAAAACTTCTAGTGGCCTTTTCTTTGTTACTGAATGTATTGAGTAATTATACTCATAAACGGCTCGATCTAAAAGTTCTTTGAAGTACCTATGGATTTGATCTCCTTTCAAACATCTCATTATTTCAGATAGTGTTGAATGAAATCGTTCGATCTGTCCGTTTACCGTGCTTTTGTTGGGAGGTGTTTTATAAATTTGCATTCCTTGTTGGCCAAGTAGCATGAATCGTATCGATTCGGAAGTAAATGATTTCTCATTGTCCATTTTTATGAATTTTGGTACACCAAAATAAAAAACTATATCGCAAAGTGGTAAGTTAACACCCTGTATGTCAAACCCAAATAAAACAACAACATATGCAGCAAACCATAAGCAACTTAGCCAAAACAAGAGCCAAAGCAGGCTGACCCAACATTATCAGCAACCCATCGTGTGACCGGCGACAGTAACTGGACACCCAAAAATGCACCACCTATTCGGTGCAGACTACAGAGGGAACGAGGCAAAAGCCACGTGCGCTGATCGCGCACTCTGTAGGCCATTAACCGTGGGACCAACGGATGCAAGACGACACCCTGCGAATTGCACAACAAGTGCAACTCCACGGCGGCAGCATTGACCAATGGCGATCACCAACCAATAGCAGCAAGGCACGACATCAGCGGTAGCAACAAGCGCAGCGACGTCAGCAGCGACGCCGGCATAACATAGGTTTCATTAAAATATTATAAATCGCTCTTAAGTTAGTTCTAATCCACAAATAAATTATGGTTTTTATACTTTGTTCCCGAAGGGCAAAAAGTATATTGGGTTTGTGCAATGTCCGTCTTGCTGTCCGTCCGTCTGTCCGTATGAACGCAATATTTTTTGGCGCTATTAGAGCTAGAGACTTGAAATTTTAAACATATACTCATATATGTCCCCGAATTATAAAGTGTTAATATTTTCCCGATCCGCCCACTAGGGGCGTGGCAAATCGGAAAACTCTTCCGCCCATAGTCAAGTTATCATACTAGATGATGAGCTAGAGAGTTGCAATTTGAAATGTATACTCGGGGTGACAACCTAAGTTCAAAAAGCTATGGCGGATATATCTACGCCCACAGGAGGCGTGGCAAACCGCAAAAGTTTATATATCCCACAGTTTTAGAGCTAGAAGCTTGAAGCGTGGCATATCGAAAAATACCCTGTAATTTTCGCATTTTTGGAATGTAAGCAACCAAATTTTGCAGGCATGTTAGCCTCGGCTCTTTCTAAGAACTGGCAAAAAATTATGCGTCTACGCCCACTGGGGGCGTGGCAAATCGGCAAGGAAGTTTGTTGTGGCCAACTGCATAATTCATGCATATAATAGCTTAGTAGCAATTGCTATGATGGCAGAAAGCATTTGAACATAATATAATAATAATTTTAATGAATTTAAAAAATAAAATTTATAAGTTTTCGATTAATAAATAAAAAGTTTCCAGCGGGATTCGAACCTAGGTCTTTTGAAAACAACATGTAATCGTTAGATAAACCTAAATAAATTCACAGCTGATCAGCTGACCAGCTGATCAGCAGCTTGTGACAAAACAAAACAATACAATCGCAATTCTTACAATATGTATACACACTTGGATGTGTATACACAAATACAAACATACATACATACATATATGCATGCATAGAAAAACTGCTTGCCAAGCAAGCAGCGTGGCAAATCGGAAAAGTTGTTTTAGTTGTGAGGAGCAATATAGGTATGCACGTATGCAGTGTATATAAACACATGTATTTGCTGTGTGTTTATATGCACATACGTGCATGCATATATTGCTCCACACAGCGACGCGAACACTATAGGAGCAACCCTCGCGACTGGAAGGGTCAGTGAGCGGACTATAGTCTGTCTCTCTCGCTCCTATAGTGTCAGCAATTGGCTCGCATCGCTCGACCGCAGGTCATAGGGCACCGTTAGCCGAGGTACTGCTCCAAGTGACGGACGCTGTCTTTTTGCATAGCAACAGCGGTACTTCGGCCAACGCGAAGCTGACGCGACATTTGGCGGCCTGCTGGCGTCACCCAGATCACGCGATTGCACCGTTATGTGGGCACGAGCGGCAGGCAGGCCCCGCTCCAGAGCCGAACAGGGCCTGCGGCGGCCCTATAAAAGGGCACCGGCGGTGTCATAGGGCGATCAAAAAAAGTACGCAAGAATCAAGAGTGAAGGATCAAGAGTGAGATCGAGAGTGAAGATCAAGAGTGAGATTCAAGTGAAGTGCAAATCAACGTGAGTGAAGACATCGAAGGACTACGATATCGACGATAGGACGACGATAGGACACCGATATCCAGGACTCGAAGCAGACAGGACATCGTGGGAGCATCCAAAGTATCCTGGGAGGATACTGCAGTCACCTATAAGGACCCAGAAGTCTCGTCACAAAACTTGTGTAGGTTCACGCAGCCGTGCGAATAGGTAGAAATTGTGCGCATAAGAACCTAGGTGTGCCAAGAGCGAGTCCAGTAGTAGGAGTAGCCTGTACAGCCGAGCGAACCCGCCGGAGTAGACAGTGCAAATCCTGGCGTGAGCTGGAGCGCTTGGGCGAATCCTGGTGCTACTGAGCCATAATTGTCTGCCCAGCCGGAGTGCGTGAACAAACATAACGCACGACGACTATACAAGTGTGATTGTATCGCTAAATAATAATAAGTATTATAAGGAGAATATACCAAGTACAAATCAAATTCACAAAGTGTTATTATTCAATATCGCAAGGGCTTCAACAAATAAATTTGTTGAAACGAACGCACAGTCGGCTGAAACTGGCCCGGCTTAGACTCGGGTATAACCGAAGGTTCGTTACATAGTTTTAGCCTTAATGCACAATTCATATGCGTATGTTTATAAATTATTATCAATTGGCAGCAAGCATTTTATAATAAATATACAAATATAAAATAAATTAAAAAATAATAATTTTTGAAAAAGAAAAAGTTTTCTGCGGGACTCGAACCCACGCACCCAAGTATAGCTTGCAGAGCGCTTACCATCAGCGCCACTGACCTAATATGATCTGTGTTAACTAAAACCAAATAAGGCATTGCTAGAGCGTCTCTGACAAAACTAAAGTAACGATCGAAAAATTCCCAATTCAGTCACAATTCTTAGAATATTCTGGCATGCAAACTTTTGTATGTATACATAGAAAATTGTGTATACTCGTATAGTGTGTACATGTGTAAATCTGTATGTATGTGTAGGGAAAACGTTTGTTGCTTGCCATGTACGTTTGCTAATTGCCGAAATATTTCGTTAATTAAATGTTTATTAAATAAATAAGATGCACCTATGGGAACAAAGTATATCGCTGTTAGTTGCGCCTAACTGCAACGTTCTTACTTGTTTTTTAATTAAAAAACTTAAAGACTTTCTAATTGGCGCCCAAGCAGGGACAGTGAATTTAAACCACATAAAAGTTTACGCGTCGAAAAACAGAGCGCCTATTTAGCTGCTGCTCGCGAAAGATCCTCTTAAACCAGTGACTTAGTGAACGCGACAACCGTTTAAGCAAAGAACATTCGGACGAATTACCAAAAGTACCTGCACGGCAGCTACAGCGTTCTCGTCGAAGATTGTGTCTATATAAACGGAGTAAATGGTTTATTTTCAATGTCGTGAAACAAACACAAAAAAATAAAATCACATAAAAGTTTACGCGTCGAAAAACAGAGCGCCTACTTAGCTGCTGTTCGCGAAAGATCCACTTAAACCAGTGACTTAGCGAACGCGACAGGCGTTTAAACAAAGATCATTCGGACGTATCACCAAAAGTACCTGCACGGCAGCTACAGCGTTCTCGTCGAAGATTGTATCTACATAAACGGAGTAAACGGTTTATTTTCACTGTCGTGAAACAAACACAAAAAATAAAATCACACAAAAGTTTACGCGTCGAAAAACAGAGCGCCTACTTAGCTGCTGTTCGCGAAAGATCCTCTTAAACCAGTGACTTAGTGAACGCGACAACCGTTTAAACAAAGAACATTCGGACGAATTACCAAAAGTACCTGCACGGCAGCTACAGCGTTCTCGTCGAAGATTGTGTCTATATAAACGGAGTAAACGGTTTATTTTCACTATCGTGAAACAAATAAAAAAATAAAAATAAAATTGAGCGCTCTATAGATTCCGTTCGTAGAGTACTACGCAACTGTGTATGTGCCGACAGGATATCGAGTCACCAATCTTCATCGTGCCCAATCTGGTATTGGACAAAAGGGAATAATCCGGGACATCAGCGTAGAAAGCACCAATGTGGAAAATAATATTGTAAGCATAGAAATTAAGTTTTATTCAAAAATTTTAAACACAAAATAAAAAAAAACAACTCGAAAAATAATATTGTAAGAAAATTAAGCATTATAAGTGCACCAAACAATTTGAAAAAATAATATTTTAAGGAAAATAATTAATCGAACACAATTTAAAAATCAGTCAAGAAAAACTTTAATACAAAAGAACAAACAATTTAAAAACGAATAGTTTAAGAAAACTAATTAATCAAACTCAAAAGTAAATTAAGAAAATTTCCAAGCCATACCACCCCCATTTTCCCTATCCGCACTATAAGAAAAATTAGGGGATAAGATTCCTCATAAAATCAAACAAAATTTTCACTTTCGATAAAACCTGTCCTAACCTATCCCAAACCATTGATAACCTTACACGAGCATTTTCTCAACCCAACATGCCACCCCCAGACGACAATTCTCCATCGACCAGTTCAAAGTCAACGACAAACCAAGACGTAACTCAAAGGTGTATAGAAAACACTGTAGAAAGATATGTTAGGAAAATTTTGTCAGAAAAAGGTCGTGAAATACTTAACATAGATATAGATCGCAAAATAGAAGAGCATGGTATTACTGATCTACCATATGAAGGTGAAACCTCTCCAAATGATGGTAATCAAATAACAGATACCTCGGACATAAATTTTTAGTCTAAATCGTTCCTCGTTGCCATATTTTCAGTGTAAAACGAGGGACGGCAAACTATTGAATTTCCTCATTGACACAGGTTCTAATCAAAACTATATCCAACCCTTTTTTGCAACACATCCAAAAAAAATCAAGACGCATTCTTTGCCAACACAATTGTCGGACAGATAGCTATCACACATCATATTTTTCTTAACTTGTTTAATCTCAACGACACCCCAATAACATTTTTCGTACTGCCTACACTAAAAACTTTTTATGGTATCTTAGGCAACGATACAATGAAACAACTTAACGTTGTTATAGATGTTGGAAATGATATTCTGATAGTAAACACTCACACTAAAATTCGAATTAGACAATTACCCGCGCAAGCGATTAACAACATTAAAATTCGAACCGAACACATGTCCGACAGTCAAAAAAAGACAATAGACCAATTAGCTCAGGAATTCAAAACATTATTTGCAGAACCAGACCATAAATTGACTTTCACAATTAACGTAGTAGCAGACGCGTTGTCAAGGAATCCAGTAATTGAAAGCCACAGTATCGAAGCTACAATCATGAGCGACGAAAGCTCATCGCACAACTTAATCCCTTCAATGGAAGTTCCCATCAATGTGTTTAAAAATCAAATTTTTATATCATTTTTCCCACAACTATCTAAAAAAGTTAAAGAAATCGTTAAATCTTTTTTGACATGCAGAGAGTCAAAATACGACAGACACCCCCCCAAAATCTGAAATTCAAGCAACACCAATTCCAAAATTTCCAGGCGAAATCGTTCACATTTATATCTACATAACAGAAAAAAAACACCATATTAAATAGCATTGATAAATTCTCTAAATACGTTCAAGTCAAAGTCCTAAAATCTAGAGCTGCAGAAGATATAAAAATTCCACTTAGAGAAATACTAATAGCATTCGGCATCCCGAAAGTTATCATAATTGATAACGAAAAAGCTTTAAATTCAGCCTCAATAAAATTCTTGCTACAAGATCAACTTGGTATCCAAATACACACAACACCAACCTATAATTCAACAAGTAATGGCCAAATAGAAAGATTTCACTCCACTTTATCAGAAATAATGACATGCTTAAAAAAAAACAACACAGATATGAGCTTTACAGACACACTTTTTAAGGCAGTACAAGAGTACAATACTTCTTACCATTCAGTAACCGGAAAAAAAACCAATTGATACGTTTCTTGGCACAGCAGCTGCTAACAATCCAGAGAAAACAGCAGAAAATAGAAAAATAATATCAGACAGAATCCTCGCCAAACAAAAAGCCGACTTAGAATACCATAATAAAAACAAGAATGAAATGGTAAACTACGAACCAGGAGATATAATCCATGTTAAAATCAATAAACGTTTAGGCTCAAAACTCACACCCAGTTACAAAAAAGAAATAGTAGCAGAAAACATGAATTCAACTATTAAAACAGCTTCAGGCAAAATAGTTCACAAAAATAATATTCGAACTTAACTTACAGAATCATTTTACCAACATGCTTGGGGATAACCACTGTCCTCGACTATTCCAACTCGCAAATCATCTCAATAGTCATAGGATTGGCAGCTAAACAAGACAGCACTTTCAAAATCATCCATATATTTGATCTAGACAAATACAGCGAAATTTACTCATCATTGAACGAATCACTACACTCACTTCCTACAGATCATTCCCTTCACCCATTCATTTCGTACGAATTATCCCAAATCAAACAAGTAAGAACGTTGCAGTTAGGCGCAACTAACTGCGATATACTTTGTTCCCATATGTGCATCTTATTTATTTAATAAACATTTAATTAACGAAATATTTCGGCAATTAGCAAACGTTCAGGGCAAGCAACAAACGTTTTTCCTACACATACATACAGATTTACACATGTACACACTATACGAGTATACACAATTTTTTATGTATACATACAAAAGTTTGCATGCCAGAATATTCTAAGAATTGTGACTGAATTGGGAATTTTTCGATCGTTACTTTAGTTTTGTCACAGACGCTCTAGCAATGCCTTATTTGGTTTTAGTTAACGAATGCCAGGTCAGGGCAGTGGCGCTGATGGTAAGCGCTATGCAAGCTATACTTGGGTGCGGGGGTTCGAATCCCGCAGAAAACTTTTTTTTCAAAAATTATTTTTTTTTTTCATTTTTTTTATATTTGTATATTTATTATAAAATGCTTGCTGCCAATTGATGATAATTTATAAACATACGCATATGAACTGTGCATTTAAGCAAAAACTAAAACAACTTTTCCGATTTGCCACGCTGTGTGGCAAGCAGTTTTTCTATGCATGCATATATGTATGTATGTGTACACCAGCGATGCCAAGTCAAAATTTGAAAAATACGTAGCCAGGCTCCAAAATCTACGTATTTTTCCGTAGCACAATTTTGCTGAAATACGTAGATCTACGTACTTTTTTTTTTAGTTTAAAAACAATAAAAAAACTGTAACAAATTATACATATTTATTTATGTACACGTATCACAAAAATGTATACATGTTCTGATTAAAATATTTTAGATGTTTGCCAGAAGGCTCTAAGTTTTCTTTTAACCCACTTTTGGTGTGAAGTAACCCTTTTAACGTCTCTGTGTCTAATTTGTTTCTATTATTTGTCTTAATTAAATTAATCTCCGAAAATAACCGCTCAACATTAGCACTGCTATGTGGCAAAATAAGCAAGTTTTGGGTTAACTCCGCCAAAATGGGAAACATGTGGGTTGAATTTCCCTGTTTTAGGTTTGCAAGCATAAGATGCGCAGAGGTGAAATGAGTGACATATACATTTAATCAAAAACAAATTCGGAATATCCTTCTTCAGCAGTTGCGAAAGAGAATGGTTTTCGCCAAACATTGCATTGCATCCATCCGCAGCAAATCCTATCATGTTCTTCTCATATGGTATGCCCCTTTCTTCAAAAAATTTCTTGCATTCATTATGCAATGCCGTGGCAGAGCTGTCACTGACTGCAATAAGCCCCAAAAAGGTATCTTGTACTTTAAATGCTACTGCAGTTCTTGCAATAAGAGCAAAATGTTTCGTTGTAGATCTGTCTGTACTTTCATCGACAATGAGCGAAAACTTTTTCGATTTTAACCGTTCTATTAACTCGTCCTCTGCCACTTGTCCAGTTACCGAAGTTATTATAGCTTGAGCCTTTGTCCGTCCAAAGTTTAATGAATGTACGACTTTGGAATCGCTAGCAACAGATTGCATGACACTGCTTAAGTCATTCGCCAAAGCAAAGGGAAGATTGTTTTTCGCCAAAAAACAACGCCATCTTTATTTCAGCACATTTAACCATATTTTTATGAGTTGACACCTCAGGCAATATAGAAAATATAGTTGGTTGATCGCTGTCTAACAGTAAAATAATAACAATAAAACTGATTAAAATAACATATAAAAAACAACATAAAACACTGTTTAGTAAATTTTTCACAAAACAATTAATAAATTGTTAAATATTAAAAGAAATCGAACTACGAACGTATAAATGGAGCACAAAAAGCACGCGACACAAACTCGACAATTATAAAACGCAACGCTATACATACTTCTCAAATATTTTTTATGCTTTACAGAAGCTTCATGCTTCTCTAAGTCCCTCTTGCCTGAAGAGCATTTGAGATCTGCTTTGCAAGATTTGCAATTAAAAAAGGATTACCCTTGCTGCTTTTTGTTATCCAGGAATACTTTTTTTCCCAATCTGCTGAGTACTTGACATCGTAGTGCACCTTCCTTTTCTTTGTTGGAGTTAAGATGCATTCTTCGCCGGTGTCACTTGCCATTTCCATAAATTTTGTTCGTTCAAATTTCAACACAAATTGTAAAGAGATTGTAAGCGTTGCCAGTCTTTTTTGGCAATTTAGCGCTGAAAATGGCATTCGTAAACATATTGAAAACGGAATTTAGTGCTGCTAACCCCGCTGGAAGCTTTTTATTTATTAATCAAAAACTTATCAATTTTATTTTTTAAATTCATTAATATTATTATATTTATGTTCAAATGCATTTTGCCATCTTAGCAATTGCTACTAAGCTATTATATGCATGAATTATGCAGTTGGCCACAACAAACTTCTTTGCCGATTTGCCACGCCCGCAGTGGGCGTAGATGCATAATTTTTTGCCAGTTCTTAGAAAGGGCCGAGGCTAACATGACTGGAAAATTGGGTTGCTTACATTCCAAAAATGCGAAAATTACAGGGTATTTTTCGATATGCCACGCCACCAAAGAGGCTGAAAAATTATTTTTGGGGCATCGATAGAGGAGAACATTAGTAACTCAACCATCCAAATTTCAAGCTTCTAGCTCTAAAACTGTAGGAGATAACAACTTTTGCGGTTTGCCACGCCCCCTGTGGGCGTAGATATATCTACCATAGCTTATTGGTCTTGAGTTGTCAACCCGAGTGTACATGCAAAATTTCAAGTTTCTAGTGTCAATAATGTTCAAAATATAGCACAATTTGAAAAATCACTATATATTCAAGACCGATTTTCCACGCCCCCAATGGGCATAGACATATAACTTTTTGATCGATCTTCTTAGAATCATAACATTAACTCACATGCAAAATTTCAGCGTTCTAGCTTTAACGGTGTAGAAGATACGTATTTCCCGATTTGCCACGCCCCCAATGGGCGTAGATATATCCGCCATAGCTTTTTGAACTTGGATTGTCACCCCGAGTATACATTTCAAATTGCAACTCTCTAGCTCATCATCTAGTATAACTTAACTATGGGCGGAAGAGTTTTCCGATTTGCCACGCCCCTAGTGGGCGGATCGGGAAAATTTTTACACTTTATAATTCGGGAACATATATGAGTATATGTTTAAAATTTCAAGTCTCTAGCTCTAATAGCGCCGAAAAATATTGCGTTCATACGGACAGACGGACAGACGGACAGACGGACGGACGGACAGACGGACAGACGGACGGACAGCAAGACGGACATTGCACAAACCCAATATACTTTTTCCCCTTCGGGAACAAAGTATAAAAAGACTTGAGAAGACTTAGACCTCAACTCAAATTTAAAAGAGCTATTGAAGCCATAGGAACAGAATGGAAATGGTTGGCAGGAAACCCAGATCAACATGATCATCAAATTCTAATAAATAAGATAAACGAACAATTGGAAAATAATAATAAGCAAGTTATTATTAGTCGTTTAAATAACGAAAATATTAATGAATTAGGTAATATTACTAATAAAATCATAAAATTAACGCAAAATTCAGAAGAGGTTATTAACCAAAAAACAAATGTCCTAAAATACAAAATTCAACTAGTAAAAGAAGAAATAGCTAATATCCTACTAGCAATAACATGGGCAAAAACAAATACTATTAACTCATTCATTTTTTCAGCAGTAGAAACTAAAGTAATCGAAGAAATTTTTACAAAAGAAAATAATTACAAAAGAAAATAATAATAATATAGAAGAACTCTTAGAATTTGCTGAAGTAAAACTAGCCACAAATGGAAAAAATTTAATTTATATTATAAGTATTCCCATGATTAGTACAGACAAATGTAAAACTCTTAAAGTTAAAGCAGTAAAAAATGGCAAAATCATAAATGACATAAAATTCAAGAATTTAATAGAATGTAATAATAATGAAACATTTGCAATAAAAGAACCTTGTGAAAATCACAATGAAAGAACAATATGTAATAGAGATAAACTATTAAATCTAAGTGCATCACCCCACTTTAGAGGTTTTATTATCTATTGATAATCCTCTAACTCATTCATCTTTGCCTTCTAATTTAAGCCGCTGTTATCGTAAATGCAATTTTGTTTTGCTTAATGAATTAATTAATTCAATAGACTGGTCTCTTCTTTATGAGTCGGTTGATATTAATTTGGCAGCATCGATTTTTTATACTACCTTAAACTCTATTCTGGATGTGTGCGTCCCTCTCTGTCGCATATTGCCCAGTTCAAATAAACCGCCATGGTTTACTAAGACTCTTTCGAATTTAAGAAACATTAAAACTAAATGTTTTAAAAATTTTAAAAGGTCTGGTTCAAGTATTGACTGGTCTAAATATTCCATTGCCAAGTCAAACTTCATTCTGTTAAATTCTCGGTGTTATGAGAATTACCTTGTACGTTGCAAAAGACAGTTTGCTCGAGATCCTAAACAATTTTACTCATTTCTAAACTTGAAGCGTAAGTCTTCTAGTTTGCCGTCCTCATTTGTCCTTGGTGCTAAAAAAAACTTGTACTGATCAGGATTCCAGATTTTTTTCAATCTACTTACTCTTCTGTTGATCTATATAGTGATTCGTATCCATATTCACTTCCTGATTATGGTTCTATTTATGCTCCTAATGTTACTGCAGACACTCTAGCTACAGCCACTAAGACGCTGAAGTCATCTTTCTCCCCTGGTGCTGACAATATCCCAAGCTGTATCATTAAAGAGTGCAGTGTGTCTCTTCAATCACCATTGCTAAAACTGTTTAATTTATCTTTGGAAACTTCTGTGTTCCCTTTAATATGGAGTCTTTATGATTCCTCTATATAAAAAAGGTGGAAGATCTGATATTTCCAATTACAGAGGTATTGCGAAATTATCTGCTATTCCGAAGCTATTTGAAAAAATTATAACATCAACCTTGCAACATTTCTGCAAATCGATTATTCAACCATCCCAACATGGTTTTATTCAGAATCGATCAACATCCTCGAATTTACTCGAATTCACTTCACTTGTCAATGATAGTTTTTCTAAAAAAATGCAAATTGATGTTATTTATACTGATTTCAGTAAAGCATTTGACAGAGTTAATCATCAGATACTAATTCTGAAGCTTGAACGTTTAGGATTTTCTCCTAAACTTGTGTCCTGGATTTCATCCTATTTGAACGGTAGAACCCAAAGAGTCTTGTTGAGAACAGCTACTTCTAAATTTATCTTTGTTTCGTCTGGTGTTCCTCAAGGTAGCCATTTAGGACCATTACTCTTTTCGCTTTTTTATAAATGACCTTCCTAGTTGCATCTCTAATTCTATCATATTTATGTATGCGGATGATGTAAAACATTGCCTTCCATACTCCAGTGCAAATGGACATCTACAACTTCAAGATGACCTTAATGCATTTTCAATCTTGGTGTGTGGTGAACCAGTTGCACCTGAATTGCTCAAAGTGTATGACTATGACTTTCAGTCGTTCCATTCCTCATATTGTTGACTATAAAATTAGTAACATTTCCTTACGCATCTTTACAGTCAAAGATCTTGGTGTTCTCTTTGACTGTAAACTTAATTTCAATCATCATATTTCTACCATCATAAATGAAGCCAAAAGCGTGCTTGGCTTTATTAAACGTTGGTCTAAGGAATTTAAAGATCCTTTTATTACCAAACAATTATTTATTTCGCTTGTACGTCCTATCTTAGAGTATTGCTCAGATGTTTCGTCTCCGCAACATAAACTATATCAAGATCGTATCGAATCAATCCAAAAACAGTTTCTTCTTTTTGCCCTAAGGGATCTTAACTGGGACAGTAATTTACGATTACCGTCTTACCATAGTAGGCTTCAGCTCATTGATCTTCCATCGTTAGTGAATCGCAGAACAATTTTAGGAATTGATTTTCTGCACAAAGTAATTAACGGTAATATTGATTCGTCCTTTTTGTTGATGCGTCTTAATTTCTCGGTTCCGTCCCGAACAACTAGACATTATCGTCCGCTTCATTTACCTATATGCACTACGGATTATTCTTTGCATAGTGCGTTTCATGTTCTGTGTGTTAATTTTAATAAATATTATCACGTATTTTCCTTAGAGCTCCCTCTTCCTAAAATTAAATCTTTGCTTTTGGCACACCTTAGGGAAATCACTCGCAATGCACAGGCATAAGCTACATTATGTTGCTATTGTTGCTATTGTTGCTTGCAGTGATTTCTCAATCCTATTAAATATTCTATAATATAGCTCTTCCTTTAATTTATCTTTCAATATTGTTAATATCTTCCTTGTTTCTGTACCTATTTTTATTTTATTTATTTTTATTTTAATTTTAATTTTTATTCATTTTTTATTTATTTTTAATTTTTTTTTTTAATTTTAAGAAATTTTAAATTGTAATTATAATAATTATATTTAATCTCTTATAATCTATATTTAATATTTTCATTTAACACTTTCTTTGCATAGTTTCAATAGTTATCACTGACAATATTTGGCTGTGAATTGGGGCATAGCTGGCCGGATTGGCAAATAAAACACCCACATCGGGTTGGTGATTCTATTGTAATAATTGTATTTTTTGTAGGCTATTTTGACTCTCGTTATGTCAATATTTTTTTTTTTTTTTAATAAAATAAAAAATAAATACCTGTCTATATGCCCTGCTTAATCTTAAGAAACGTGAATGCACCATTATAAACAATCAACACGTTCCAGACTACGAAGAAATACTTCCGGGTACCCTTTTGCTGAACGGATTCAACGGATCAGTCACACTGGATGACAAAACATATAAACACCAAGGCACATTCCTTATACAATACCGCAACTCTACAGTAAGGATCGGCGAAACGACCTACAAAACGGAAGAGGCACGAGCCGCGGAACCAGAACCCCCAGTGTTCCAACTAACAGCAGAAAAACCAAGCTGGACGAAGTGTTATCACTACAAATGGTAAAAGAGCTAAATACCAACAACACCAAAATTCTGGAGAAACTAGGAGACAAAGGGACTGTGCAGGCTACTATCGGCTACACGTCACTCAGCATCCTATTATTAATTATAATGGAAGTATCCATCGAGCTCGTTAAAAGAATCAAAAGAAAGACTCTAGACAACAAACAAATGGTTACCGACAGCACACCAGCAGGAGTTTACGTAGCAACCAAGGACGGTCGCATTTAAAGGGGGAACAGTTAACACCCTGTATGTCAAACCCAAATAAAACAACAACAACATATTCATTCATCATCATATTCATTTTTGGAAAATAGAATTCTTCTGATAGTTGGATTTTGTTTTCTAACGCATTTTGATGAGCCCTATTATGTGTCTTGAGGATTTGTTCCTCTTGGTCTATGGTCTTGGTCAAATCTTTCACCAATGTTTGCGTGAAGCGTAATTTAAAATTTTTGAAGTGACTTGGATATAATTGTTGGATTTTCCACATTATATCTTCGGTCGTGTAGATACCGTTTATATCTGAGGGGTTTAGGTATTTTTTTAGGTCGGATAAAAGTTCGTCCGGATTGTACTGCTGTCTGTATATGTCGTGTCTGTGGAAAGTTGGAAATGGTATGCTGAATTTATAGTCGGTCGTTTCTGCTTTATGAAAGAAAATCTGATTCCTAAAGGCGTTAATAGGGATTTCCATACTTGGTATTAATTCTTCGCCAGAGCTCTCGTCGCTATGTTGCGTCGACGCAATTGAATTTATTTGGCCTGTAAGTGGTATTCTGGATAGTGCATCTGCCACTACGTTCTCCTTTCCCGGCTTATAAAATATCTCGTAATCATACTCCTCTAAGTATGATTTCCACCGTTTGATTCTCGCATTTCCGTTCCAGCTACTCAAAGAGTGGTGGTTAGTGAATATTTTAACTTTAGCTTTCCCGTATAGGTAATTCTAGCCTAGCATAGTTTTCAATAAACCTTCTGTAGTACCCAGAAAGTCCCAGAAATGATCTTAAATCTTTTAATGTCTTGGGAAGGGGATACTGTGCTATAGCTGCGACTTTATCGGGGTTAGTCTCGATGCCCTTATCGGAAACAACAAAGCCAAGAAATTCGACTTTGTTTTTCAAGAACTCGCATTTGTCCAATTTTCGTAATGGCGTCTTGCAGAGTTTGAAAAACCTTTTCCAGTTTTTTTTAGATGTGATTCGTCATCTTTACTGAAAATGATGATGTCATCAATGTAAATGAAACATATTTTGCCAATATGTTCATGAAGTATGTCGTCTAGTGCGCGCTGGAAAATTGCTGGTGCGTTTTTTAATCCAAATGGGAGTCGTGTAAACTCATATTTTCCGTTATTCACGGAGAAGGCAGTTTTTTCTATGTCGGACGTTTTTAACGGAATTTGATGGAATCCACTCTTAAGATCAAGTATGGAAAAAACTTTGTTGTCACCTAATTGCGCGAGCACTTCATTAATTTCCGGTATAGGGTATTTATCGGCTATAGTAACCAAGTTTAATTTTCTGTAATCTATGACCATGCGATATTTTTTTTCTTTTGAGGCGTCAGTTTTTTTTTTGGTACAATCCATACAGGGGAGTTGTATGGGGATCTTGAGGGTCTAAGTATACCGTCGTTTAGAAGTTCAGAGACCTGTTTGCTTACTTCGTCTTTTAAGCTCATTCGATACTGATAGAATTTTGAATACACTGGTGTGTCTGAAGAGGTTCGTATTTTTGCCTTTAAGTTAGTTGTGTAGGTCAGTTTCTGGTTTGGCTCTGCGAATAAGTTTGGGTATCTTTGAAGAAGTTTATTTAAGCTGTCACTCTGAGATTTGTTTAAGTGCTCAGTTCTTGGTACTATAGTGTTTACCCGCCTCAAATTTATTTTCTTTGATAGGGACGTGAATTTTGTTTTTTGATTGTCATAATTTTGTTGCTTATTTTTATTTCGGCGTTTAATTCTTTTAAACTGTCATTGCCCAGAATGGCATCAAATGACTTTAAAGTCGACAACAGAAAAAACTTGGCATTTATATCGGGGTGGTTAAAAGGTTGGCTATTTTATGGTGGGTGACTCGGACACTACCCCCTACGGATATGGCGTTAAAGGGATTTTGGTTAGCTATTGGGTTGGTGACAAACTTGGGTTGGATATAGTTTTCTATTTGATCCTGTATCTATTCATATTTTTAAAATTTTCCCATTCCCCAGCTTACATTCCACATACATATTAGTATGAGTATTTTATAATTTCGGATTTTTTTTTCCAAAATTGAACCACGCCCACACCCCCTCCCCCTTCATTCATTTACTTTTTTTTTACGTTTTTTGGGCATAACTTCTACACCGTTTTAGCTAAAGACTTCAAATTTATATATTTAGATAGATATTATGGTAACACAGTTCAGTTTTTGGATGCCACGCCCCGTTCGTCCCCAATTTCAAATACTAGGGACTTACAATTTGGCACATAGATAGATTTAGATACTCTTAACCTACTCTAAAAAATTTCATGAAGATCGTTCTTCTAGAAATGGAGTTATCAGCGTCCAAAGTATAGCCCAAACCACCCCCAACCACAGCAGCAACTTCGCTGTTAGCAGAGCGCGTAGTCATACGTTCGTAAAGAAGAAGAGTATTTTTTTGTTCAATTAATTTAAGTTTATCATCCGATTTGTTGTCTTCGCTTATTTTCTTTGACCATATAATCATTTATTGCACTATATTGTCGCTTGTTGCTGTTCCACACTTCCAGCAGAATGGAATTGCTGAACTCATTTGTAGCTGCAACATGTCGATTATTTTTTAAAGGGGCAAAAACGGGCAAGATGTGTTTTTAATATTGGATTTAGCAAACATTAGTACACAATTTGTGATTTCAACATTTCAAATGCATTTGACTGGTCAAAAGTTATGTCTGACGAAACGCAAATATAAATATTAATTTTGATCTTAAAAATGCACGAACCAACATGTTGCACAATTGGTAACAATTGCTAATAAATCACAGAACAACCAAATAAATTGTAAGAATCTCATTTAAATACCTCCCTGATATTTTTCCATAACAAAACTTTTTCATTATTGCAACCTACAAAGATATATTCACGTTGAAAGTCGAGAATGATATCAAGCGCTTTTTTCGATTTACCAAACAACTCTGAATCAGCTAACTTTGACGAAGCTCAAAACATTAATGGATGTCTTGAAAATTTTATAAAAATTGTTTTAATGTCTACTGAGTATTATAAATGAGAAAAATAAACCAGTTGGCGGATACTAAACAAACAAAAATTTGCATTAATGCCAAAATTTTCGGGATTTTTACCCATATGCATTCGAAGTATGGACGCGAGGAATGTTCTATTCTAACAAATTCATTGCAGAGTTATCGTCCTGAGTGGATTCGTCATAATCGTGTCCGGCTACATATTCGTCTAGTGTTTCGTCTTGTGTTCTGTCTTCTTCTGCAAGTGCTTGCGCGTATTCTGCCACAGTGGCATACGCCTCAGCGGATTGCAATTCCTCTGTTCGGTTCCGTCAGTTTGATTGTTAAAGTTTCGTTATCTTTTTTGTGCTTCAGGCATTGGGCCTGAGGGTCTTTTCCCTGCCTCGAATTGTGGCCTATTCATATAGTTTACCATTTTTGACCTAATGCTTCTGTCCACGTCCATCGGTTCTGGTCTTGGTTGGGGTTCGGATCTGTTGGTCTGGGTGGTGCAAATTGTCTCTGTTGATTTTGGGTTCATGTCATGCTGTCGTTGTATGGGGAATTGTCGTTGTTGTCCAAAGTTGTTATGGTTCTGAGGCTGTGCAAATTGTTGATATTGAATAGGGTAATTTCTGGGAGGAACCTGTGGTGGCTGTCGGAAACCTGAGTTAGCAAATTGCGGATTTCGAGGAGCTGGTATTGGTTTGGCACTGCTGCTTCTATTATTAGCTTGCCCTAGAGTCACCGCGTGCATGGTGCGATATTTTTGATTCCCATTTTTATACCCTGAGTCCATTGAAAATGGGAAATCAGGGTATAATGGTTTTGTTAAATGTATGTAACAGGCAGAAGGAGGCGTGGCAGACCCCATAAAGTATATATATTCTTGATCAAGGTGACGAGAAAAGTTGATCTAGGCCCTGTCCGTCTGTCCGTCCGTCCGTCCGTCCGTATGTATGAACGCGTCGATTTCCGAAGATACAAAAGCTAGAGAGTTCATTCTTTTTGTGTTAGGTCCGTATATTGCACGCGCAGTCGAGTTTGTTTCAGAAATTCGATAACTTGTATATTTGCAAAGTTATCGATAAACGAAATTATCGGGAACCAGTTATAAAATTCTAGCTAATTCAATCTTTAGAGTTAGAGTCTCCAAGTCTTCTGCATATATATAGATACTAATTTAATACAAATTTTTGTCAGATTTTGGATGCCGTTGTCCCCACTTCGCCCCACCACCACCCCAAATGTGTAAAAAATGCATTTCAAATACTAGAGACATGCAGTTTTGCTTAGGCATATAGATATGAATATCATATTCATAACCTGAAAAGATCAATACGATTGTCCGTCTAGAAACAGAATTATTAATCATCAAAGTTTTCTCATCAAAACCCATGTGGCACAGCAACAAAGGCAGCGAGACAGCAAGCCGCCTGCAATGCTTACACACATACAGGCGTACAAGCATAGATCAGCGTATATGTGTGCTCGTGTTTTTACATGTATACTTTCTTACGCGTGGAGAATCGAAACGAAGCATTCTTGGAATATGATTCGTTCGAAGAAGGGCTCATGGGATTTCGTAGTCGAGCAGTCTCGACTACAGCATTCTGACTTGTTAAGCATATATTTAATGCCGAAGGAAGATCTTTTGGTGCGTGTGCACCCAAGATGCGTGGTAAATCTCCGCGCAGGCCACATACAAATGTATCTGTGGCTTTGTCGCGGTACATTACTTTAGCAATCGATGAGCTTCTGCACCCAATCCATGCAGTCCACTTTGTTCAGAAGAAGAGACAGATGTTGATACACCAACTGATGAAACTCTTCAACTGTTTGGTTACCTTGAGACAACATAGTCATGTGATACTCTAGAGTACCAAGATAAACGCTTGTCTTCAATTTAATGGAACGCTATATGCTTCCAATGCCGTATCCGCATTACCAGTAATTTTGCTCCTAATCGAATGAAGAATAACAAAATATCTTGAGGTACCAACTTCTCCTGCGAAGGCTTCCATTAATCTGTCAACGCTCTTTTTCCAAGAGCTGAACTTCGCTGCATTCCCGGAGAATTCTCTAAGGCATTTTACCACATCTGGGATTTTGGTCTAGCCCTCCTAGGTTTCCGCGATGTTCTGCATCTATTTCTTGATCTACTGCGTTGCTAAAGTCATGCTCCGGGTTGTTCAAAGCTTCTAACTATTCTCGGTACTTGTTGCGCAATTAATTGTCCCACTAGTTCGGTAATTTGTTGTACGGTTGCCATATTTCTATTTTGTTGGTGTTCTATTTGTCTTTGTACTTGTTTTTGTTGTTGTCGTTCGTCTTGATTTAAAATTGGTCGAATTAAATTTTTGTGGTTGGCCATCAATTTCCGAGTTGTAAAGAGGAATTTTTATGTTTGTTTAACTGTTTGGAAAGGTGTTCTCTTAGTGTTTACTTATTACAATGTTAGTAAAAGGTGTTTGCTTAAATGTAAGATAGTTATGTTTGAGAACCAGTATTAGTTGGTTTTTATACCCTGAACCCATTGAAAATGGGAATTCAGGGTATAATGGTTTTGTGAAAATGTATGTAACAGGGAGAAGGAGACGTCGCAGACCCCATAAAGTATATATATTCTTGATCAGCATAAAAAAATAAGTTGATCTAGCCCTGTCCGTCTGTCCGTATGAACGTCGAGATTTCGGAAACTATTTGGCAAATAGATAGATTTATATACTCTTAATCTATTCTAAAAATTTCATGAAGATCGTCCATCTAGAAATGGAGTTATTAGCGTCCAAAGTTCAGCCCAACCCACCCCCAAGCCACGGCAGCAACTGCGCAGTTAGCAGAGCGCGCGCTTATAAGTGCGTAAAGCAGAAGAGTATCACTTTTTGGCAGGGTTCAGGGGATCTCGTAGTCGAGCAGTCTCGACTAGAGCCTTCTTACTTGTTTCTTTCTACCTTGGAGGGTCCGTTTGGGAATCGCGAGATTGGATATTTTTATACCCTGAACCCATTGAAAATGGGAATTTCAGGGTATAATGGTTTTGTGAAAATGTATGTAACAGGCGGAAGGAGAAGTCGCAGACCCCATAAAGTATTCATGTACATGTCGGAGCGCACTGTATGTGATTGTTGCTACGTACTGCGTGTATGCGCTATATGTGTATGTGTGTATGTGTGTATGGATATTCTGATTTACACCAGAATCCTACATACATGTATGTCAAAGCAAGCTGTATGCACACACTGTGTGTGTGTGTGTGTGTGTGTGTGTGTGTTGATGTGGTGTTCACCAGAATTCCTAATTTCATCATATTAGTAATGTTGCATCAGTCGCTAATTGCGCTCTGATTGGTTCTTTGCATTTTGTCGCTTTAACAAGTACCGTTTTAGCGAGACGACAGCGCTACAACGCTGTCGTCGAGTGTGGTTCGGAGCTATGCAGAAGAATAACACTAGCATTGTAGGCAGTTCAGAGAGAAACGTGAAAGACATAAGCACCGAAACTCGCTTCGCTAAGTACGCTATTATGGACCAAATCAATTTAGTTCCGACATCAGAAGTGGGATCGGCGCCACCCCCTATATTTACTGAAGAACAGTGGCGCATAATTTTGCAAATGCAAAATCAAAATATGTTGGAGTTTGCAAAAACAATGCAAGCTTCTACATCAGAACAACAACAAAAGCGTGAAGTCACATTGCCTAAATTTTTCGCCAACGCCGCAGGCGTAGACGCTTCAAAGTGGTGTGCGACTGCAGATATTATTTTAACTGAACAGCCGCTAGAAGGAAGCAAGCTTATTATGGCATTAAGCAATGCAATGGACGGCAGTGCATCCCAATGGCTAACGGAAATCTCCTACCCTGGCATGAAGTGGAGCGAGTTTAAAGAATTGTTCCTTCATCGATACGAAAGCGATGAAACACCAGCAGCGATGTTTTTGAATTTGTTAAGCAGTCGTCCGGCTAATGAAGAGTGCTTGGCAGTATATGCTAGCCGCTTGGTCTCATCGCTAACTACGGCCTGGAAAGACAAAAACATAGAGGAGATCGCCGTTTCTGTTGCGCTTGCACATATGGCAAATATGGACCGCCGTTTACAACGAATTGTATTCACTTCAAGGGTGCAAACAAGAAGTGATTTGCAATTGGAATTGAAGGCTAAAAACTTTCAAAAGCATCGCGATACCGGCCTTGATATCAGCCCTGGATCTGACGATAAAAGGCGAAAAATGTCAACTATGCTGTGCCATTTCTGCGGACAAGCCGGACACAAAATAGCAGAATGCAGAAAAAAAAACGCGATGCGAGGCAGAGGCGAAAACCCAACGAGAGAAGACTCGTGTTACTTGCTTCAAGTGTGGCCAACCCGGGCATTTTGCGAACCGATGCTCTGAAAGTGACGTCCCAACAAAACAAAAGAATGTAAACCAGTGCTTTGTGTCTGAGCCAACAGGAGTCATGTTACAGTGAGGTGAGAGCTACCCAATTTGCTTCGACTCTGGTGCCGAATATTCCTTGATAAGATAAAAGATAAGTGACCGATGCTGATAAAAACAAATTAATAAAATAAATTAGAAATTATACCTCAGCATTTTCTAAAGGGATCCCAAACAGACGAGTTAATACAGGTGAAATGAGAATTCGACTAATTGACCCCAACAAAATAGGCTCAGTCCAGAAAAGAGAGATATAGTGCGTGAGAGGTTAAGAGAGTTACTCTGATGTAACATTATCCGCCCAAGTTGTTCTCCGTATGTAAGTCTTATGAAAAATGGATCCGATCGTTTATGTATTGACTACAGAGAATTAAACTCAAATACCGTCGCTGACAAATACCCCTTGCCGCTCATTAGTGACCAGATTGATAGATTGTGTGGTTCGTATTAGTTTACTTGTTTAGATATGGTTAGTGGTTTTCACCAAATTCCGATTCACCCTGATTCCGTTGAATATACTGCATTTGTGACGCTGAAAAATGAATTAATTCGGCAGAGATATCTATTGATTGGTTTATTGTGAACAGCGGAAGGACTCTGATATTATTGATATTATGAACAAATTGAAAGACAATTCTCTTGCCGGGTACATTACAAAAACTTACGAAGTATAAGCAGGAATAATTTATAGAAAAATCCAGAGAAATAGTAGAACTCGATCTTTGCCAATTGTGCAAAATGTATTAGCGGCACCAGCATATAGCAAAGAGTAATTTTATAAAAACAATGCTAAGGTTATTAGGTTGTTGAATACGAATTAGGAGATTTTGATGCAGAAAGGCATCAAATGAAGTCCAAAGTTTTGAAGACCTCTAAACATAGCTGAATTGTTAGACGAAGATAGATATTTTCTAAGGTCATTGACAAATAATAGAAAATACAAATTCACGTACAGGGTGATATAAGAAAGTTGCCAGAAGGGCATGTATTAGTTGAACTAGAAAATTGTGATGAAGATTTGAATGATTGAAAAAACTGTTGAAAGAGACAGTATGGAATTGATTGAGAAACTGTTGAAAGAGGCAGTATAAAAATTGAGAAACTGTTGAAAGAGGCAGTATAAAAATTGAGAAACTGTTGAAAGAGGCAGTATAAAAATTGAGAAGCTGTTGAAAGAGACAGTATGAAATAATTGAGAAACTGTTGCAAGAGACAGTATGGAATTATTTAGAATGAAACTGTTGCAAGAGACAGTATCGAATTATTGAGAGTGAAACTGTTGCAAGAAACAGTATAGATGCCTGAAAGGCTGATAAGAAATATTGAAAGAATTGGTTATAATGCTAACACAAGTGCAAAACTAATGTTTTGATCATGGCGTGTGACGCATAAGATGATAATGAATATGGATGGATACCTGAATAGTTGTATGATTAATAGTGCAAAATCAATGTAAAGCGAAACCAGAGTGGTTTATGATAATAAAGTAAAACAACAAAGAAAGCTGAGTTAAAGAGTAATTACTAATTAGGAGTGAGACTAGAAGAGGAAGATAAAATTTTGTATGGCGCTGTGACGTGATAACAGTTGTAATCAAGAAATTTATAAGATAAATGAAATGATTAATGCAGTAAGGCATTTTTAGAATACACGAGTTTGTGTTATGGTCAGTATGGCCGAGGTGGTTCAGTAGAATCTATAAAAGAATGAGTGAGACGATAATTTAAATAATAATGATGATAATAATAATGAGTGAATAAAAAGATTAACATAGATTGACTGATGAAAGATTATTATTTAAAGTCAGATAAGTGAAATATTGAAATATTATTGATTACGTAATACGATTATGATCCAAATGTTGAGTACACGAGGACGTGTCAAGGTCAGGATGGCCGTGTCGGAGCGCACTGTATGTGATTGTTGCTGCGTACTGCGTGTATGCGCTGTGTGTGGCTGTGTGTATGTGTGTATGGATATTCTGATTTACACCAGAATCCTACATACATGTATGTCAAAGCAAACTGTATGCACACACTGTGTGTGCGTGTGTGTGTTGATGTGGTGTTCACCAGAATTCCTAATTTCATCATATTAGTAATGTTGCATCAGTCGCTAATTGCGCTCTGATTGGTTCTTTGCATTTTGTCGCTTTAAGAAGTACCGTTTTAGCGAGGCGACAGCGCTACAACGCTGTCGTCGAGTGTGGTTCGGAACTATGCAGAAGAATAACACTAGCATTGTCAGGCAGTTGAGAGAGAAACGTGAAAGCATAAGCACCGAAACTCGCTTCGCTAAGTACGCTATTATGGACCAAATCAATTTAGTTCCAACATAGACATATTTTCCACTAAAGAACAAAAATATACATGTATTATGTTTTATTAATATTCGAGACCCATGCAAGAAACATGCAAATGCCCCAGGCAGAGTATTCATTCAAGTGCCTATACAAGTGATTGTGATTATCACATTACAAACTTACACATATGTATGTGTGTGTGTAGACTCACATCAGCTACCACACAACAATCGCTGGGAAATTAAAATTGCTACATGCAGCAAGTGTATCGCACACAGGCACATAAATGCTTACACATATAGCAAGGAAGTGTAAATGTGTATGTGAATGTGTGTGCGTATGCAAGCTCACAGCAGCTACCCAACCGAACGAACATCAACTGCTGCTGGGGGTTCTAAAAGTGCTCTACAGGCGGCAGCAAGAATATCGCACACAAGCACATAAATGCCTACACATATAGCGAGGAAGTGTAAATGTGTGTGTATGCAAGCTCACATCGCTACCCAACCGAACGAAATCAACTGCTGGGGGTTCTAATAGTGCTACAGGCAGCAAGAATATCAATCGCACACAAGCACATAAATGCTTACACATATAGCGAGGAAGTGTAAATGTGTGTGTGTATGGTCATCGGGAAATAATATTCGTTATGCACATCAACACTTTCATACCCTTTCCACAAATAATCATAAAAAACGCTAACATTTTGCATGAGCATGGCAAAGCAGTTTAAGAATTCGGTATACTCTTCGCTCAGAAGGGAACCAATGGGATCGCGACTCGCGAGTCGAGAAGAAATTTCAATTTTTGTGAGCTGCTTGCTGTTTGTGCCAGCATACATACATTTATTTTTGTGAGAAGAGAGCAGAGAGTAAAAAGCATGGGACAGAAAGAGAAAGAGAGCAAGGGAAAGAGCGGCACATGTCAGGCCTTTTTGTAAAATCGACCGTCACCGTCGAGCGCTCGAAGCGGAATGATTTTGCCATCAGCAATTTTTCTCTCCCGACCCTAAAAGTAAAAACCCGAGCAAATACGAAGCTAGGGGGGTTCTAAAGTCAAAAAATAAGTGTGCACATTAATTTGTTCCAGTTGTCCAGTCTATGTGTTGTATGGTTAGTGATTCTAGCTAATTCATCTTTAGAGCTCCAAGTCTTCAGCATATATATAGATACTAATTTAATACAATTTCGGTTTTTGTCAGATTTTGGATTCCGGTCCCCACCTCGCTCCACCACCCCCAAATGTGTAAAAAATGCATTTCAAATACTAGAGACATGCAGTTTGGTTTAGCATATAGATATGAATATCATGATCATAATCTGAAGATATCAATACGATTGTCCATCTGGAAACAGAATTATTAATCATCAAAGTTTTCTCATAAAAATCCATGTGCCGCAGCAACAAAGGCAGCGAGACAGCAAGCCGCCTGCATTGCTCACACACATACATGCTTACAAGCGTGTGTGTGCTGGTGTTTTTGCATGTTTAGTTTCTTAGGTGTGCAGAAACGAATCGAATAATTCTTGGAATATTATTCGTTCGAAGAAGGGCTCAGGGGATTTCGTAGTCGAGCAGTCTCGACTACAGCTTTCTTACTTGTTTTTTTTTTTTTTCAAATTGGGGGCGAAAATTACTAAATCTGCGTATCCATAATACCTATCTACATATATAAATTTGAACTCTCTATCTAAAACGGTGTGGAAATTACGCCCAAAAACCTAAAAAATTGTAACGAATTTTCTTTTTTATACCCTGAACCCATGGAAAATGGGAATTCAGGGTATAATGGTTTTGTGAAAATGTATGTAACAGGCAGAAGGAGACGTCGCAGACCCTATAAAGTATATATATTCTTGATCAGCATAAAAAAATAAGTTGATTGAGCCCTGTCCGTCTGTCCGTCTAGAGAGCTGAAATTTCACATGAACACTCGTATGTTAGCTACGCAATACGAGTTTATTTTGTTTTTTCGATAACTCGTCCCATTTCCAAATTATCGATACAAAATCGAAAATTCGTTTACATTTTTAGTTTTTTTGGGTATAACTTCTACACCGTTTTAGCTAGAGACTTCAACTTTATAAATTTAGATAGATATTATGGATACGCAGATTTTGTAGTTTTTCAGATTTTGGATGCCAAGGCCCCTACGCCCCCAATTTGAAAAAAAACGCATTTCAAATACTAGAGACTTGCAATTTGGCACATAGATAGATTTATATACTCTTAATCTACTCTAAAAATTTCATGAAGATCGTGCATTTAGAAATGGAGTTATAAGCGTCCAAAGGTCAGCCCAACCCACCCCCAAGCCACAGCAGCAACTGCGCAGCTAGCAGAGCGCGCGCTTATAAGTACGTAAAGAAGAAGAGTATCACTTCTTCTGCAGGGTTCAGGGGATTTCGTAGTCGAGCCGTCTCGACTAGAGCCTTCTTACTTGTTTTTATAACTGCCTCCAGTCCTTTTGGCATCGACAAAACTAACTTTTTCAGTTTATTTTTTGTCAATTTTCACTCACTCCTCTTTTAATACTTCTATCAGTTTGGATTTTGAACTAATGTGGTGAGTTCTGATCCTTTTTTCTAGCATATGTCAACAATGTTCGATTGGATTAAGAACAGGACTCTGTGGTTGTGTCTCTAATAAATGGGGAGTGTTGTATGCCAAATACATTTTGGTGTTATGTGCCATGTGTTTGGGATCATTGTCTTGTTGGAAATAATAATACCGTGATTAACCAAACATTTCTACACTTGGGGCCCAATTCTTTTTATACCCTGAGCCCATTGAAAATGGGAAATCATTTCCAATGTTATCGATAAAAAAATGATCGACAATCATCTATAAAATGATATCTCGTTCATCTTTAGAGTTAGAGTCTCCAAGTCTTCTGCATATATACAGATACTAATTTAATACAATTGTGATTTTTGTCAGATTTTAGATTCCGGTCCCCGATTCCCCCCACCACCAAGTGTGAAAAAAATTCATTTCAAATACTAGAGACATGCAATTCGGTTTAGCATATAGATATGAATATCATAATCATATTCTGAAGAAATCAATACGATTGTCCATCTAGAAACAGAATTATCAATCATCAAAGTTTTCTCATCAAAACCCATGTGGCGCAGCAACAAAGGCAGCGAGACAGCAAGACGCTTGCAATGCTAACACACATACAGGCGTACAAGCATAGATCAGCGTGTGTGTGTGCTCGTGTTTTTGCATGTATAGTTTCTTCTTCTCACTCCATCAATGATTTCCAAGTTTCCGACGCCACCAGTATATTCGTTAGAGTTATCGAAAAAAAAACATTTTTCGAGTATCAGTTATAAAATTATATATCGTTCATATTTAGAAATAGAGTCTCCAAGTTTTCTGCGTATACATAGATACTAATTCAATACAATTTCTGATTTTTTCAGCTTTTGGATTCCGGTCCCCTTTTCACACCCACACTCCAAAAATGTGTACAAAATGTATTTCAAATACTAGAGACATACAGTTTGGTTTGGCATATAGATTGAATGTCATAATCATAATATGAAAGTCTTATTGTCTGTCTAGAAACAGAATTATTAATCAAATAATGTATCGCAGCAAAACCCACGTGGCAGAGCAACCGAAACAGCGGACAGCGAGACGCCTGTAATGCGTACACACTTACATGCCTACAAGAGTACATACATATATCAGCGTGTGGCTGCGTGCGTGTATGTACATGTATAGTTTCTTACGCTTGCAGAAACGAATTCAATAATTCTTGAAATGTTATTCGTTCGAAGAAGGGTTCAGGAGATCTCGTAGTCGAGCAGTCTCGACTAGACCTTTCTTGTTATATTTATGTTAAAATTAGAGTTGTTGAAAATACACCAAAATATCGATATTTTTTTTGTATATAAAATATATTTATATCGGAATATTTTTTTCCCAAATATCGAATATTATTTGTGATATTTTTGATATATTAGCGTTGGCAATTGTCTCATAATGCTGAAAACGCATTACTCTATATAAAAATCGAACACCCAAATGTAATTTGTGCCTTAAAGTAATAAAAACAAGTGGTAGCTCATCAAATATGACATCGCATATAAAAAACAAGCATGATGATGCATTTAGATGACCACGGTGATAGCTTCGAAAATGACCACAATAGGTAATTTTGAGAGTACACGATGCGGAAAAGAGGGAACTTGAGATGTACCGCTGCTTGCCACAAACTTCTTGGAAAAGCAATCCGATAATTTTTTGGAATTCTCATAAGGCCACTACGCCAGTACTATCGAAGATCTCATTACGATGCCCAAGTGCCTTCGGAGCGACTTGCTTCACAATAAAATGCGTTGTTTGCGACTTACAAAGTCGTATGACGGATTTTCACATATCAGAACGCGTTTTTTTTATACCCTGAGCACATTGAAAATGGGAAATCAGGGTATACTGGTTTTGTTCAAAGTATGTTATAGGCAGAAGGAGGCGTGGCAGACCCCTTGATCAGGGTGACGAGAAATGTTGATATAGTCGACGCACAGTGGGGCCTCTGCCGGCGTCGCGTCCCAAAAATCAGAAAAGTGATGAAAAGCGATTTTCAAAAAGTTGATATCATATGATGGGAAATTGTCCAAAGGGACAGTATCTAAAAGATTTTTGAAATTCGACCAATCTTAAGGGTAGTTATGGCCCTTCAAAGTTGGGTAAACTGGCAAAGTTTTCCAAAACAGCACATTTTTGTGAAAAATGCTCTACTTGTGAATCGAGTTGCAAGACAAATAGAGCACCAATTGCTTACATGTTGGTTGCGATTTAAAGATTAATTTATTTCTAATCATATAAAAAAAGATTATGTTGTTACGATTCGTCATTAAAAAGCTAAGTTAAATTTAGTGAACCTCTTAATTTTACACTATATTTCATCTTTGATGGACTGCATCTTCTGAGTCCCGCCGAGTCCCAGGCAGCGACTTATACACACGTGTTAAGGAAGATGTCCTCTTTCATATTAATAAAACTTTGCCTGCCCCTACCCGCCCCTCCGGGTTTCTATGCCAAAAAACTACCAAAAAACAGGCAAAAAAACGCACGAAATGCGCAAAAAAGGGTGTTGTTGCGCGTCGCTGCATGCTGTAGGTAGAAGTGCCGACGGCAAAACGGTTTGGAATAGGTTTGGGTTTTTTTTTGTAAATTGGTCGTTGGAATTTGCATAATTTATTTGTTTTGTCTACCTAATGCTGCATTTTGTAAGCAAATATTTTTTGAATGGAAGAAAACAGATACCTGATTAATAAATAATTATTGTGCAGAAACTTTAAGCTTATTAGATATTGCCCCGCCTTCTACAGATAACAACTTTAAGGGAAAAAAATTAATAAAAATAAAAAAAAAAATAAATTTAAAAATTTTTTTAAAAGTATTTATTTAAAAATACTCTCTAAAAATAATACTAATAATTTATTGAAACAAAAAAAATTTTTTTTTCATTGAAAAAAACCAGTCATTTTTGTCGAAGTTCACATTTCTCGGGTTTGGCCTAAAACTGTGAAGCACCCTGTCGTATCACCCTGTATGTAGATTCATTTTAAAGCTTGAAGAATTCTCTGTCGAATGCCTTTTAAATTTCTAAAATATCTTACTTGGTTCGAAAGCTATGATTTTTGGGACGCAAAATGAGCAAAGGCCCCACTGTGCGACGTGTCGATTTACGAAGATATAAGAGATAGAGAGTTCATTCTTTTTGTGTTACGTCCGTATATTGCACGCGCAGAAATATTGTTTCAGAAATTCGATAACTTTTACATTTCCAATGTTATCGATAAAACAATTATCGACCATCAGCTATAAAATTATATCTCGCTCAATTTTAGAGTTAGACTAATTTAATACAATTTTGATTTTTGTCAGATTTTGGATACCGGCCCTCGATTCACCCCCCACATCCCCAAATGTGTAAAAAATGTATTTCAAATACTAGAGACATACAGTTCGGTTTGGCATATAGATATTAAAGCCATGATCATAATCTGAGCAGTTGAATACGATTTGCCGTCTAGAAACAGAATTATTAATCAAAGAAGTTATGGCAGCAAAACCCACGCGGCCCAGCAAGAGAGGCAGCGAGACAGCAAGCCTCCTGCAATGCTTACACACATACAGGCGTACAAGCATAGATCAGCGTGTGTGTGTGCTCGTGTTTTTGCATGTATAGCTTCTTACGCGTGGAGAATCGAAACAAAGCATTCTTGGAATATGATTCGTTCGAAGAAGGGCTCAGGGGATTTCGTAGCCGATCAGTCTCGACTACAGTTTTCTATGGCCGTAAGTGAAATTACGACAAAAGAAACGGATATAATATAACTAGACATTTTATGCAGTTTTATAATGAAGAGAGATAGTCGGCTTACTTACTTAAAAGGCCGCACGCCCGAGTGCGTGAGCATGTGAATCTTCAGGTTGCTGCGATTCTGGAAGAGTTTCTGGCAGCGCGGACAACTGACCACGGTCGAGTTGCGGCTGTGCACCTCCTTCGAGTGGCGCTGCAGTGCCGCACGTGATCCTAGAAGTTTTGAACATAATTTACACTGAAAATCTCGTAAAACTTCAGCCATATCTAAAATGAAATTGTATGAAGAAAATGAAATTTTCGGATTGTGGTGATTTTGAAAGAAAATTAGCGAGTACAGAAATAGAATTTACAGGTAAATCGACAAACCCAACTAACCAAAACACAACTCACAAAACGTAAACCCTTTACATAAATACATAGAAAGCATAAGTCTCTAGATCGAACGAACCAAATATAAGTATAAGAATATTAGTGGATTGTTCCAATCTCTGCTGAAACTCAAGATCAATGACTAAATGTCAAATACAAATCAAAATACAAAGTAAAATCACTAAAAGCGATTATATAATGACGCAGCTTACGACTGTTGGGTATGTTTTTCTATATTTCTGATTCTTTGTATTTTAGTTATGATTGCCTAGGTGTTCAACTAAATTTGTAGTATATAGATATGTACATATATGATGCTATAATAGTATGACTATCTATAATTCAAATCTTTTATATGGGGTTTTTAAGCGATTGACTCCTTTATGATAAAATCAATTTTAAATCTTGCAATCTTTAAATCCTTTTTTATATATAGAGCAAGTTAAAATTAACAAGAAATCGCTTTTGTACAAATTATGTTACATTCTGTATTGGAAAACTTATGATATATTGTTCCAGAATCGAATATCAACTGTTTTCCTTTTAAAAAAGATATACACATCAGCATTAACTCAGCTGTATGATCTGATGATTAAATTCTTAGAATTGAATGACTATATTCAGCTTATACTTATTAATAGCAAATTACCCAACTCAGTCAAAATAAAAGTTTAATCGAATAAGCTATTTGATAACTATTTAGAGGAAGCATTTTCAAAGCATAATAGCTGTGTGATGTGTGTAAACTAAAGAGGGTAACCAAATTAATTAGCCAAGCTAAAAAAAGAAAGTTTCAACCAATTCGGCAGTCAACTGAAAATGCATGAGGATGAGCGATCATAGACGTGCCTGAATGTTCAAGTGATGACTGATAGTTGTGAGTGTGTATGCGCTTGAATGGTTAGTTAGTAAGTACAGCTAAGCAGGTTGCGTTAATTTACGATATTATTATATACGATACAATGTTTGATAGTATGAAGTAGAGGTGGGCATGGGCTGGGTTTTTGTCGGTATGGGCTGGAAATTGAGTTTCGGGTTGGGTGCGGGCGGGTGCGGGTTACGCCGCTCAACCCGCTTTACCCGAAACAATTTGGAAATATGAGAACGAAATTGTGAAATGTTTTAATATTTTCAATTTGGATTGCAAATATTTTCTTTTCTTAACTTTGTGTACACTATCGATTACGTTTGTTATCTATTATCTCAATTATAATTATCATCACTAGTTATTACAATTGTGATCTTTTTTTAGTGATAGAATAGAAAGCTCGGAGCAAAAAAGAAAAAGAAGAAACAAATTTTTCGGGCGGGCGGGTTGGTTTCGGGTTGCAAAATGTTTGTAGCTTTCGGGTGCGGGTAAAATTTTGCTCCTCGGCCCATGGGCTGGGTCGGGTTGGGTGCAAAATTTCGGCCCATGCCCCCCTCTAGTATGAAGGGTTATTTTTTATAGGAGTGGGGAGAAGCGATACAGCGACGATGTGGTTTATAATACAAGCTAACGATATACGCCGCTAGGATTGCATACGCTTAAAATATACAGACATCTACGCAAGTATTTATGGATTGAGGATTGAGGGTTGAGCCTGCAGGGGTTAGGGCAGCTTGGGTTGGCGCCGTGGCATGCGCGACTTACCACTGTGGACACGCTTAATATGGACCTTCAGCTTCTGTGGCTGACAGAATTTGCGACCACAGAAATCGCAAACGGGTCGCGAACGATTTGGATTCGAGGCACAGCCATACGTGCGATGTATCTCCAGATAGTTGAGCCGTAGAAAGAACTTGTTACAGAACTGACACTGATACGCCCCCTTGCCGTCGTGCTTCTCGGCCGCATGCTTCATAATGTTGTCTTTGCCCAGCACCGCCTCGCCGCATACTTTACACTGGTACTTCCGTATGGTGAGGCTCATCGATGGGTCATGAAAAACTGAGCAGTGCGTGCGATAATAGAGCGGGTGCTCAAACTTCAAATTGCATCCACCGCAGTCTGTTTATTTTTATTTTTATTTTTTTTTTAAGCAAGAGAATAAAATTGACATATTCATGAGTTAAATGTTTCGTTATACCCTGAGTTCCCATTTTCACTGGGTTCAGGGTCTAAAAAGAAAAGCAAACAAAAGTTGGGATGCTGATTAAGGATCTTACTAGTCTTCTCGGTGTGCTTCTTACGCCACATGGTGTTGCAGTCATCACTCCAGTAGAGCAGCTCCATGCCATTGCGGAGATCACGACAACTCACAAAGTACGCTTGTCGATCGATGGAGACAAGGTTTACGTTGCGTTCCTCGTAGCTGGGCGCTGGGCGAATGAAGCGCAACCAGTTGGAGGCATTGGGATTATCGCAGCAGAGCAGATAGGATTTGTCGGCTCCGGCCTCGCACATTTCAAATATCCACTTCATGTCGCTGCCCTCGTGCACTTCGTCGGTCTGCACCGGCTGTCCGATGAGAGGCCCCAGCTTGGTGTAGGCTCGGACCTCGGTGCGGGCAAAGACGCCAGTTACATTCGGTTCGACGTTATGAAGCTCGAATTCGGCGGGCACCGAAGCTTCGGCGAAGGTAATCAATGGTTTGGTCTCCAGTTCGGACAGTTGCGACGATTCGTCCATGTCCATGTCCTCCATATCATCCTCGTCGTCAACGTGTCGTGGCCTGCCCACCTTAGCCTGTCGCTGGGCATCTGCTTTCAGTTTGGCCAGGGCCTCTAAATTTCGACGCTCGATCCATTCGGCGAGATCCACTGCGTCCGTTACATTGCCACAAGCATTGCGCAGTGGGCACAACTTGTGATCATGCGAGATGGAGCATTCGCGGCAAGACTGTTGTGACCTAAACGCAATATCGTGCTCATCTTCCTCTTCCACAAAATTCTGCTCCAGTTTCATTTCGTGAGCTAGCGCCTCCTCATCCAGCTCTTCGTCGTCCTCGTCATCGTCATCGCCCGGCCCAGCAGCCGAATCATCTTCCGGCTCGTCATAGCTATTTGGTGGCATCATAGCAGCGGTCGCTGCCGCTGCAGCAGCAGCTGCAGCTGCTTTTGTGGATTGAGACTTCTTGAAGCTGGTTTGGCTCTTGGAGTACACATGAAAACTGCTAAGCTGACCGTTGGTGGCACTGCTTGCATCCACCGTATCCGCATTGGTCAGCATCGATGCAGCAGCTGCTGTTGGGTGAGAAGCTACTGCCACTGCTGCTGCAGCCGCTGCTGTTGCTAGCTGCTGCTCTTGCTGATGCTGCTGGTGCTGAAGATCCTCCTCCTTGTCCTCATCGTCATCACTGTGTTGCGTTGCCGCTGCTGCTGCTGCCCCTTTCTTGAGGCAAAGTGCACTTGACAGCGACTCCTTGCTGCACGCTTCCAGCTCGCTCTTGATTTTTTCTGCGATGCGGCAGTCCAACACCTCGGGCAGCGCCGATGAGATGGCAGCTGCTGCTGCTGCACTTGCTCTCAGAGTAGCAGCTGCTGCTTTCGATTCCTGCTTCTTCATCTTAGCTGTGTTGCCAAAGTTGTTGTTATTATTGTTATTGTTATTGCTGGTGTAAAAAGCAGCTGATCCGGCTTTGCTCTTTGTGCCCGCAAAGCCGTTCAGAGCATCGGTCGTGAACTGGACCCGCTTCTTGTAGCGCTTGCGCTGCTGCGGTGTCGGCGTGGCCATAGCAGCAGTCGCGTTAGCAATTGACTCCAGACTGCCATTGCCATTGCCATTTTCTGACGGTGCGGCAAATTCCTTAACGCTCAGATTCGTCTCCAGCTTGAAGTTGCCATCGAATCCCTTGGTGGGTGTGTGCGCCGGTGACTGCGGAGGCAAGCTACAAAGAGGGAGAGAGAGAGAGAGAGAGCTTGTTGATTTAATTTATACCCTGAGCCCATTAAAAATGGGAAATCAGGGTATAATGGTTTTGTTAAATGTATGTAACAGGCAGAAGGAGGCGTGGGGGACCCCATAAAGTATATATATTCTTTATCAGGCTGACGAGAAAAGTTGATATAGCCATGTCCGTCTGTCTGTCCGTCCGTCCGTATGTTTGAACGCGTCGATTTCGGAAGATACAAAAGCTAGAAAGTTTTTGTGTTAGGTCCGTATATTGCACGCGCAGTACGAGTTTGTTTCAAAAATTCGATAACTTGTATATTTGCAAAGTTATCGATAAACGAACTTATCGGGAACCAGTTATAAAATTCTAGCTAATTCATCTTTAGAGTTAGAGTCTTCAAGTCTTCTGCATATATATAGATACTAATTTAATACAATTTCGGGTGTTGTCAGATTTTGGATTCCTGTCTCCACTTCGCCCCACCACCCCCAAATGTGAAAATGCATTTCAAATACTAGTGACATACAGTTTGGTTTAGCATATACATATGAATATCATAATCATAATCTGAAGATATCAATACGATTGTCCATCTAGAAACAGAATTATTAATCAGCAAAGTTTTCTCATCAAAACCCATGCGATGCAGCAGCAAGGCAGCGAGACAGCATGACGCTTGCAATGCTTACACACATGCATACACACATACATGCCTATAAGCGTAGATCAGCGTCTATGTGTGCGCGTGGTTTACATGCATACACACATACATGCCTACAAGCGTAGATCAGCGTCTATGTGTGCGCGTGGTTTTGCATGTACAGTTTCTTATGCGTGCAGAAACGAATCGAAGCATTCTTGGAATATTATTCGTTCGAAGAAGGGCTCAGTGGACTTCGTAGTCGAGCAGTCTCGACTACAGCTTTCTTAGTTGTTTTGTTTTGTTTGTTTTTTTCCCCATTGAAAATGGGAATTTAGGGTATAATGGTTTTGTGAAAATGTATATAACAGGCAGAAGGAGAAGTCGCAGTCCCCACAAAGTATATATATTCTTGATCAGCAGAAAAAAATAAGTTGATTGAACCCTGTCCGTCCGTCCGTATGAACGTCCAGATTCCGGAAACTACAAGAGGTGAAATTTCGCATGAACACTCGTATATCGATAAAAATCGAAAATTCGATTACATATTTAAAGTCTTTAGAAATGGAGTTATAAACGTCCAAAGTTCAACTGCGCGGCTAGCAGAACGCGCGCTCATAAGTGCGTAAAGAAGAGGAGTAGCACTTTTTTGCAGGGTTCAGGGTATCTCGTAGTCGAACCGTCTTGACTACAGCTTTCTTACTTGTTATACCCTGAACCCATTGAAAATGGGAAATCAAGGTATAATGGTTTTGTGAAAATGTATGTAACAGGCAGAAGGAGACGTCGCAGACCACATAAAGTATTTATATTCCTGATCAGCACAAAAAAAAAGTTGATCTAGCCCTGTCTGTCTGTCCGTCCGTCTGTCCGTCCGTCCATCCGTATGAACGTCGAGATTTCGGAAACTACAAAAGCTAGAGCTGAAATTTCACATGAACACTCGTATATTAGTTACGCAGTACGAGTTTGTTTTGTTATACTTTGTTCCCCAAAGGAAGAAAGTATATTGGGTTTGTGCAATGTCCGTCTGTCCGTCCGTCCGTCTGTCCGTATGAACGCAATATTTTTCGGCGCTATTAGAGCTAGAGACTGAAATTTTAAACATATACTCATATATGCTGCCGAATTATAAAGTGTAAAAATTTTCCCTATCCGCCCTCTAGGGGCGTGGCAAATCAAAAAACTCTTCCGCCCATAGGCAAGTAATCATACTACATGATGAGCTAGAGAGTTGCAATTTGGAATGTATACTCGGGGTGACAACCCAAGCTCAAAAAGCTATGGCGGATATATCTACGCCCATTGGGGGCGTGGCAAATCGGAAAAAACCTGTCTTCTACACCGTTAAAGCTACAAAGCTGAAATATTGCATGCGAGTTAATGTTATGATTCTTAGAAGATCGATCAAAAAGTTATATGTATACGCCCATTGGGGGCGTGGCAAATCGGACCTGAATATATAGTGATTTTTCAAATTGTGCTATATTTTGAACACTATTGACACTAGAGACTTGAAATTTTGCATGTATACTCGCGTTGGCAACTCAAGATCAATCAGCTATGGTAGATATATCTACGCCCACAGGAGGCGTGGCAAACCGCCAAAGTTTATATCTCCTACAGTTTTAGAGCTAGAAGCTTGGAAATTGGATGGTTACTAATGTTCTCCTCTATCGATTACCAAAAAAAATTTTCAGCCTTTTTGGGGGCGTGGCATATCGAAAAATGCCCTGTATTTTTTGCGTTTTTTGAATGTAAGCAACCAAATTTTGCAGTCATGTTAGCCTCGGCCCTTTCTAAGAACTGGCCAAAAATTATGCGTTTATGCCCACTGGGGGCGTGGCAAATCGGCAGAAGTTTGTTGTGACCAACTGCATAATTCATGCATATAATAGCTTAGTAGTAATTGCTAAGATGACAGAAAGCATTTTAACATAAATATAATAATATTAATGAATTTAAAAAATAAAATCTATAAGTTTTCGATTAATAAATAAAAAGTTGCCAGCGGCATTTGAACCCAGGTCTTTTGAAAATAACATGTAATCGTTAGCTAAACGTAAATAAATTCACAGCTGATCAGCTGACCTGGCGGCGTCATGATTAACTCGTGGCGGAAATCAAAGACTGGCTTTTGAGGTAGGAAAAAATGCTTTATGCACCGTCAGTCAGGTCATCACTCTGACTGGTGTGTCGGACTGCGTGACCGCTTACCGACTAAAAAAACCTCCTCTTCTAGGGCTCAAGATCCACTTTCGAACAAGGACCTATTAACCTTCAAGGTATAGCCCCATCGTGTGCTCTAAATGAGCGTTGCCCTCTGTGTGTCTGTATCCGCAGAACATTTTTGGCGAAGTCACAAACTTTTTTCCAAGCTCCTGTAGCCTATATGTAGTAAACGGTTTCAGGACCTTCTTGCTGATCAGTTTCAGGTGAAAATGCAGTGTCCATTTGGTATAGACACTGTACTTTTGAGAATACTTTAGGTGTATCGTTCATATTCCTTTTGCCAACTCCTCCACTATCAAGATTCAGACGGTAAGACTGACGAGAACGATTTGTCTCCATTTTAATGGGTAATCTTCGAGTTGAGTATCTTGGTATAAGCGTTGGCCTTTGATTTGGTAACACTTGCCTTGTAGTGTTCGTTGGAAGACCGATTTGTGGATATGCAGCCGTGAACATAGTTATAGGTTGTTGATATAATGTAATCCGTTATCAAGCATATTCGTTTCCAGTATCAAGCACAATAAAGGCTTCTAATGTTATTGTTGCATGGAGTAGCATAATGAGATTGGTAGATTCCAAGTTGATTCGCATTCGTCCTTTATATCAAAATTCTATTTCCAAATTAATTAAAACAATCCGATTCCATGGGTTCGTCCAATATATTTCGTTGTGTCGACTTTCATCTAAGCATCCAAACGCACGATTTTCTCTCCGATGTCTTCGAAATACTTCTTGGCAGCCAAATATCTTCTGACCACTATACCACATGTGCCCAAACGCTGTGTTGCTTTGTGTGTTGTTAAAAGTATAATATTCTTTTACGAATTATTTAGATTTTTTTATGAGGATGGGATTGTGAAGAAATATTCAACCTTGGGATTTAAAGTTAATTTTCGTATTTCTATTATATCTTTACTCATAACCTTGTTTTTAATTGACAACACATCTCCCTCTTTATAGTTGATAACTAGAATCCTTGTCCTATTTCTTCTACTATTTGATAATTCTTGTTTGTATTTCAACAACCCCCTCAAATATTGTACTTGTACTTTCTGTTGAAATTTGACAACCCTTGAAAATTCCTCTAGACGTTCTGTTAAAAAATATGTCTGATGGTTTTTGGTTGGTAATCGAATGTAAGTAGGTGTTTTATCTGTTTACCGAGATATTAACTAATTCTTCTGTAAAGTAATTCGGAAGCTATTGTTTTAAACATCTGAATATTTCTAAGAAGATTGAGTGGAATCTTTCTATCTGTGCGGTATTGAAATACCTCGGATATTGTTTTAGTCAACTCAAAAAATAAAGATGGAATCTCTATTCTTCCTTTTTTTTTTTTTTTTTTTTTTTTTTTTTGAATTCAGTGTGATTATGTGATTTAATAAACTATTATTGTTATAGATTCTTTTATTGTGTCCCAAGAATTGAATAATGCTTCTCTCACCCGATCCTTGTATGTGTGTAAAAGTTTAATAAACTTGATCATCGTTTTAAGGCAGCTGTTCATTACACTTCTTCCGCGTAAGTTTCCGGCAAACTTTTTGGTTGACGAACTGTTAGCAACCTCGATAAGTCTCCACTTAATCCTCTTATGAATACATCTAGGGCTTTGTCTCTATATGACTCTATCAAAGCAGACATTACTGCAGTCGGTTGCCCTCCGGATTTTAGAGACTGAAGTATTAACGAAAATTGATTATTGATCCGCATGTAGAAGGAATCCACATCATCTTGCACATCTCTTTATCTGCATAATGCAAATTTAAAACTCTTTTTATTTCGGGCCAATCATCATCCGGTACGTTATACGATGAGAGCGAGATATCGGCGTTACCCACAATCTTCCCACGAATATGCAAAATAATTGCTCGATAGAGTGGCCTTTCTTTGACGATAGAGTAATCTTCAAGTATATTATCAGGTCTGTTTATCCACGGAACGTATTCCGAAACATTCCCCTCAAAAGGACGTAATTCCTTCACGCAATGTTGCAATTTCATTTAACTCATACTCATTTCGTGGGCGAGCCAATGGGATTTGTTGTGGGGCTACTGGAAAACGCTTGGCATTCTCTTTCTCTATATTGATCACTTTATTATTTTTTATTGATCACTTTATTATTTGCAATAAATCTTCTTTAATTCCTGAGACTTGGTTGGTTAGCAGAGCTAACGCCGTGTTTATTCCTTAGAGAGTTTCCTGTATATTTTCCATAGTTTCCGTTAGCTAGACTAGGTTGTATATTATATAAACTTGTTATTCGAATATTCTCTGTTTTGAATGTTTTTTTTTATTTGTCGAAAAAAACAAATTTTGAATTTAGTCGAAAAAACAAAATTTTAAATGCTTTTTTGTTTTTCTTTTTACAAATTTTGAACAGCCAGATATCATGTGATTCGATGTCAAGGCCTACTTCATTATGTAAGTTAAGGAGGTAGTTCAGGATACGTAGTAGGCTGGATTCTCCTATCACACAGGAGAGCAGAATACAACGTACGGAGCTGTTTCTATTCAGTTTATATTCGGACGAGACAGAGTTTACATCTATTGTTCCTAAATTATACAAAGTTATATCAAATATATTATTTCATCGAATCCAAGTGTATTTGTCTACGCGAGAATATAACTCAGTGCACATGTCGCTACTCTCGTAGTGTGTGTGCGCTTAACTTACATATATGCATGCATAGAAAAACTGCTTGCCAAGCAGCGTGGCAAATCGGAAAAGTTGTTTTAGTTTTTGCTTAAATGCAAAATTCATATGCGTATGTTTATAAATTATTATCAATTTGTAGCAAGCATTTTATAATAAATATACAAATATAAAAAAAAATAAAAAAAAAATTTTTTTGAAAAAAAAGTTTTCTGCGGGATTTGAACCCACGCACCTAAGTATAGCTTGCGTGCCATTGCCATAATATGAAATTCGTTAACTAAAACCAAATTAGGCATTGCGAGAGCGTCTCTGACAAAACTAAAGTAATGATCGAAAAATTCCCAATTCAGTCACAATTCTTAGAATATTCTGGCATGCAAACTTTTGTATGCATACATAGAAAATTGTGTGTATACTCGTATAGTGTGTACATGTGTAAATCTGTATGTACATATATGGAGGAAAAACGTTTGTTGCTTGCCATGTACGTTTTCTAATTGCCGAAATATTTCGTTAATTAAATGTTTATTAAATAAATAAGATGCACCTATGGGAACAAAGTATATCGCAGTTAGTTGCGCCTAACTGCAACGTTCTTACTTGTTTCATTAAATATCACAAAATGGTTGATTTATTAAGCTTTAGTTTTTACTTAATCAATAAGTGCAGCTATATTAACACAAGACTTAGAAAATTTATGTGCGTCTAATTCAATGAACCAACCGAAAAGCCATGTGATTGCATCGAAATTTCTAGAGTCTTCGAATGAAAAGTTATCTTTTCGTATATCAACAAACTATGATCAGATGTTTTCGAACAAGACTCGAACTTTGATAAAAAAAAGTAGTTTTGGCAACCAAGACATGCCTAATCAATAAATAAAACGGTTTGTTTTACAAAAAAATTGAGTGCGTCTAACCGAAGACCCGCAGTGTATGTACATTAATATGTACAATATTTGTGCACAAGAAATTCATCCGCAGTACGCCGAACGGTAATTGTAGTATGACAATGTTGTTTATTGTTCCTATATTTATTGTTGTTGTTGGAATCGCTGAAAATTGCAGATTGTTCACAGTAACTCGTACATTGTGCGTCTCTTTCTCTCCCTATCTCGATCCCTCTGTGAGCACGTACATATGTATGTTTCTGTTATCCTTCAACAACAATATCGAAAACAGTGTCAGAGCCATAGAAACAACCGGCACTCAGCCAGCCGCTCCATGTATCCACTCTTCCACACACCCACATACAAAACATACCAAACCACCCACCAACCCATCGACTAACACACGCACACACACGCACACACACGCACACACACACATATATATATATACACAACACGCACATACAGATACACACACACAACACACATATACACATAACAGACACATTTCACCTTTCCACTTCCCTGTTCTACCTTCAACCTTTCCAATTCGCTTTTACCTTCGCCAGCTGCCTCGGCCTACTAAATTTACAGTTAGCTGTTTGTGTTTCTGCTGCTGCTCCGCTGTGCTCGGTTCATTCTCTGTTTGCCAGTGTTCGTCTACACACATATGTATATGCATAGGTGTGTGTGTATGTGCTGCTGCTTTGCTATTAATGTGCTGCTTGAGGGTGTAGAATGGGGTTGGCCCACTACATTGGCAATGGCAATGGGCTGTGTCCTGATTCGTTCCAATTGGGGCTGATTCGGAATCTGACTCCGTTTCGTTTCGATTGCGTTACTCGTGTGCGTATTAAGTACACTCATCCTTGCACATATACCAACACTAACACACCAACGCACACGTTATTGCGAAATATCGAAAATGCGCAGAAATTGGCGACACGAGCGAAATGCGAGAAAACAAATAAACACGAAATTGAAAAAAAAGCTAAGATATGCAATGCGGAGACGCTCGTTCATAGTGCGAGTGTGTGCGTGTGAACGATGTATGTTGCAGCCGTTTATATTAGCTATGCGAATGATGCAAAGCTGCCCCGAGGCAGTGCTGCCAATTTTTGTTGCGATTTTAGTGGGAACATACTTAAAATAAGTAAGAACGTTGCAGTTGGGTGCAATCAAATGCGTCGTACTCTGTTCCCGTAGGTGCATTTTACCACTAACCATACAACACATAGACTGGACAACTGGAACAAGCACACTTATTTTTTGACATTAGAACCCCCTCAACTTCGTATTTGCTCGGGTTTTTACTTTTAGGGTCGGGAGAGAAAAATTGCTGATGGCAAAATCATTCCGCTACAGGCATTTATGTGCAGCAGTTGATGTTCGTTCGGTTGGGTAGCTGCTGTGAGCTTGCATACGCACACACATTCACATACACATTTACACTTCCTTGCTATATGTGTAAGCATTTATGTGCCTGTGTGCGATACACTTGCTGCATGTAGCAATTCTAATTTCCCAGCGATTGCTGTGTGGTAGCTGATGTGAGTCTACACATACACATACATATGTGTAAGTTTGTGATGTGATAATCACAATCGCCGAGTATCACTTGTATAGGCATTCCACAAATAATATTAAAAACGCTAACATTTTGCATGAGCATGGCAAAGCGGTTTAAGAATTCGGTATACTCTTCACTCAGAAGGGAACCAATTGGATCGCGAGTCGAGAAGAAATTTCAATTTTTGTGAGCTGCTTGCTGTTTGTGCCAGCATACATATATTTTTGTGAGAAGAGAGCAGAGAGTAAAAAGCATAAGGCAGAAAGAGAAAGAAAGCAAGGGAAAGAGCGGCACATGTCAGGCATTTTTGGAATATCGACCGTCACCGTCGAGCGCTCGAAGCGGAATGATTTTGCCATCAGCAATTTTTCTCTCCCGACCCTAAAAGTAAAAACCCGAGCAAATACGAAGTTGAGGGGGTTCTAATGTCAAAAAATAAGTGTGCACATTAACTTGTTCAGTTGTCCAGTCTATGTGTTGTATGGTTAGTGATATGATGTATAATGAGCAGAGTTAGTTATACGAAATAGTTGGGCAATTAGTAAACGTACATGGCAAGTGTTGGAATACCCCTATTCCTCCTTCAAAAATCACATTCTCTAAAATACTAGATTAAGTATTTTCTTATTATTATTCTTTGTACTTCTTTGAATTGAGATTTTGTGCTAACAAGTTGTGGTTGTGGGTGTTGTCGATCAAAGCTAAAACTATAAAGCGAAATACAAAGTTCATAAAATCATATAAAGCTGTGTCTCATTAAGAATTTAATTTTCAGTTTTTCAATAGGTTATGGGCCTAGTTCATGCCTAGTAAATAAGAATACAAATTTTGATAGTGCTGAAATTTAACTTAATTGTGAAATTCAATTTCCACGTGCAGTTTTTTGTCTCTCTTTTTCTTTCATCTTTACATCTCTGTGTGTGTGTGTGTGCGAGTGCTCCGGGTCGAAGGACCATGTGCGAGTGCTCCGGCTCGAAGGACCATGTGCGAATACACGTGACTGCGGTGGTGTTCAGTTCAGTATTAACTTTATTCTTCTGAGTCCGGGTTTTTTATACATAGACTCATGCGTAATTTCATCCCTTAAATCTAGTGTACATAGTGCTGAGTTTGTAAGTCTCAGCATTGGTCTATTGCTTATCTTAGTCTATAGCTGAGTTTGTAAGGCTCAGCGTTCGTATATCTTATCGCTAAGTGATAGGGTCAGTGTTATGTCTATTTATAGTCCACACATGTGGCCCTTTTGGTTATATGCTGCACTACGTGCTAGTTGTGAGTGCGTAGGATATGTATATGCCTTTATTTTGTATGTTCATGCATGAACGATATATGTATATGCTTATATTATGTATATTTGGTATGTTCATGCCTGAACATTCTGCGGGGGGCCAGAGAAGTGTGGTAACTAGGCAAACTGAGTATGTTTGCGCTGGTGGTGGTTCCCATGCCAAGTATAGTTGAGCCTCTTTGAAATGTGTACGCTTCTTATTGATGACGTTAATTTTTTCATCTGCTGAGACGGTGATCTCTTGCGGCACTGATTCCGATGCCGATGCCAAAATCTCCAAATGGAAGCTATGTCCACTTTCATGATGATGCTGTCGTTGGGCAGCTATTGCATCGGTTGTAGTGGATTTGGGAGTTTTTTTCGGTATAGTACTGTTGCTGCTATACCCGGTGAAGTTCTCGCCCGATGTAGCTATGGTGTTTGCAGCCTCCGTCTTCGAGGCAGGTGCTCTGCTGTGATCTCAAAAGAAGAATTTGGGTTAATAATATAATTTTTACCATCAGTTAGATTTGCAGACGCAGTCGCAGTTTCTTCAGCGGTACTCAACGTTGATGTCGATGTTGATGTGGCAACACTCTCGCATCCATCCTTTATAGCCTCAGACTCTTGAGGTTCATCCTTTGTTTGATTTGGTAGTGAACAGACTTCACTTACATTTGTTTTTGCTTGTTATATTTCCTCCCATGTGGAGGCCTTCTAGCGGGGAGAAAACAATTGCATCCAAAGCAGCCTGATATGCTAGCTTCTGATCAGCGGTGACGTTGTCATTGTAAACGGAGGTGCTCACGAACTTGTGGATACTCCCTTCATCGTTTTTCTTCGGCAGTTCCGTGTCCACTGACTCTTCAACGGTATAGCGCTTGTAGCGTTTACATAAGTAGTCCCACGCTCCATTGTAGTTAGCCGATTCAAATGAGAAATGTCTTATGACCTTTTGGCCGTCTCCTCTGAGGTATAATTTTAGGTACATCAGCTTAGTCTTGTCGCTGATATCCTTCCTGTTGTGATTTATATTGGAGAATCGCTCGAAGAACGTAGGCCACGCCTTCGGATTTCCATTAAAATGAGGAAGTGTCGGTCTCGGTGGCTTTGGGACGTCTTCTTTTTTATCGTCCAAATCCTTTATTTTTCTGACAGGTCTTCTTGACAGTACGTAGACTTCTCCTTCCAATGCGTCCATGCCCTAGATTTCGTCAGCAGGTTTATTATATTTAACCTCCAAATCTGTATGCGTTGACTGGACTTTTTTCCACAGGAACTTTAGCTTGTCTCTATAGCTAAAGATTTCTTCCTGATTGCTGAGCTCTAAGTTAGCTTGCACTTCTTCAATGTGCACCTTTAATCTAAGTGCTCTTTTATCCACAATGTTCACCATTATATCCATAGGGTTCCAACGTTTTAGTTGAAACATTACTATTTTGGATGTTTCCGTTCGTTTTTTCCCGTTTAAAGGGTGGTATGTGTCCATGGCGTGGTCAGCACCTTTGACCTTCAGCGACTCTAAATAGGTCCTGATATTTGCCATTATGCTATCATATATTTTTTCTGTAAAATATTGATGATTGACGACACCCAGTTGTTGTTTGTTTCTTTGGCTTTACACTTTGGAGGTTTTTTTGTTTTGATCCCCTGGTTGATCATGCTGTGCCTCTGCTCACAGCTTGTGTTGTTAAGCCAAAGAACAATTTTTAGCACTAGCACTTTACTTTGTACTAATCACTAACACTTAGTAACAACCTTGTGGTCTGGATCGATGCACCATGAATTTATATTATCAGGGCACACTTTACTCAGGTTTGTAAGACCGTGAGTAAGTGATCCGGCTCGAAGGACCATGTGCGAATACACGTGACTGCGGTGGTGTTCAGTTCAGTATTAACTTTATTCTTCTGAGTCCGGGTTTTTTATACCTAGACTCATGCGTAATTTCATCCCTTAAATCTAGTGTACATAGTGCTGAGTTTGTAAATCTCAGCATTGGTCTATTGCTTATCTTAGTCTATAGCTGAGTTTGTAAGGCTCAGCGTTCGTATATCTTATCGCTAAGTGATAGGGTCAGTGTTATGTCTATTTATAGTCCACACATGTGGCCCTTTTGGTTATATGCTGCACTACCTGCTAGTTGTGAGTGCGTTGGATATGTATATGCCTTTATTTTGTATGTTCATGCATGAACGATATATGTATATGCTTATATTATGTATATTTGGTATGTTCATGCCTGAACAGTGTGTGTGTGTGACAGAATTACATTTAACAAGTAAGAACGTTGCAGTTAGGCGCAACTAACAGCGATATACTTTGTTCCCATAGGTGCATCTTATTTATTTAATAAACATTTAATTAACGAAATATTTCGGCAATTAGCAAACGTACATGGCAAGCAACAAACGTTTTCCCTACACATACATACAGATTTACACATGTACACACTATACGAGTATACACAATTTTCTATGTATACATACAAAAGTTTGGATGCCAGAATATTCTAAGAATTGTGACTGAATTGAGAATTTTTCGATCGTTACTTTAGTTTTGTCAAAAGGCGCTCTAGCAATGCCTTATTTGGTTTTAGTTAACGAAACTTAAGTCAGGGCAGTGGCGCTGGTGGTAAGCGCTATACAAGCTATACTTGGGTGCGTGGGTTCGAATCCCGTAGAGAACTTTTTTCAAAAATTATTTATTTTTTATTTTTTTAATATTTGTATATTTATTATAAAATGCTTGCTGCCAATTGATAATCATTTATAAACATACGCATATGAATTGTGCATTTAAGTAAAAACTAAAACTGCTTTATGCTTTCCGATTTGCGACGCTGTGTGGCAGGCAGTTTTTCTATGCATGCATATATGTATGTATGCATGTGTACGTGTATACACATCCAAAAGTGTATACATATTGCAAGAATTGCCATTGTATTGTTTTGTGACGTCACAAGCTGCTGATCAGCTGGTCAGCTGATCAGCTGTGAATTTATTTAGGTTTAGCTAACGATTACATGTTGTTTTCAAAAGACCCAGGTTCGAATCCCGCTGGAAACTTTTTATTTATTAATCAAAAACTTATGAATTTTATTTTTAAATTCATTAATATTATTATATTTATGTTAAAATGCTTTTTGCCATCTTAGCAATTGCTACTAAGCTATTGTATGCATGAATTATGCAGTTGGCCACAACAAACTTCTTTGACGATTTGCCACGCCCCCAGGGGGCGTAGACGCATAATTTTTTGCCAGTTCTTAGAAAGGGCCGAGGCTAACATGCCTGCAAAATTTGGTTGCTTACATTCCAAAAATGCGAAAATTACAGGGTATTTTTCGATATGCCACGCCCCCAAAGAGGCTGAAAAATTCTTTTTGGGGGATCGATAGAGGAGAACATTAGTAACTCAACCATCCAATTTTCAAGCTTCTAGCTCTAAAACTGTAGGAGATATAAACTTTTGCGGTTTGCCACGCCCCCTGTGGGCGTAGATATATCTACCATAGCTTATTAGTCTTGGGTTGTCAACCCGAGTATACATGCAAAATTTCAAGTCTCTAGTGTCAATAGTGTTCAAAATATAGCACAATTTGAAAAATCACTATATATTCAGGTCCGATTTGCCACGCCCCCAATGGGCGTAGACATAAAACTTTTTGATCGATCTTCTTAGAATCATAACATTAGCTCACATGCAAAATTTCAGCGTTCTAGCTTTAACGGTGTAGAAGATACGTATTTCCCGATTTGCCACGCCCCCAATGGGCGTAGATATATCCGCCATAGCTTTTTGAACTTGGGTTGTCACCCCGAGTATACATTTCAAATTGCAACTCTCTAGCTCATCATCTAGTATGATAACTTAACTATGGGCGGAAGAGTTTTCCGATTTGCCACGCCCCTAGTGGGCGGATCGGGAAAATTTTTACACTTTATAATTCGGGAACATATATGAGTATATGTTTAAAATTTCAAGTCTCTAGCTCTAATAGCGCCGAAAAATATTGCGTTCATACGGACAGACGGACAGACGGACAGACGGACGGACAGCAAGACGGACATTGCACAAACCCAATATACTTTTTCCCCTTCGGGAACAAAGTATAAAAATGGAAAAGGCAAAGCGCAATATAAAGCCGTTTGACAGCGAAAATTATTTACTGAGTTAGATATATTAAAAGTAATTGATGAACCGATGCCAAGCAAAATCGACACATCTTGTGAAAAGGCAGAGCGATGTGCGAAAAGCGCACTTATTGAGAATTTAAGCGACTCGTTTCTTAATTTCGCTGCAAGCGACAAAACGATGCGCCAAATTTTTGAAGGCCTAGACGCTACTTATGAGCGCAAAAGTTTGGCATCGCAATTGGCGTTGCGCAAACGTCTACTTTCGCTAAAACTATCAAGTGAGATGCCACTTCTGAATTTTTTTTCAATATCTTTGATGAGTTAGTTAGTGAATTGTTAGCTGCTGGTGCAAAATTAGAGAAAAGGGATAAGGTGTCACATTTATTGCTTACGTTGCCTTCATCTTACAATGGAGTTATCACAGCAATAGAAACGTTATCAGAGGATAACTTAACAATAGCTTTTGTGAAAAATATGTTGCTAGATCATGAAATTAAAATTAATAATGATAATAGGGATACTAGTAGAAAGGTGATGAAAGAAGTTGTGCAAAATAAAAGCAACAACAAGTACACACACACACAAGGCAATTTTAAAAATAGGGTGACCAAACCAAATAAATTTTTCAAGGGCAGACCGAGATATAATATAAAATGCCATCACTGTGGAAAGGAAGGTTATATTTAGAGGGATTGTTACGCATTTAAAAGAATTTCAAAAGAAACAAAGAAAATAATCAAGCAAAATTGGCAACATCACAACCCGGGCTTGCGTTCATGTTTCAACACGTGAAAACAATTTTAAATAAAAATGAGTTCAAATTGGACTCTGGAGCAACTGACCATCTCATAAATGATGAGTCGTTGTATTCGGACAGTGTCGAGTTGGAGCCACCACTAAAAATCGCTGTGGCCAAACAAGGAGAATATATATATGCCACTAAACGTGGTATTGTGCGGCTGCACAATGGCTTCCAAATCACATTGGAGGATGTCTTATACTGCAGGGAAGCTGCTGGAAATTTGATGTCAGTCAAGAGATTCCAAGAAGCTGGAATGTCTGTGATGTTTGCCATTAATGGAGTCTCTATAAGCAAAAATGGAGTACTGGTGATGAAAAACGGTGGTATAGTCAATAATTTTCCTATTATTAAATTCCAAGCGTTCTCTGCGAATGCAAGGAATAAAAGCTATTATCGTTTATGGCATGAGAGGTTGGGTCATATAAGTAATGGAAAATTATTAGAGATTAAGAGACAGAATTTATTTAGTGACAGCAATCTACTGAAAAAATCTAGAAATAACAGATGGTATTTGTGAATCGTGTTCAAGTGGAAAACAGGCTAGATTGCCATTTAGAAAATCTAAAGATAAAACTTATGTCAAGCGACCTTTATTTATAATTCATTCATATGTTTGTGGCCCAATTACACCAGTAACTCTAGATGAGAAAAATTATTATGTGATCTTTGTAGATCAATTTACTCACTACTGTGTGACTTATTTGTTAAAGTACAAGTCAGATGTATTCAGCATGTTTCGAGATTTTGTAGCAAAGAGTGAAGCGCATTTTAATTGCGAAATTGTTAATCTGTATATTGATAACGGCAGGCATATCTGTCAAATGAGATGCGTGTGGAAAGGGGAATAACTTATCATTTGACTGTGCCTCATACACCACAACTAAATGGTGTTTCTGAGCGAATGATAAGAACCATTACCGAAAAAGCCTGTGCGATGGTAAATGGTGCAAAATTAGACAAAAGTTTCTGGGGTGAAGCAGTGCTAGCTGCAACATATTTGATCAATAGAACTCCTAGCAGAGCTCTTGAAGATAATAGAAAGACCCCGTATGAAATGTGGCACAATACAAAACCCAACTTAAAAGTTTTAAGAGTGTTTGGTTCAACTGTGTATGTGCACAAGAAAACAAAACAAGGATAATTTGATGAAAAATCATACAAAGCTATCCTTGTGGGCTATGAACCAAGTGGTTTTAAATTATGGGATACAAACAAAGAAGAATTTATTGTAGCAAGGGATGTTGTTGTCAACGAGACCAACATGGTTTATTCAAGAGGTGAAAAATCTGAAAATTTCCCGAATGAGAGTAAGGAAAGTGATCAGTTAAATTTCCCGAATGATAATAAGGAAGGTTATTTCCCGAATGACAGTAAGGAATGTACTAATATAAATTTCCTGAATGATAGTAAGGAAGGTTATTTCCCGAATGACAGTAAGGAATGTACTAATACAAATTTCCTGAATGATAGTAGGGAAGGTTATTTCCCGAATGACAGTAAGGAATGTACTAATACCAATTTCCCGAATGAGAGTAGGGAATGTGATCAAATGAGAATGAGAGTAGGAAAAGAAAGCAAACTGATCCCCTGAATGGAAGTAAGGATTAAAATATTCAAAATGAAAGTACATCACATGGATGTTAAAACAGCTTTCTTAAATGGGACGCTGAAGGAGGAAATATATATGCAACCTCCTCAGGACGTGACCTGTAATGTTGGATATGTTGGATATATGTAAATTGAATAAGGCAATTTACGGGCTCAAACAAGCAGCTAGATGCTGGTTCCAAGTGTTTGAGCAAGCATTGAAAGAATGTAGTTTTGTGAATTCTCCGGTAGATCGCTGTATATATATCCTTGAAAGAGGTGACATCAAGGAAAACATATATGTATTGTTATATGTTGATGATGTGGTAATAGCTACCGGAGATATGGAAGGAATGATTAATTTTAAAAGTTTGTTAAACAATAAATTTAGAATGACTGACTTAAATAAATCCGATATTTTATAGGGATAAGAATATAAATATATGAGGACAAAATATGCCAAGTCAGGCTGCATATGTTGAAAGAATTCTAAATAAATTTAACATGGAAAATTGTAATTACGTCAGTACTCCCCTACCAAACAAATTGAACTATGAGTTACTCAATTCAGATGAGGACTGTAAAGCACCGTGTCGTAATCTCGTTGGTTGTTTAATGTACATAATGATTTGTACTCGCCCAGATCTATCTACAACTGTTAACATTTTAAGTAGATATAATAGCGAAAAAAATGCTGAGTTATGGCAGTGCTTAAAAAGAGTTCTTAGATATTTAAAGGGAACTATTAATATGAAATTAGTTTTTAAAAGAAACACAACAATTGAAAACATATAGGGCTATGTAGATGCAGGTGATGAAGTTGACAGAAAAAGTACAACAGGCTACTTGTTTAAAATGTTTGATTTAAATTTAATTTGCTGGAATACGAAAAAACAGAATTCAGTAGAAGCTTCGTCTACTGAAGCTGAGTATATGGCTTTATTTGAAGCCGTAAGAGAATCCTTATGGCTAAAATCTCTTCTCAATAGCGTTAACATAAAAATAGAAAGTCCTATTAAAATTTACGAAGATAATCAGGGCTGTATTAGTATAGCGAATAACCCCTCATGTTATAAAAGAGCTAAGCATATTGATATTAAATATCCTTTTACTAGAGAGCAAGTTGAAATTAATACTATTTTTATCGAGTATGTTCCCACAGGAAACCAAGTTGCTGACATCTTCACAAAGCCGCTGCCAGTCAGAAAGCTTGTAGAGTTCCGAAGGAAGTCGGGACTCTTGGAAGATGATTAAACTAACAGTTTCTTTGATGCCAAAGAACATTTTAAAAAATTTTTTTAATTTTTTTTTACATTTTGTTTTAATTGTTGAATTTTTGATTTGTAAACAATTTTAAGATGATCCGATACAGGTTTTTCTGGGTTTTCCCTGTATCCTTAGAGTAAATGCTGGATCATATAAGATTTCTCAGATGGCACACCAACCACAGCAATTAGTTATGAATTGTCTTTTGAATGTACCTTTTTTTTTTTTTAAATAATGTAATTTTTGTGGGGGCCTGTTGGAATACCCCTATTCCTCCTTCAAAAATTACATTCTCTAAAATACTAGATTAAGTATTTTTAATGGACATGAAGTCAAGTCACACTTAATATTCTGTGTACTTCTTTGAATTGAGATTTTGTGCGAACAAGTTGTGGTTGTGGGTGTTGCCGATCAAAGCTAAAACTATAAAGCGAAATACAAAGTTCATAAAATCATATAAAGCTGTGTTTCATTAAGAATTTAATATTCAGTTTTTCAACAGCAAGCAACGAAATTTTTCCCCTACATACGTACAGATTGACATAAACATGTAGACACTATACGAGTATACACACTGTCGTGCGTGCACATCAAGCGATTTTCTATGCATGCATACAAAAGTCTGCATGCTATGATATTCTAAGAATTGTGATTGAATTGAATCACTAACCATACAACACATAGACTGGACAACTGGTACAAATTAATGTTCACACTTATTTTTTTACTTTAGAACCCCTTTAGCTTCGTATTTGCTCGGGTTTTTACTTTTAGGGTCGGAAGAGAAAAATTGCTGATGGCAAAACCATTCCGCTTCGAGCGCTCGACGGTGATGGTCGATTTTCCAAAAATGCCTGACATGTGCCGCTCTTTCCCTTGCTCTCTTTCTCTTTCTGCCCCATGCTTTTTACTCTCTGCTCTCTTCTCACAAAAATATATGTATACTGGCACTAACAGCAAGCAGCTCACAAAAATTGAAATTTCTTCTCGACTCGCGAGTCGCGATCCCATTGGTTCCCTTCTGAGCGAAGAGTATACCGAATTCTCAAACTGCTTTGCCATGCTCATGCAAAATGTTAGCGTTTTTATGATTATTTGTGGAAAGGGTATGAAAGTGTTGATGTGCATAACGAATATTATTTCCGTATGACCATACACACACACATTTACACTTCCTCGCTATATGTGTAAGCATTTATGTGCTTATGTGCGATTGATATTCTTGCTGCTTGTAGCACTATTAAAACCCCTAGCAGTTGATATTCGTTCGGTTGGGTAGCGATGTGAGCTTGCATACACACACACATTTACACTTCCTTGCTATATGTGTAGGCATTTATGTGCTTGTGTGCAATATTCTTGCTGCCGCCTGTAGAGCACTTTTAGAACCCCCAGCAGCAGTTGATGTTCGTTCGGTTGGGTAGCTGCTTTGAGCTAGCATAAGCACACACATTCACATACACATTTACACTTCCTTGCTATATGTGTAAGCATTTATGTGCCTGTGTGCGATATACTTGCTGCATGTAGCAATTTTGTAGCAATTTTTCCCAGCGATTGCTGTGTGGTAGCTGTTGTGAGTCTACACACACACATACATATGTGTAAGTTTGTGATGTGATAATCACAATCACTTGTATAGGCATTTGAATGAATGCTCTGCCTGGGGCATTTGCATGTTTCGTGCATGGGTCTCGAATATTGGGCGTGTGCCTACCTCAACTTTGAAATTAATAAAACATAATACATGTATATTTTTGTTCTTTAGTGGAAAATATGTCTACATAACGAATGCATATTTTTGCATAAAAGGGTCAATTTTACCTGTATATCTAGACATTTCTTTAAAAGGGTTATATGTGACCTGAATTTGCGCAAGCTTTTGAACAACTTGTCCCATTTTTGCCTATATGGTCAAATCAGGTACTAAATATTAAAGAACAAATGATAACAGATCAACAGGTAATAAAAAATAATTGACCTCTCCTGCAATTCGAACCCAAAATCGTTCACTTAATTCACGACGAACGGACGGACGGACAGACGGACATGGCTATATCAACAACATGATTTAGCCCTGTCCGTCTGTCCGTCCGTCTGTCCGTCTGTATGAACGTCGAGATTTCGGAAACTACAAGAGCTAGAGAGCTGAAATTTCACATGAACAGTCGTATGTTAGTTACGCAGTACAAGTTTATTTTGTTTTTTCGATAACTCAACCCATTTCCACTATTTCAAAAAAATCGAAAATTCGTTTAAATTATTTAAGTTTTCTGAGCATAACTTCTACACCGTTTTAGCTACAGACTTAAACTTTACATATTTTCATAGATTTTCAGATTCTGGATGCCACGCCCCCTTCGCCCCCAATTTGAAAAAAACTCATTTAAAATACTAGGGACTTGCAATTTGGCAAATAGATACATATAGATACTCTTAATCTACTCTGAAGAGTAGAGTTAAGCTATAAGCGTCCAAACTTTAGCCCATCTCACCCCCAAGCCACGGCAGCAACTACGCGGTTAGCAGAGCGCGCGCTCATAAGTGCGTAAAGAAGAAGAGTATCACTTTTTTTTTTGCAGGGTTCAGTGTATCTCGTAGTCGAGCCATCTCGACTAGAGCCTTCCTAGTAGATTAAGAGTATATATATCTATCTATTTGCCAAATTGCAAGTCTCTAGTATTTGAAATGCGTTTTTTGCAAATTGTGAGCGAGGGGGGCGTGGCATCAAAAATCTGAAAACTACAAAATCTGCGTATTCATAATATCTATCTAAATATAGTCTCTAGCTGAAACGGTGTAGAAGTAATACCCTAAAAACCTAAAAAATATAAACGAATTTTCGATTACATCGATTTTTTATCGATAATTTGGAAATGGGACGAGTTATCGAAAAACAAAATAAACTCGTATTGCGTAGCTAACATACGAATGTTCATGTGAAATTTCAGCTCTCTAGCTTTTGTAGTTTCCGAAATCTCGACGTTCATACAGACGGACAGGGCTAGATCAACTTATTTTTTTATGCTGATCAAGAATATATATACTTTATGGGGTCTGCGACGTCTCCTTCTGCCTGTTACATACATTTTCACAAAACCATTATACCCTGAATTCCCATTTTCAATGGGTTCAGGGTATAAAAAACGCGTTCTGATATGTGAAAATCCGTCATACGACTTCATGAGTCGCAAACAACGCATTTTATTGCTGAAGCAAGTCGCTCCTAAGGCACTTAGCTACCAGGGGCTGGTTAGGCATCGTAATGCGATCTTCGATAGCTCTAGCATTGTGGTCTTATGAGAATTACAAAAAATTATCGGATTGTTTTTCTAAGAAGTTTGTGGCAAGCTGCGGTACATCTCAAGTTCCATCTTCCGCACCGTGTACTTTCAAAACAAAAATATTCCGATATAAATATATTTTTTATACAAAAAATATCGATATATTGATATATTTTCAACAACCCTAATTCATACGGACTGACGGACAGGCAGACAGGCGGAGAGACGAATTTCGCATATGTGCTTTTGTAGCTGGCTGGTGCACTGCAGTGCAGTCGAATGCAGATTTCTGTGGAGCTCTGACGCTCGGCAGTGTATGTGTTTGTACCATTTCAGTTTTCAACAATCCTGGGAAACGTAGCGTTGGCATATATTTAGCCGCCTTTTGCGGCCTTTCTTCTTGTTCTTCATTAAACTTCATTCACCCTAACTCTTCCCCCCACACACTTCACCTAGAAATGATGCACATAGCCATGCCCCTCTGCACTTTGCGTTTTGCCTTTGGTTAAGCTTTTATGCGGCTATTTGCTTTTGAGCAGTGAGCGTAAAAGACATAATGAAGTGGAAAATGCGATGGTATCAAGCGAGCGATAGAGAGCGAAAGAGAGAGAGAGCGAGAGAGAGATGATTTAGAAGCTGCTATAATCAGTATAAAATAGACATATTCAAGGATGTGATTAAATGTTCAATAGCCGATATTGAAAATTTCGGCTAGCCTATCGAGATGGAAATGGGTTCATATCTAATGCACATTTTTGGCAGATTTTACAGCTGTTTTCTCGCATTTAGCAAGCTTGACTACATTTGTCATTCAGGAAACTATAATTTTAAAGGTTATTAACGTTTAGTTAAGTAGTAGTAGTAAATTTGAAGTACAGAGTGCGGTGATTTTTTTTTTAAATTAAAGATGGTCGAATCAAATGACCAGACAGTAGTTTTTGTTGGTCTGGCATCACTCGCATTTGTGAGCTATTGTATATACTTCGATCACAAACGTCCCAAAAATCTACAATACAATCGGCGTGTGCGTGAGCGACGGCAGCGTAAACTGTCGCTGTTGTCCCTACGCAAGACCCCGCTAAGTGTCGAGGTGGTCGAATACTTTTTGCGGCACGTGTATCTGGGAGAGACCTGCGTGCGCAGCAAGGATTGGGAAAGTGCTGTGCACTATTTCGCCAACGCCGTCATGATTTGCGCAGATCCGCATATATTGCTGTTCAAGCTGCAAGCGGTGGTGTCCGTGGAACTCTACGATAAGATCATAGCCAAAGTGAGACTGCTTATCAATACATCCGACAATTGGGGCCAGCTCTTGAGTCCAACAAGTAACGCAGATAATACCCTAGAGTCAACAGAGTCGAACACAGCGAGCACCCGTTGTTCGAGCGAACCCAAGTCAAATTAGATCTAAAAGCGTTTTCATTTCCTCCACTGGAACCTCTGCTTCTGTTGGCATGAACGTAAAGCATTCGGTAATCAGGGCTAAAGACCTAAAAGTTCATTTTGCAAAGCTCTTAGATTCGCTGAGTACTTACACTCTGCAAATGTCCATAAACTATATGCTCCGCCCATTAGGGCGTGTCCTATGCAAAAATATGGTATTTTGAATAGATTTTTGTACTCTAGCGAAACATTCATAGTCTTTGGCATATTTAGGGATGGGAGTTTGTCTAGCTTATATGGAATGTCATGAAGAACATGCTCTCACTTGGACCACCAATCAGTTTAACTTACTTGTTCACGCGATCCGTGTCGTTGTCGGCCAGGTTGAGAAGATAGGCCACGAACTCCACGTCGTTCTTAAATTGCAGCCGGGTGCGCATGTGCTCCCATTTTTCGGCGTTCTTTGTGCCAATGTAAATGTTTTTGCTGTAGTTCTGGTGACGATATTTACGTCGTTCGCTGGCAGCGCTACCGCTGCCACTGCCGCTGCTCGACTGCTGGTGGTGCAACTGTTGCTGGTGTGCGGTGTGCTGCATGTGGTGTTGTTGCTGCTGCTGTTGTTGTTGTTGCTGTTGCGGCTGCTGGTGATGCTTATATGAGTTGCTGTTGTAGCGCGACAGCTGCTGCTGCTGTTCGTTGATGGCACTGCCGAGGGTCGAGCTGAGCGCATGATTACTATTGTTGTTGGTGGAGAAGCTGGTGTTGCTGTTTCCCCCAATGAGGCTGCATGGCGCTGGTATGCTGTTGCTGCCGCTGCCACCGCTACCACCGCTACCACTGCCACCAATACCGCCACTGCCATTGTCCAGTCCGAGGGTGGCAGTATTGGTAGCTATGTCTAGCACCGTGGCATTCTCCAGCGGAGCGGTGGCCACATCCTCTGCATTCAGCTTGGATGTAGTTGCTGCTGCGGCGGCTGTTGCTGCAGCCGCTGCCGCAGCGGCTACAGCACTCATATGTAGACCGCCGCTCTCGGCAGCAGCGCTGTTGCGCAGATGCGCCGATGTCAAAGCCGTGCGGCTGTCCACATCATCATCCTCATCATCATCCTCATCCTCGTCCTCATCCTCGTCATCGTAGTCTGGCTGTTCTGCTTGGCTGTGATCGTGAGTGTGGAGTCCGTGACGCAAATCGGCAGGTAATGTGGGTGGTGCCTGGGCAATGGCTAGCCTCTGCATATTGTTCATGTTGTTGTTGATATTGTTGATATTAATGTTGTTGCTGGCTAGTTGCTGATCCATAGCATCCTCATCATCATCGTCCTCATCATTGTAATCACCGTCGTCCTCGTCCAGCAGCTGCTCATCGTCTTCCTCTTCTTCATCCATTTCATGATCGCGTTGCTTGTTGTTGTTGCTACTGCTGATGTTGTTGCTGTTGCTGTTATTGTTATTGTTGTTTATGTTGTTGTTATTATGGTAATGACGTTGTTGTTGCTGTTGCTGCTTGCCATTGTGCAATGCATTGACGGCGGCAGCAACAGCCGCCGTTGTGGCCGCTGCTTGAGCTGCAGCTGCTGCTACTGCTGCTGCCGCTGCCTGCGCTGCTGCTGCATCCCTGTTGCTATCATCGCTGCTTTGCGAGCTGCTGGTTCTGCTTCTGCTTCTGACGTTATTGTTTTGACTATTGTTTTGCAAGTCATTTCCGTTGCCATCGTTGTTGTTGATGTTGCTGTTGCCAATGTTATTGTTGCCCGTATTAATGATGCTGCTGCTACTGTTACTGCTGCCACTGCTGGCACTCAGAACTGCTGCTGCCGCAGCGGCGGCGCGACTGAGAAAGGACGCGCGTGGCACTAAAGGCGTATCGGAACTATTGGAGCTATCATTAAAATCGAATGCGCTGAAATCGGCTGCATTGCTGGCTGCTGCTACTGCTGAAGCTGTTGTTGTTAATGTTGATGTTGCTAACGGTGATGTTGCTTTCGACATATTTGCATCAATATTCAGCTTGCTGCTGTTTTGTATGTTGTTGTTGTTACTGCAAGCAATGCTGCTGCTGCAGGTGCTGCTGGTGCTGCTACTGCGACTGCTGCTATCTCCTAGTAGCGTCGCGGTTTGGCAGCGCTTTACAGCTGTTGTTGCTGTAGCTGCTGATGATGTTGCCGTTGTTGTTCTTTGTGTTAGTATTGCGCTTTGCCGAACGCTGCTCAGTTTTTGTTATTTGTTGTTGTTGCTGCTGCTGCTGCGGCGCGAAGTACTGCTGCTACTGCTAACGACGCTTCTCTCGGCCTCTGCTACCGTCGCTGTCGCTGCTGGCGATGCTTCTCTTGGCGCCTCTCGTTGCCTCTGCTGCTGTTTTTGCTTCTGCTTCTTCTTCATTATTCACAGACACAACTAGCGTGCGGCTGCACACACAGACACACTCACGCACTTACGCAAAGAGAGAGTCGCACACACACACACACGCACAGGCTACACTTGATGTTGTTGTTGATGCTGTTGCATTGCTGGTACGGTTATTATTATTATTTTTGTTATTATTACTACTATTGTAGTCGCTGCTTTTCTTGTTTTTGTTAGTTGCCTGTTTTTTATTGATGAGATGTAAAAATAAAGTGTTAAACGAAAAGCGAAGCGTCGTTTTATCCACACCCGCGTACAGCAGATATACAGAAATACACACGTACACGCGCATACACATAACGACGTTAACGTCGCGACGTGTCGACGTTAACGTTGACAGCGTAACATGAGAAACGAGTAGCAGAGGCAGGACAAATTAGCAAACGCGAAAGAGCACAAATAAAAATTGAGAAGAAATCAAAGAAAACGCAGAAGCTTATTGAAAATGAAGTCCCGTTACTCGCTGCAGCTTTCACGTTGACTGAATGAGATTCTTTGGCTGTGTGGCAACGCTGTTGGTCAACGGCACTACCGAGTACTTTTTTATTTATTTGCTTGTGGTGCTGCTGCTGGTGGCTGCTTTTGTTCCACTCTAATTATTTGGCATGGCATTTTTTGGCATTTGTGCTTGGGAAAATGAGTTTATAACATATTTATGAATTAATTGTTACGCCTGTTACGCCAATATAAAAGGCAATATACGCCAATATAAAAGGCAATATAAAATACGCAATGCGACCAAAAAAAAAATTAGAAGATGGATGAAGAATATACATACATACATATATGGAAGAATATTTGCACGTAAAAAATAACAAGGAAATTAAGAATAGGAGAAAGGATAATGGGCAAGACAAAGGGATAGCTGAGAGGGGCCCAGTCACTCTGTTATTTGTTGTTGTCGCCGTCCTCGCTGTTGTGTGTGCGAGAATTATTTCGCCTTGTTTTGTCGTTCTATCTATCACTTTCCTTGTATATGCACGCATATACATATGTCTGCGTGTGTCTGGTATGTATAACACCCACACAATGGGTGCTCAATGTGCTGGGCAACGGGGGGATAGACGCCTCGCCTTCGCTGCGGCTGCACTTTTTGTCATTAGCTTACTCCGTTTCGATTGCGTTTCGTTTTTGTTTGTTTTTTATTTTCTGTTGTAATTCACTTTTCACTTGGTTCAGCATGCACTTCAAAAGAATTGTTAAAAAATATGTACAGTAATTTTTCCGTTTCGTTTTTACTGCTCTTCGTTTAATAATTGAGCGCTTGTTGTTGTTATTATTTATCTTATTTTTATTTTATTTATATATCCTTTAGTTTTATATATGTATTCATTTAAGGCTCTTTTTTTTTGTTCGGTAATGTTGCGTTTGATGCCTGTTTCTAGCGTTTTCTCCGCAACGCTCATATGCAGTTACTCGCTGGTCGCGTCGGAATGAAGGACTTTTTATTTATGTGTATGTCCTCGTCGCAGTCATCGTCGTCGTCGCTGGCGCAGTCGCGTCTCTGCCGCAGTCGCGTCACTGTCGCAGCTCCAGCAATTTCCCTATAATATTGCTATGTCTGTGCCTGCGCGCGCTTGCTCTGTATATTGTACATACATACATGTATATATGGCATAGTGTATATGTGTATGTGTGTGCTACCGGGAGTGTGTGCTCATATAGGAGTGCGAAAACTTTCTGTGAGAAACGCCGCCAAAATGCCACACAGAGATAGGCAGCACCACATACCCAGGCAGGCAGCAGTCCGAAAGTTCAGCTAAGTCGCGGTTTGCCTTCGTCTATGTGAAGAGCTCGCTGACTGTGTGACCGAAAACCTCTATACGTGTGTGTGTGTGTGTATGTGTTTTTATACCCTGAACCCATTGAAAATGAGAATTCAGGGTATAATGGTTTTGTGAAAATGTATGTAACAGGCAGAAGGAGACGTCGCAGACCCCATAAAGTATATATATTCTTGATCAGCACAAAAAAATAAGTTGATTGAGCCCTGTCCTTCTGTCCGTCCGTTCGTCAGTATGAACGTCGAGATCTCGGAAATTACAAAAGCTAGAGAGCTGAAATTTCACATGAATACTCGTATGTTAGTTACGCAGTACGAGTATTTCGATAGCGAGTTTTTTCAATAACTCATCCCATTTCCAAAGTATTGATAAAAATAAAAATTCGCTTACATTTTTTACGTTTTTATACCCTGAGCCCATAAAAAATGGGAAATCAGGGTATAATGGTTTTGTTAAATGTATGTAACAGGCAGAAGGTGTCGTGGCAGACTTCATAAAGTATATATATTCCTGATCAGGGGGGACGAGAAAAGTTTATATAGCCATGTTTGTCTGTCCGTCCGTCCGTATGTATGAACGCGTCGATTTCCGAAGATATAAGAGCTAGAGAGTTAATTCTTTTTGTGTTAGGTTCGTATACGCGCAGTATGAGTTTGTTTCAGAAATTCGATAACTCGTATATTTTCAAAGTTATCGATAAAACACTTTATCGGGAACCAGTTATAAAATTCTATCTAATTCATCTTTAGAGTTAGAGTCTCCGAGTCTTCTGCATATATATAGATACTAATTTAATACAATTTCGGTTTTTGTCAGATTTTGGATTCCGGTCCCCAACTCGCCTCACACCCCCAAATGTGTAAAATATGTATTTCAAATACTAGAGACATACAGTTTGGTTTGGCATATAGATGTTAATGTCATGATCATAATCTAAGCATAAGAATACGATTGTTCATCTAGAAACAGAATTATGAATCGAAGAAGTTATGGCAGCAAACCCCACGCTGCCCAGCAAGAGAGGCAGCGAGACAGCAATGTTTACACACATGCGTACAAGCATAGATCAGCGTGTGTGTGTGTGCTCGTGTTTTTGCATGTATAGCTTCTTACGCGTAGAGAATCGAAACAAAGCATTCTTAGAATATGATTCGTTCGATGAAGGGCTCAGGGGATTTCGTAGTCGAGCAGTCTTAACTACAGCTTTCTTACTTGTTTTTTTTTTTGTTGTATTCGTTTACTCACAAAATTATATTTTTATATTAAATTAAGATTTTAGGTTTAGACGACTAAAGATAGCGCAAGATTAATAGTGCAACCTATATTTTTGACCAAGTAAACAACAGACATTTTCTAACAAAATTTCGTTCAGTGCATGTGCAACCTGACATCGGCACACACATCGTAATCTGCGCCATGTACTATAACTCGCTTACGTACTCGTCCCGTCTTCACCCCCTTCCGCATTTGTCTTCGCCTTTGCCTTAGCTTTAGCCTTTCCCGTTGCCTTTGCATTTGCCACCGTATCCACAAAATAGTTGGCGTTATTGCCACGAGAGTCGCCGCTGCTGTCACAGTCCGCACCGAATAGTATTGGGGTTGGCAAATACAATTAAAATCCGCCACCCCCAAGAAACGATCTGTACTGAACCCAGAGTCAGAGTCAGAGACAGGTGCAGAACCAGAGTCGGAAGTGGAGACGGGGATGGCGACGACAACGGCGAGTGAGACGCGGTGGTGCCCACCCGCCCCTTGTTCACAGTAGTCTTAAATCGAATTTGTATACCCTGAACCAATTGAAAATGGGAATTCAGGGTATAATGGTTTTGTGAAAATGTATGTAACAGGCAGAAAAAGACGTCGCAGAGCCCATAAAGTATATATATTCTTCATCAGCATAAGAAAATAAGTTGATCTAGCCCTGTCCGTCTGTCCGTCTGTCTGTCCGCCCGTATGAACGTCGAGATTTCTGAAACTACAAAAGCTCGAGAGCTGAAATTACATGAATACTCGTATGTTGGTTAAGCAGTACGAGTTTGTTTTGTTTTTTCGATAACTCATCCCATTTCCAAATTATCGATAAAAAATCGAGAATTCGTCTCAATTTTTTACGTTTTTTGGGTATAACTTCTACACCGTTTGAGCTAAAGACTATATATATTTAGATGGATATTATGGATACAGACTTTGTAATTTTTAGATTTTTAAGCCACGCCCACAATTTGCAAAAAACGCATTTCAAATACTAGAGACTTGAAATTTGGCAAATACACACATTTGGATGCTATTCATATATTCTGAAAGTTTCATGAAGATCATTCATCTAGAAATGGAGTTATAAGCGTCTAAAGTATTGCCCACCTCACCCCCACAGCAGCAACTGCGCAGTTAGCAGAGCCCGCTTACACGTGCGTAAAGAAGAAGAAATTTTTTTTTTTTTTTTTTGCAGGGTTCAGTGTATCTCGTAGCCGAGCTGTCTCGACTAGAGTCTTCTTACTTGTTTTGTAGGTAGTGGTAGAGCTACAGGGAAGTGAAGCAGTAGACGATTCCCGAGTTTACCCCCACTGCGCGCATGGCCCACAGTTCACATCCTGCCTGCCTACAGTTCCGCTGCTGACGCTGACAGCGACTACCACTGTGACTGCGACTGCGACTGCAACTGGGACTGCGAATACACGCGATGCGGCGCGAATGCTTTACGGTTTGTTGTGTTTTGTGATACCCCCCTGCGACTAGGTAGGTCGCCGTCTCTCTGTAATAGTATGTGTGTGTGCAAGTGGTTGTTCTGCCGGCGTCCATATTGGTAGCAGACAGAGCGTCGTCCTCATGTCTGTGAGCGGTAGGGCGGCTGGTACGCTCTTATGCGCCTGCTCATGCTCGCAATTTGCAGCTCTTCCTTTTGGCGTCCCTCGAACGTATGCAACGCTTTTTTCTTTCGAATTTTATTCGCTATGGGGTTGCAAAATTCAAGTGCCTTCCTGTGTGTGTGTGTGGTTGTGTGTGTGTGTGTGTGTAGTATGTGTGTGCGCTATTCGACTCTTGTACTCGTTGCTAATGTTGACTCGTTATATTTTTATAAATTACTGTAACGATTTCATACCAGATTTAATACCAAAATACATTTTACGATATTTTTTACGATATTTTTGATATATTAGCGTTGGCAATTGTCTCATAATGGTGAAAACGCATTACTCTGATTTGTAAAAATCGAACAGCCAAATGTAATTTGTGCCTTTAAGTAATAAATACAAGTAGTAACACATCAAAAAACAAGCATGATGATACATTTAGATGACCACGGTGATAGCTTCGAAAGCGACCACAATAGGTCAATTGTACACGGTGCGGAAAAGAGGGAACTTGAGATGTACCACAGCTTGCCACAAACTTCTTGGAAAAACAATCCGATAATTTTTTGGAATTCTCATACTATCGAAGATAGCATTACGAGCCTAACCAGCCCCTGGTAGCTAAGTGCCTTAGGAGCGACTTGCTTCAGCAATAAAATGCGTTGTTTGCGACTCACGAAGTCGTATGACGGATTTTCACATATCAGAACGCGTTTTTTTTATACCCTGAGCCCATTGAAAATGGGAAATCAGGCAGAAGGAGGCAAAGTATATATATTCTTTATCAGGGTGACGAGAAAAGTTGATATGGCCATGTCCGTCTGTCCGTCCGTCCGTCCGTCCGTCCGTCCGTCCGTCCGTCCGTATGTATGAACGCGTCGATTTCCGAAGATACAAAAACTAGAGAGTTCATTCTTTTTGTGTTAGGTCCGTATATTGCACGCGCAGTACGAGTTTGTTTAAAAAATTCGATAACTTGTATATTTGAAAAGTTATCGATAAACGAATTTATCGGGAACCAGCTATAAAATTATATTTAATTTATCTTTAGAGTTAGAGTATCTAAGTCGTCTGCATACTAATTTATTATTTTTTCGGTTTTTGTCAGATTTTGGATTCCGGTCCCCGATTCACCACACACAAATGTGTAAAAAATGCATTTCAAATACTAGAGACATGCAGTTTAGTTTATAATATAGATATGAATATCATAATCATAATCTGAAGATATCAGTAAGATTGTCCATCTTGAAACAGAATTATTAATCATCAAAGTTTTCTCATCAAAATCCATGCGACGCAGCAGCAAAGCAGCGAGACTGCAAGACGCTTGTAATGCTTACACATATGCATACACACATACATGCCTACAAGCGTAGATCATCGTCTATGTGTCCGCGTGGTTTTGCATGTACAGTTTCTTATGCGTGCAGAAACGAATCGAATAATTCTTGGAAGATGATTCGTTCGAAGAAGGGCTCTGGGGATTTCGTAATCGACCAGTATCGACTACAGCTTTCTTACTTTTTTAAAACCAGAACCCATTGAAAATGGGAATTCAGGGTATAATGGTTTTGTGAAAATGTATATAACAGGCAGAAGGAGAAGTCGCAGACCCCATAAAGTATATATATTCTTGATCAGCATAAAAAAATAAGTTTATTGAGCCCTGTCCGTCCGTCCGTCCGTCCGTATGAACGTCGAGATTTCGGAAACTACAAAAGCTAGAGAGAAATTTCACATGAACACTCGTATGTTAGCTACGCAGTACGAGTTTATTTTGTTTTTTTCGATAACTCGTCCCATTTCCAAATTATCGATAAGAAATCGAAAACTCGTTTCCATTTTTTTCGTTTTTTGGGTATAACTTCTACACCGTTTTAGCTAGAGACTTCAACTTTATATATTTAGATAGATATTATGGATACGCAGATTTTGTTATTTTCAGATTTTGGATACCATGCCCTCTCCGCCCCCAATTTGAAAAAGACGCATTTCAAATACTAGAGACTTGCAATTTCGCTGAAGATCGTCCATCTAGAAATGGAGTTATAAGCGTCCAAAGTTCTGCCCAACCCACCCCAAGCCACGGCAGCAACTGCGCAGTTAGCAGAGCGCGCGCTCATAAGTGCGTAAAGAAGAAGAGTTTCACTTTTTTTGCAGGGTTCAGGGTATCTCGTAGTCGAGCCGTCTCGATTAGAGCCTTCTTACTTGTTTTCTTAGTTCCATTGTAGAAATGTCTAACCATTATAAAACTGTTTTAAAAAATTTTGTTCGTGCATCACAGGCTTTTTGGCAGGCCTGCAGGAGCAAAGTTGTGTTTGCCAAAAATTGCTTACCAAGTGTGCAATGTTGAATTGTTTTCCGTTTACGAAATATATCGTCTAACTGTGGTGTTAATGATGCAAAATATTAATCAAAGTATGAAGAATGTAGATTAAAATGGAAAATTGTTTTCGTAGTTGTTTTGTTTTGTATATAGCAGATTTAATAAATCACGTTTTTGACCGAACCTAACCTAACTAATAAGATTACGGCGGATTACGTAAAGCGTAAATGTGGAAGTATGCGTTATTGTATATTAATTTCAAATAAGTTAACAACTTTTGCGCATACTTGCGCAAAATCATAATATTCTATGTCCGTCCTGGCGATTTACTGGAAGTGTGGCTGGTAAAAACACGCAGTGCTAGCGCCACTTGTGATTAGGTGTGCCGAAAAATTAATAAACAAAATTTGTCCAAGAGCTCTGAAATAGAAATTAAAAGGAAAATACAGAATATCGCTTCCCATGTCAAAAAGCTGCTGGCCAAAAGTAACAGACATGTTGAACGCTTTAAGAATGAAAATGCAAGCTGGCTGGCAACTGAAATAATATTTTTCCCGAAAATTCAAATTTTCAAAACAAGAAAAACCAAAATCCAAAAAAAAAAATAATCTAAGCATATTTGCAAAATTTCAAGTCCATATCTTTAAATTTGGGGTTTATGCCGCTAAATCGGCATTTGCGCCCATAGTGCATTGCAGGAATTCGTTCAAAACAATGTGCCGTTGCTGAATGAACAGCAAAAACAAGTATACGAAACATTAATGCAAGCGATGGGCAATAATACTGATGGTCTATTGTTCCTGCAAGCACCTGGAGGAACAGGGAAAACATTTATCATTTCATTGATTTTGGCCACTATTCGATCAAGATGTGACATAGCTTTGGTGTTAGCATCATCTGGAATAGCTGCGATTCTTCTAGATCGCGGTCGTACTGCATGTTCTGCGGTCTTCTGGGGTCTGCGACGTCTCCTTCTCCCTGTTACATACATTTTCATAAAAACATTATACCCAAAATTCCCAAATGTGTGAAATGTGTCTATTTACCAAATTGCAAGTCTCTAGTACTTTAAATGCTTTTTGTTTTCAAATTGGTGGCGAAGGGGGTGTGGCAAAATCTGCGTATCTAAATATACAAATTTGAAGTATCAATCACAAACGGTATAGAAGCTACGCTTAAAAAATGCAAAAAGAAAGTAAACGAAATTTCGTTTTTGTTTTTATCGATAATAAAGAAACCAAATGAGTTAACGAAAAAAAAAAAAAACAAAATAAAACCCGTATTGCGTAACTAACATACAAGTATTTTCCGAAAACTCGGCGTTCATACGGACGGACGGACAGACGAACAGGGTCTGCGGTTCTATTCTCATATGAAGCATCATTCTTTACTTACTCTCTCTATGCCTCTCATATACATATGTATGCAGGCACAAGCCAGCAGCGCACAAAAATTGAAATTTGTCCGCGAGTCGCGATTCGCAACGATCCCATCTTCCCTTCTGAGTAAGAGTATGCCGAACTCTTAAACGGCTTTGCCATGCTCATGCAAAATTTTAGTGTTTTCTTGATTATTTTTTTGATGGGTATGAAAGCGCTCATGTGTATAAGCAATCCTTTTTCGCGACGAGCATGCACACACACATTTACAGTGTCTTGCTTCATGTATGATAATTTATGTGACTGTGTGCGTAACTACTCTTGCTACCTGCGCGATTCAGTAGCTTGTCTACTTTGTATGGTTTGAATTGTAGAGTGACTGTCAAATGGGCCTTTACGGCTTGCAGCAGTCATTTTGGCAATAATGAATACATGGATACATTGTGTATTCTTGCATTTGCCAATATATATGAATTTCCAGATCCACTTAAATCGTTTATAACCCGTTCACAAATGTTTTGTTAATAAATTTATTCTAGTTATTTTTATACCCTGAGCCCATTAAAAATGGGAAATCAGGGTATAATGGTTTTGTTAAATGTATGTAACAGGCAGAAGGAGGTGTGGCAGACCCCATAAAGTATATATATTCTTGATCAGGGTGACGAGAAAAGTTGATGTAGCCATGTTCGTCTGTCCGTCCATCCGTCTGTCCATATGAATACTCGTACGTTAGTTACGCAGTACGAGTTTATATTGTTTTTTTCGATAACTCATCCCATTTCCAAGTATTTCCAAATTCCAATACAAAATTAAACAAGTAAGACAGCTGTAGTCGAGACTGCTCGACTACGAAATCCCCTGAGCCCTTCTTCGAACGAATCATATTCCAAGAATGATTCGTTTCGATTCTCCACGCGTAAGAAACTATACATGCAAAAACACCAGCACACACACGCTTGTAAGCATGTATGTGTGTGAGCAATGCAGGCGGCTTGCTGTCTCGCTGCCTTTGTTGCTGCGGCACATGGATTTTTATGAGAAAACTTTGATGATTAATAATTCTGTTTCCAGATGGACAATCGTATTGATATCTTCAGATTATGATCATGATATTCATATCTATATGCTAAACCAAACTGCATGTCTCTAGTATTTGAAATGCATTTTTTACACATTTGGGGGTGGTGGAGCGAGGTGGGGACCGGAATCCAAAATCTGACAAAAACCGAAATTGTATTAAATTAGTGTCTATATATATGCTGAAGACTTGGAGCTCTAATGATGAATTAGCTAGAATCACTAACCATACAACACATAGACTGGACAACTGGAACAAATTAATGTGCACACTTATTTTTTGACTTTAGAACCCCCCTAGCTTCGTATTTGCTCGGGTTTTTACTTTTAGGGTCGGGAGAGAAAAATTGCTGATGGCAAAATCATTCCGCTTCGAGCGCTCGACGGTGACGGTCGATTTTCCAAAAAAGGCCTGACATGTGCCGCTCTTTCCCTTGCTCTCTTTCTCTTTCTGCCCCATGCTTTTTACTCTCTGCTCTCTTCTCACAAAAATAAATGTATGTATGCTGGCACAAACAGCAAGCAGCTCACAAAAATTGAAATTTCTTCTCGACTCGCGAGTCGCGATCCCATTGGTTCCCTTCTGAGCGAAGAGTATACCGAATTCTTAAACTGCTTTGCCATGCTCATGCAAAATGTTAGCGTTTTTTATGATTATTTGTGGAAAGGGTATGAAAGTGTAGATGTGCATAACGAATATTCTTTCCCTATGACCATACACACACACATTTACACTTCCTCGCTATATGTGTAAGCATTTATGTGCTTGTGTGCGATTGATATTCTTGCTGCCTGTAGCACTATTAGAACCCCCAGCAGTTGATTTCGTTCGGTTGGTAGCGATGTGAGCTTGCATACCCACACCCATTTACACTGAGCCCATTGAAAATGGGAAATCAGGGTATACGGGTTTTGTTAAAAGTATGTAACAGGCAGAAGGAGGCGTGGACCCCATAAAGTATATATATTCTTGATCAGGGTGACGAGAAAAGTTGATCTAGCCATGTCCGTCTGTCCGTCCGTCCGTCCGTCCGTCCGTCCGTCTGTCCGTCCGTCTGTCCGTATGTTTGAACGCGTCGATTTCCGAAGATACAAAAGCTAGAGAGTTCATTCTTTTTGTGTTAGGTCCGTATATTGCACGCGAAGTACGAGTTTGTTTCAGAAATTCGATCACTTTTACATTTCCAATGTTATCGATAAAAACAATTATCGACAATCAGCTATAAAATGATATCTCGCTCATCTTTTGCGTTAGTACGTTAGTATGCGTTAGTCCCCAAGTCTTCTGCATATATACAGATACTAATTTAATACAATTTCGGTTTTTGTCAGATTTTGGATTCAGGTCACCAATTCACCCCCCACACCCCCAAATGTGTAAAAAATGTATTTCGAATACTAGAGACATACAGTTGGTTTGACATATAGATATTAATGCCATGATCATAATCTGAGCAGCTGAATACGATTTTCCGTCTAGAAACAGAATTATCAAAGAAGTTATGGCATCAAAACCCACGCGGCCCAGCAAGAGAGGCAGCGAGACAGCAAGCCACCTGCAATGCTTACACAAACAGGCGTACAAGCATATATCAGCGTGTGTGTGTGCTCGTGTTTTTATACCCTGAGCCCATTGAAAATGGGAAATCAGGGTATAATGGTTTTGTGAAAATGTATGTAACAGGCAGAAGAAGACGTCACAGACCCCACAAAATATGTATATTCTTGATCAGCACAAAACAATAAATTGATTGAGCCCTGTCCTTCTGTCCGTCCGTCCGTCCGTCCGTCCGAATTATTGATAGAAAAATCGAAAAATCGTTTACTTGTCTTTCGTTTTTTGAGCAAACTTCTACCCGTTTTAGCTAGGGCCTTATTTTTTTATATTTAGATACATATTATGGATACGCAGATTTTAGATGTTACGACCGCTTCGCCACAAAAAAAAGTAAGAACGTTGCAGTTAGGCGGAGCTAACTGTGAGATACTCTGTTCCCATAGGTGCAGTTTATTTATTTAATAAACGAAATATTTCGGCAATTAGCAAACGTACATGGCAAGCAACAAACGTTTTTCCTATACATACATACAGATTTACACATGTACACACTATACGAGTATACAATCGATGCATTTACATGCATACAAAAGTTTGCATGCTAATATTTCTATGAATTGTGATTGAATTGTGAATTTTTAACAATCGTTACTTTAGTTTTGTCATAAGGCGCTCTAGCAGTGCCTTATTTGGTTTTAGTTTAGCAAGCTGAACTTAGGTGCGTGGGTTCGAATCCCGCAGAAAACTTCTTTTCAAAAATTATTATTTTTTTTTTTTTGTATACTCTATTCCCAAAGGAACGTCCCAAATGAACGTCCGTCTGTCCGTCAGTCCAGAACGCAATATTTTTCGGCGTTATTAGAGCTAGAGACTTGAAATTTTAAACAAACACTCATATATGCTCTCGAATTATAAAGTGTAAAAATTTTCCCGATCCGCCCACTAGGGGTGTGGCAAATCGAAAAAATCTTGCGCCCATTGGCCAGTAATCATACTAGATGATGAGCTAGAGAGTTGCAATTTGAAATGTATACTCGGGGTGACAACCCAAGTTCAAAAAGCTATGGCGGATATATCTACGCCCATTGGGGGCGTGGCAAATCGGGAAAAACGTATCTTCTACACCGTTAAAGCTAGGAAGCTGATGCATGCGAGTTAATGTTATGATTCTAAGAAGATCGATCAAAAAGTTATATGTCTACGCCCATTGGGGGCGTGGCAAATCGGACCTGAATATATAGTGATTTTTCAAATTGTGCTATATTTTGAACACTATTGACACTAGAGACTTGAAATTTTGAATGTATACTCGGGTTGACAACCCAAGATCAATAAGCTATAGTAGATATATCTACGCGTACAGGGGGCGTGGTAAACCGCAAAAGTTTATATCTCCTACAGTTTTAGAGCTAGAAGCTTGAAAATTGGATGGTTCAGTTACTAATGTCCTCCTCTATCGATGCCCCAAAAATAATTTTTCAGCCTCTTTGGGGGCGTGGCATATCGAAAAATACCCTGTAATTTTCGCATTTTTGGAATATAAGCAACCAAATTTTGGAGTCATGTTAGCCTCGGCCCTTTCTCAGAACTGGCAAAAAATTATGCGTCTACGCCCACTGGGGGCGTGACAAATCGGCAAAGAAGTTTGTTGTGGCCAACTGCATAATTCATGCATATAATAGCTTAGTAGAAATTGCTAAGATGGCAGAAAGCATTTTAACGTAAATATAATAATATTAATGAATTTAAAAAATAAAATTTATAAGTTTTCGATTAATAAATAAAAAGTTTCCAGCGGGATTCGAACCTACGTCTTTTGAAAACAACATGTAATCGTTAGCTAAACCTAAATAAATTCACAGCTGATCAGCTGGTCAGCTGATAAGCAGCTTGTGACAAAACAAAACAATACAATCGCAATTCTTGCAATATGTATACACTTTTGGATGTGTATACACTTACAAACATCTGTGTACACATACATACATATATGCATATATGCATGCATAGAAAAACTGCTTGCCAAGCAAGCAGCGTGGCAAATCGGAAAAGTTGTTTTAGTTTTTGCTTAAAATGCACAATTCATATGCGTATGTTTATAAATTATTATCAATTGGCTGCAAGCATTTTATAATAAATATACAAATATAAAAAAAATTGTTTTTTGAAAAAAAAAGTTTTTTGCGGGATTCGAACCCACGCACCTAAGCATAGCCTGCATAACACTTACCACCAGCGCCACTGCCCTGACATGTGCTTTGTTAACTAAAACCAAATAAGGCATTGCTAAAGCGTCTCTGACAAAACTAAAGTAATAATGGAAAAATTCCCAATTCAGTCACAATTCTTAGAATATTCTGGCATGCAAACTTTTGTATGCATACATAGAAAATTGTGTGTATACTCGTATAGTGTGTACATATGAAAATCTGTATGTATGTGTAGAAAAAACGTTTGTTGCTTGCCATGTACGTTTTCTAATTGCCGAAATATTTCGTTAATTAAATGTTTATTAAATAAAAAAATGCACCTATGGGAACAAAGAATATCGCAGTTAGTTGCGCCTAACTGCAACGTTCTTACTTGTTTTTACCAAAATTGCTAATATAGCAGCAGCAGCAACTCTCGATTTTTGTGCCGACATAATATTTACATGTCGTTATTCCATGACTTTTTCCAAACAACAGAACTTGCAAATGAGTGTCACTTGCAAGCAATGCAAACAAAAAATGAAAAATTGATTGCAGCAAGTAATTTGCATGCAATATTTGCATTGGTGTGAACAGTTGTGCAAACTTTGCTGCAAATTATTTTTAACTCGCTGCAAATTGTTTGCATCGTGTGTACCTAGCTTAATAGCGCCGAAAAATATTGCGTTCATACGGACAGACGGACAGACAACAAGACGGACAACAAGACGGACATTGCACAAACCCAATATACTCTTTTTCCCTTTGGGAACAGAGTATAACAAATACGATTTACCATTATCACCATAACAAGCATGCACCTTATCAAATCATGTTAAAAAGTCTGTATATATTATCGGGTCATACCAACTGTCTCATACTTTTTTCACGACAATAACTTGATAGAGTTGCTTTGTAATCTTTATTATAATAAAACTTAATTTATAATCTACCGAACTTTCACAGGTTTTGGAAAATTATATTAATTTGAAAACGGTTCTTAATAGCATCATCATCATGCTCTATGAGTCAGATTCTTAATAATATGTATATGCCACTAAAAATAATAAGTCAGATGCAGTCTGTCAATCTTAATCACTTTCCAGGCTTATTTTAAACTATTTTTAAAATATTAAATGTGCTTTTATACTCGTACCTAGCGAAAATTGTCAACCAATTGACAAAAAATTTGAAAGAACATATGCATAGACGCGTAGAATATGAACAGAAAGCAGTCATTACTTTTTATAACGCAAAGCAGATGTACAAAACAAAGTGTGCCAACACCTTTAAAGCTAGAACGATGAAATTTGGCATGTGAATTAATGTTATGATGAAGATGATCAAAAAGTTATATGTCTATTAGTTTTTTTGCAGGGTTCAGGGTATCTCGAAGTTGAGCCGTCTCGACTAGAGTCTTCTTACTTCTTTTTTTTTTTTTTTTTTGGCAACTCGTAGTCACGACAGCATTCCTTCTTAATGTATATAAGTTGATTCGTCAATCAGAATGGTATATTTTGTTTCACCAATATCGAAGGCAAGGTTATACAAAAAACGGTTCTAATAATGATTGAACATTTTGTTTTCTGTAACTTCACAGAATTCCCAAATCTATTACAAAAATATTTCAAGCACAAATTGGTTATGTGATCAACTGACAGCTATACTACATTTGCAATGACTGCAATATACAAATCTATCCTTGTCTTATCATTTAAGTCTTCGGAGCCAGCATTTGAATTCTTAGCTGTTAAGTTGCACATCGTGGTATTTTTGTTTATACTGAACTATTTGGTTTTAATTCAACTACAATGAACAACACTTCATTGTACATAAATTCTCTAAAATATGTTGAATTGCTAAGTAAAAAATAAGCGGAAGAAAAAACAAAATATTTTTTAAACAATACCATTTTACCCTGATTTCCCATTTTCAATGGGCTCAGGGTATAAAAAGCCAGAATTCCCGCTGCCCGCTGTTTTGGAATTTTTCCCGCAATTGGATTTTCAAAAAAGCCTGATTTGACGGGAAAAAAGTTGATGTATCAACACAGCTATTTACCAAATTACAAGTCTCTAGTATTTGCAATGCGTTTTTTTTTTTTTCAAATTGGTGGCGAGGGGGCGTGACATCCAAAATCTGAATTACATCTGAAATTATAAAAATTTGAAGTATCTAGCTCAAAGGTGTAAGAGTTATGTTCAAACAAGTAAGAACGTTGCAGATAGGCGCAACTAGCTGCGAGATACTCTGTTCCCATAGGTGATTTTATTTATTTAATAAACATTTATTAAACGAAATATTTCGGCAATTAGCAAACGTACATGGCAAGCAACAAACGTTTTTCCTATACACACTATTCGAGTGTACACACACAAATTAAGCGATTTTCTATGCATACCGGCTGCATGTTATAGTATTGCGATTGAATTGTGAGTTTATAGCAGTGAACTTATTTAGGTTTAGCTAACGACCTATTTTTAAATCCCGCTGGAAACTTTTTGTTTATTAATCGAAAACTTATAAATTTTATTTGTGCAATTCATTAATATTTGTATATTTATGTCCATGTTCATATTCATGTGAAATTATAGCGCTCTAGCTTTTGTAGTTTCCGAAATCTCGACGTCCATACGGACGGACGGATGGACGGGCAGACGGACAGGGCTATATCAACTTATTTTTTTCTGCTGACCAAAAATGTATTTACTTTATGGGGTCTGCCACGCCTTCTTCTGCCTGTTACATACTTTTAACAAATCCATTATACCATGATTTCCCATTTTCAATGGGTTCAGGGTATAAACATAATACATACATAAAGCATCATGTTAAGCTTTGGTGCTTTACTTGCATTAAAGGATTCCACTTCAAGTCATGCGCTTAAAGCCCGAAGCTACTTCAAGGACAAGAACATTTCTGTAAGTGCTTTTATATTTCGCTTTGAAAAAGCTATTTCAGAAACCTCAGCTACGCCCTCTAGTGTTGTCCCTTATGACTACGAATATGTCGACTTATCTAACTAAAGGTTGGCAACGCCTTAGCAACACGCATGCGTTGCTCTCTTAGTATGCCTCTCTTAGGCTGCCTCTCTCGTATGCTCTTCAATTGTGGACGCTCTCTGATATTGTGCATTCGCTTTGTTTGTCGTTTTCGTTCTGAGGTTAAAACAATGCAAATGTCAAAGGCATGACTTCAGTTTTCATTTCTGTTTCAGCGATTTCTCTGCACATGAAGTACTTGATAGTGTATACAAATTCCCCCCAAAACGGTATTTTTTTAACACGACAAAGTATTTTGAAACAATTTCAATATTGAAAGTAAAAAACAAAGAAAAAGTTTGTAGACATATTAAGATTAATATTTATATATAATTTTTTATATTTATATATATTTGTGTGTGTGTGTGTTTTTATACCCTGAACCCATTGAAAATGGGAATTCAGGGTATAATGGTTTTGTGAAAATGTATGTAACAGGCAGAAGGAGACGTCGCAGACCCCATAAAGTATATATATTCTTGATCAGCATAAAAAATTAAGTTGATCTAGCCCTGTCCGTCTGTCCATCCGTCCGTCTGTCCGTCTGTATGAACGTCGAGATTTCGGAAACTACAAAAGCTAGAGAGCTGAAATTTCACATGAACACTCGTATGTTAGCTACGCAGTACGAGTTTATTTTGTTTTTTATAACTCATCCCATTTCCAAATTATCGATAAAAAATCGAAAATTCGTTTCCATTTTTTAGGTTTTTTGGGTATAACTTCTACACCGTTTTAGCTAGAGACTTCAACTTTATATATTTCGATAGATATTATAGATACGCAGATTTTGTAGTTGATTTTTGGATGCCACGCCCCCTCCGCCCCCAATTTGAAAAAAACGCAATTTGAAAAAAAACTTGCAATTTTGCAAATAGATAGATCTAGATACTCTTAATCTACTTTGAAAATTGCATGAAGATCGTTCATCTAGAAATGGAGTTATAAGCGTCCAAAGTTCAGCCCAACCCACCCCCAAGCCACGGCAGCAACTGCGCGGTTAGCAGAGTGCGCGCTCATAAGTGCGTAAAGAAGAAGAGTATCATTTTCTTTACAGGGTTCAGGGTATCTCGTAGTCGAGCCGTCTCGACTAGAGCCTTCTTACTTGTTTTGTATTCGTTTATTAACAAAAAAAAAAAAAAGGTATATATAATATTAGATTTCTTGGGTGAGGCGACTAAAGATAGCGCAAGATGCTTGCGGGACGGCCGTAAAGCATTGCTTCGCAAGCGCTTTGCACTATCTTAGGCTGGGACACCCCGACTCCTTATCCGCTCAACTCTGCGGAGCTCCGTCATAATTGTGGCCGCGAAGGTGCTTGTAAGATTCCAAGCTGCCTCCGATTCCAGCATGACGTTGACTATATCGTCATGTGCATAGACACACTCATTCCCATGCCCACATGTGTCCATGTTACGCACACATACATACATATATATTCGCTGCCTGTGGGGGCGACTTCGCGACTCGTCGTAGCAGCATGTCTTTGACTGATACGAGATACAAGATACTCGCACTCGCACTCTTATTGTTTGCCCATTACTAGTCATACACTCTTACACAGACAAACATATGGGAGCGCGTATTCGTATTTATATATGCATTATTTAGATTGAATCGTTAATATTCGTATGCCTCGTCACTCGCTCTCTCTCTCTTTCTTATTCGCAAACACGCACTCTATCTCTCTCTCACTCTCTCTCTCTCTCTCTCTCTCTCTCTCTCACTCTCTCTATCTCTCTCTCTCTCTCTCTCTCTCACTCTCTCTATCTCTCTCTCACTCTCTCTATCTCTCTTTTGCCCTTCGAAATGTCAAAATATTGCGTAAATAAAATTGTTCTTCTCGCGCTCTCAGATACGCTAAAAAACACGGCGTTGCCAGCTGCAAAATTTACTTTAGACACCAAAGTCACGTTTTTTAGCTTTCTCATGCAAACGATGGCTGAAGCGCAATTGTCGGCATTTGAGCATATGCAAAGTAGGTTTTGGACCGTGCAAAGCACGAATTAATTAAAATATTACTTAAATGACGAAATATTTTCGATGAACAACAAAAACTTAACGGTCATTTTGAAATTATAAAATTGGGGGTTTATTGAAAGTAGGCGCTATTTAGCGCCTTGCGACTTTCATCCCTAGAAAAGGCATAAAAGCTCGCAACTCACAGCTAGTATTTCTGCTCTAACGGGTTTCTGTTCGTCACTCTCTCTTTCTCTTTGGTACTCTCTCATCATGTTCTGCTCGCTCTGGTGGTAAAAGGACGAATTCTATATCCAAATAGATTGGCACGTTGGCTGCAGGTTTAGTCCTGACTCATTCGCGTAGCTGAAAAGTCCTTCAAATTGCCTTCTCAAAGTGCGTAAATAAAACTTTTTTTACAGTGTCTTGCCTATCTGTGTATGTGCCTATATATATATATGTTTGCGAGTTTGTGTAAATGTTTGTTTGACAGTGTTTGTTGTATAAATGCGTGGTGTGTGTGTGTGTTTGTATTTGTGCCGCGCGCTGGCATTAGCAAACGATAAAAAAAAAATAACAATAGCAACAACAACAAGCATAGTATAAATTCACAAACTCAAGACAAAGAAGCACATGGTAAAACGAACAAGTAAGAAGGCTCTAGTCGAGACGGCTCGACTACGAGATACCCTGAACTCTGCAAAAAAGTGATACTCTTCTTCTTTACGAACGTATGAGCGCGCGCTCTGTTAACCGCGAGACGGCTCGACTACGAGATACCCTGAACTCTGCAAAAAAGTGATACTCTTCTTCTTTACGAACGTATGAGCGCGCGCTCTGCTAACCGCGCAGTTGATGCCAAGGCTTGGGGTTGGGTTGGGCTGAATTTGGACGCTTATAACTCAATTTCTAGATGGACGATCTTTATGAAAATTTAAGAATAGATTAATAGTATCTAAATGTATCTTTGTGCCAAATTACAAGTCTCTAGTATTTGAAATGCGTTTTTTTTTTCAAATTAAGGGCGAAGGGGGCGGGCATCCAAAATCTGATAAATACATAATCTGCGTATCCATAATATCTATCTAAATAAACAAATTTGAAGTCTCTAGCTAAAAAGTTATGCTCAAAAAACCTAAAAAATGTAAACGAATTTTAAAATTTCGAATTTTTTTATCGATAATTTGGAAAAGGGATGAGTTATCGAAAAACAAAACAAACTCGTACTGCGTAACTAACATACGAGTGTTCATGTAAAATTCCATGAAATCTCGACGTTCATACGGACGGACAGACGGACAGGGCTCAATCAACTTATTTTTTCTGCTGATCGAGAATATATATACTTTATGGGGTCTGCGACGTCTCCTTCTGCCTGTTACACACGTACACACAAGAACACGCACATAAACATGTACAATGTCCATGTACAATGAGTTCATTCTTTTTGTGTTAGGTTTGTATATTGCACGCGCAGTACGAGCTTGTTTCCGAAATTCGAAAGCTCGTATACTTCCAAAGTTATCGATAAAACACTTTATCGGGAAGAAGTTATAAAATTATATCTAATTCATCTTTAGAATTAGAGTCTCCAAGTCTTCTGCATATATATAGATACTAATTTATTACAATTTCGGTTTTTGTCAGATTTTGGATTCCGGTCCCCACTTCGCCCCCCAGATATGAATATCATAATCATAATCTGAATTTGAAATTGAAATTGAAATTTGAAATTGTCCGTCTAGAAATAAAATTATTAATCAATAAAGTTTTCGCAGCAAAACCCATGTGGCGCAGCAAGCAAGGCAGCGAGACAGCAAGACGCTTGCAATGCTCACACACATACATGCCTACATACATAGATCAGCGTGTGTGTGTGCTCGTCTTTTTTCATGTATATTTTCCTACGCGTGGAGAATCGAAAAGTAGCATTCTTGGAATATGATTCGTTCGAAGAAGGGCTCAGGGGATCTTGTAGTCGAGCAGTCTCGACTACAGCTTTCTTACTTGTTTCTTTTGTGGTTTTCTATTTCTCTTAAGCTTCTATTGTTATTGTATTCGCACCGAAATGAAGTCATCAATCAGGCACGTAAGTGACTGAGCGGCTGAGCTAGACTGGGTTGCCGGAGACAAAGAAACAAAGTCAGTCCGAAAAGTGACTTCCTCTGAGTAAGCAAAGCTATGTTCAGATCGTTCGAAGACCACTTAATTTGTTGGCAGCAGATTTTGCGTTGTCCGCTTTGGCCGCTTCATATACCGCTAACTACTTGTGGATTAATTATTACTATCGGTTGATTTCTTGTTCTGTTGCCAAAGCATCTATCGCAGTTGTCGTTGTCGCTTTCGCAGTCTCAGTAGCAGTTTCTGAGTCAGCGTTTGAAGTTTCCGCCCACCTTTCGTCTGACGTGACGCGGAGGGTTGTTTTTTTTTTCTCGGTTTTCATTTCTCGTTTTTCTCTTTTATTTATATTTTTCGCCACGTTGCGCCTTCAACTTCAACCACCTACCGCTGCCGTTGCTGACGTTGTCTGCGTCATTAACGTTGATGTCGCATGCGCTTTGCACCCCGTTCCATCTACTTTTGCTGCTGGGCAGCCATACAACAAAAAACACAAACTTTGTGTCATTGGCACTCTCACTTCCCTTCCTCTTCTTCGTGTTTTTATTTTTGTATACCATGAACCGAATAAAAATGGGAATTCAGGGTATAATGGTTTTGTGAAAATGTATGTAACAGGCAGAAGGAGACGTTGCAAGCCCCGTAAAGTATTTATATTCTTGATCAGCACAAAAAAAAAGTTGATATAGCCCTGTCCGTCTGTCCGTCCGTCCGTCCGTATGAACGTCGAGATTCCGGAAACTACAAAAGCTAGAAAGCTGAAAATATACATGAATACTTGTATGTTAGTTACACTGCACTATGGGTAACAAGTAAAAACGTTGCAGTTAGGCGCAACTAACTGCGAAATACTCTGTTCGCCTAGGTGCACTTTATTTATTTAATAAACATTTAATTAACGAAATATTTCGGCAATTAGCAAGCGTACATGGCAAGCAACAAACGTTTTTCCTACACATACATACAGATTTACACATGTACACACTATACGAGTATACACACAATTTTCCATGTATTCATACAAAAGTTTGCATGCCAGAATATTCTAAGAATTGTGACTGAATTGTGAATTTTTCGATCGTTACTTTAGTTTTGTTAAAAGGCCCTCTAGCAATGCCTTAGTTGGTTTTAGTTAACAAAGCTGAGATCAGGGCAGTGGCGCTGCTGGTAAGCGCTATGCATGCTATACTTAAGTGCGTACGTTCGAATCCCGCAGAAAACTTCTTTTCAAAAATTATTATTTCTTAATTTTTTATATTTGTATATTTATTATAAAATGCTTGCTGCCAATTGAAAATAATTTATAAACATACACATATGAATTCTGCATTTAAGCACTAGAAACTGCTTTTCCGATTTGCCACGCTGCCGTGGGCAAGCAATTTGTCTATACACGCATACATGCATATATGTATGCATGTATGTGTACACAGATGTTTCTACATGTATGTATACACATCCAAGTGATATAGCGGTGAACTTAGTATATAGGTTTAGCTAACGATTACATGTTATTTTCAAAAGACCTGAGTTCAAATCTCGGTGGAAACTTTTTATTTATTGATCGAAAACTTATAAATTTTATTTTTGAAACACATTAATATTTTTATATTTATGTTAAAATGCTTTCTGCCATCTTAGCAATTACTACTAAGCTATTATATGCATGAATTATGCAGTTGGCCACAACAAACTTTTTTGCAATTTGGAATGTATATTCGGGGTGACAACCCAAGTTCAAAAAGCTATGGAGGATATATCTATGCCCATTGGGGGCGTGGCAAATCGGGAAAAACGTATCTTCTACATCGTTAAAGCTATTGTTATTATTGTTATTGATTCTATGAAGATCGATCAAAAAGTTATATGTCTACGCCCATTGGGGGGCGTGGCAAATCGGACCTGAATATATAGTGATTTTTCAAATTGTGCTATATTTTGAACACTATTAATACTTAAAATTTTGCATGTATACTCGGGTTGACATCCCTAAATAAATAAGCTATGGTAGATATATCTACGCCCACAGGGGCGTGGCAAACCGCAAAAGCTTATATCTCCTACAGTTTTAGAGCTAGAAGCTTTGAAAATTAGATGGTTGAGTTACTAATATTCTGCTCTATGGATGACCCGATAATTTTTCAGCCTCTTTGGGGGCGTGGCATATCGAAAAATACCCTGTAATTTTCGCATTTTTGGAATGTAAGCAACCAAATTTTGCAGTCATGTTAGCCTCGGCCCTTTCTAAGAACTAGACAAAAATTATGCGCCTACGCCCACTGGGGGCGTGACAAATCGGCAAAGAAGTTTGTTGTGGCCAACTGCATAATTCATGCATATAATAGCTTAGTAGCAATTGCTAAGATGGCAGAAAGCATTTTAACATAAATATAATAATATTAATGAATTTAAAAAATAAAATTTATAAGTTTTCGATTAATAAATAAAAAGTTGCCAGCGGGATTTGAACCCAGGTGTTTTGAAAATAACATGTAATCGCTAGCTAAACCTAAATAAATTCACAGCTGATCAGCTGGTCAGCTGGTCAGCTGACAATCTTTCTATATAATGTTAGGGTTATTATTTACATGACATCAGCGAACAACTATATCATTTAGAGTGACGTTGGCATCAACAACAACAACAGGAGGAACAACAACAAGAATAGCAGCAGCAGCAACAACTTTCAAAAGACATGCAAAAGAACAAAAATGACAATGAACAAAAGTCAACAATATATAGTTGCATTTGTATACAATTCGCCAATACTGCACTCACAACCGCTCACCTCAACTCAACTAAATTCGACTTAATTTAAAGCAGTTTGAACTGAGAGAGTGCTCTCTTCTCAAAATGTCATTTACAAAATGTGAGCGATTCTTTTTATACCCTGAACCCATTGAAAATGGGAATTCAGGGTATAATGGTTTTGTGAAAATGTATGTAACACGCAGAAGGAGACGCCGCAGACCCCATAAAGTATATATATTCTTGATCAGCACAAAAAAATAAGTTGATTGAGCCCCGTCCGTCCGTCCGTCCGTCCGTCCGTCCGTCCGTCCGTCCGTCCGTCCGTATGAACGTCGAGATTTCGGAAACTACAAAAGCTAGAGAGCTGAAATTTCACATGAACACTCGTATGTTACCTACGCAATACGAGTTTATTTTGTTTTTTCGATAACTCGTCCCATTTCCAAATTATCGATAAAAAATCGAAATCTGTCCGTCCGCCCGTCCGTTTGTCCGTCTGTCCGTCTGTATGAACGTCGAGATTTCGGAAACTACAAAAGCTAGAGAGCTGAAATTTTAGATGAATATCCGTATGTTAGCTACGCAGTACGAGTTTGTTTTGTTTTTTCGATAACTCATCCCATTTCCAAATTATCGATAAGAAATCGAAAATTCATTTTTTAGGTTTTTTGGGTATAACTTCTACACCGTTTTAGCTAGAGACTTCAACTTACACAGATTTTGTAAGTTTTAGATTTTGGATGCCACGCCCCCTTCGCACCCAATTTAAAAAAAACGCATTTCAAATACTTGCAATTTGGCACATAGATAGATTAAGGTACTCCTAATCTACTCTGTAAATTTCATGAAGATCGTCCATCTAGAAATGGAGGTATAAGCGTCCAAAGTTCAGCCCAACCCACTACCAAGCCACGGCAGCAACTGCGCAGTTAGCAGAGCGCGCGCCTCTAAGTGCGTAAAGAAGAAGAGTCTCACTTTTTTTTGCAGGGTTTAGGGTATCTCGTAGTCGAGCCGTCTCGACTAGAGCCTTCTTACTTGTTTTTATACCCTGAACCCATTGAAAATGGGAATTCAGGGTATAATGGTTTTGTGAAAATGTATGTAACAGGCAGAAGGAGACGTCGCAGACCCCATAAAGTATATATATTCTTGATCAGCATAAAAAAATAAGTTGATCTAGCCCTGTCCGTCTGTCCGTCCGTCCGTCCGTCCGTCCGTCTGTCCGTCTGTCCGTCTGTATGAACGTCGAGATTTCGGAAACTACAAAAGCTAGAAAGGTGAAATTTCACATGAACACTCGTATGTTAGCTACGCAGTACGAGTTTATTTTGTTTTTTCGATAACTCATCCCGTTTCCAAATTATCGATAAAAAATCGAAAATTCGTTTACATTTTTTAGGGTTTTTGAGCATAACTTCTACACCGCTTTAGCTAGAAACTTCAACTTTATATATTTAGATAGATATTATGGATACGCAGATTTTGTAGTTTTTAGATTTTGGATGCCACGCCCCCTCCGCCCCCAATTTGAAAAGAACGCATTTCGAATACTAGCGACTTGCAATTTGGCACATAGATCGATTTTTTTACTCCTAATCTACTCTGAAAATTTCATGAAGATCGTTTATCTAGAAATGGAGTTATAAGCGTCCAAAGTTCAGCCCAACCCACCCCCAAGCCACGGCAGCAACTGCGCAGTTAGCAGAGCGCGCGCTTATAAGTGCGTAAAGAAGAAGAGTATCACTTTTTGCAGGGTTCAGGGGATTTCGTAGTCGAGCCGTCTCGACTAGAGCCTTCTTACTTGTTTAATTTGTTTTATATTTGTATATTTATTATAAAATGCTTGCTGCCAATTAATATATATGTGTGTATGTGTGCACAGATGTTTGTACGTGTATACACTTCCCACTGTGTATGCATATTCCAAGCATTGCAATTGTATTGTTTTGTTTTGTCACAAGCAGCTGGTCAGCTGATCAGCTGTGAATTTATTTAGGTTTAGCTAACGATGGTTCAGTGTTCAGGGTATCTCGTAGTCGAGCCGTGTCGACTAGAGCCTTCTTACTTGTTGAACTTGGGTTGTCACCTCGAGTATACATTCCAAATTGCAACTCTCTAGCTCATCATCTAGTATGATTACTTGCCTATGGGCGCCAGAAGTTTTCCGATTTTCCACGCCCCTAGTGGGCGGATCGGGAAAATTTTTACACCTTATAATTCTTGAGCATATATGAGTATATGTTTAAATTTCAAGTCTCTAGCTCTAAAGCTAGGTACACACGATGCAAACAACTTGCAGCAAGTTGATTGCTGCAATCAAATTTGCACGTTTGAACACGAGTGCAAACATTTTGCTGCAAACAAAAAATTTGCAATAATTGTTTGCGGCAACTTTTTTTGCTTGTCGTTTGAATACAGAATTTTGACGTTAAGTTGGTTGCGTCAGTTGCTTGCATGGTTGCATGTGCCGTTTGCTTTCAGTGGCAATATTGCAGCAAGCAAAGCGCCTAAATTCATTAAAAATGACGACGGAAATAATTATAAAATTCAAAATTTGGTAAATAATGAAATTTATTGAAAATATAAGAGTAATTGATTATTTCATATATGTTTATATTGCCATGACTCTTTATCATCAGGCGACACAAAAAAATGTTTAAATTCTTCACGAATATCTTTTGCTTCAGTAGAGTTTTGCGTACTTCTTTGAATTGGTATGCAGTTTCCTTCTAAGGTCAAATCATTACGCGAAGTACCTGGTACTCAACAATGCTACAAGTACATAGGTCACCTTAACATCCTCAATAAGAAATTTTTCCTTTGCCTCCTACATCGAAGTAAATTATTTTATAGTTTGCATCTGCTAACGCTATGCGTGCAATATATTTTTTTTTTATACTTTGTTCCCAAAGGGAAGAAAGTATATTGGGTTTGTGCAATGTCCGTCTTGCTGTCCGTCCGTCTGTCCGTCTGTCCGTCCGTCCGTCTGTCCGTCTGTCCGTATGAACGCAATATTTTTCGGCGCTATTAGAGCTAGAGACTTGAAATTTTAAGCATATACTCATATATGCCCCCGAATTATAAAGTGTAAAAATTTTCCCGATCCGCCCACTAGGGGCGTGGCAAATCGCAAAACTCTTCCACCCATAAGCAAGTTATCATACTAGATGATGATCTAGAGAGTTGCAATTTGGAATGTATACTCGGGGTGACAACCCAAGTTCAAAAAGCTATGCGGATATATCTACGCCCATTGGGGACGTGGCAAATCGGGAAAAACGTATCTTCTACACCGTTAAAGCTAGGAAGCTGATGCATGCGAGTTAATGTTATGATTCTAAGAAGATCGATCAAAAAGTTATATGTCTACGCCCATTGGGGGCGTGGCAAATCGGACCTGAATATATAGTGATTTTTCAAATTGTGCTATATTTTGAACACTATTGACACTAGAGACTTGAAATTTTGAATGTATACTCGGGTTGACAACCCAAGATCAATAAGCTATAGTAGATATATCTACGCATACAGGGGGCGTGGTAAACCGCAAAAGTTTATATCTCCTACAGTTTTAGAGCTAGAAGCTTGAAAATTGGATGGTTCAGTTACTAATGTCCTCCTCTATCGATGCCCCAAAAATAATTTTTCAGCCTCTTTGGGGGCGTGGCATATCGAAAAATACCCTGTAATTTTCGCATTTTTGGAATATAAGCAACCAAATTTTGGAGTCATGTTAGCCTCGGCCCTTTCTCAGAACTGGCAAAAAATTATGCGTCTACGCCCACTGGGGGCGTGACAAATCGGCAAAGAAGTTTGTTGTGGCCAACTGCATAATTCATGCATATAATAGCTTAGTAGAAATTGCTAAGATGGCAGAAAGCATTTTAACATAAATATAATAATATTAATGTATTTAAAAAATAAAATTTATAAGTTTTCGATTAATAAATAAAAAGTTTCCAGCGGGATTCGAACCTAGGTCTTTTGAAAACAACATGTAATCGTTAGCTAAACCTAAATAAATTCACAGCTGATCAGCTGGTCAGCTGATAAGCAGCTTGTGACAAAACAAAACAATACAATCACAATTCTTGCAATATGTATACACTTTTGGATGTGTATACACTTACAAACATCTGTGTACATACATACATACATATACGCATGCATAGAAAAACTGCTTGCCACACAGCGTGGCAAATCGGAAAAGTTGTTTTAGTTTTTGCTTAAATGCACAATTCATATGCGTATGTTTATAAATTATTATCAATTGGCTGCAAGCATTTTATAATAAATATACAAATATAAAAAAAAATTTTTTTTTGAAAAAAAAAGTTTTTTGCGGGATTCGAACCCACGCACCTAAGCATAGCCTGCATAACACTTACCACCAGCGCCACTGCCCTGACATGTGCTTTGTTAACTAAAACCAAATAAGGCATTGCTAAAGCGTCTCTGACAAAACTAAAGTAATAATGGAAAAATTCCCAATTCAGTCACAATTCTTAGAATATTCTGGCATGCAAACTTTTGTATGCATACATAGAAAATTGTGTGTATACTCGTATAGTGTGTACATATGAAAATCTGTATGTATGTGTAGAAAAAACGTTTGTTGCTTGCCATGTACGTTTTCTAATTGCCGAAATATTTCGTTAATTAAATGTTTATTAAATAAAAAAATGCACCTATGGGAACAAAGAATATCGCAGTTAGTTGCGCCTAACTGCAACGTTCTTACTTGTTTTTACCAAAATTGCTAATATAGCAGCAGCAGCAACTCTCGATTTTTGTGCCGACATAATATTTACATGTCGTTATTCCATGACTTTTTCCAAACAACAGAACTTGCAAATGAGTGTCACTTGCAAGCAATGCAAACAAAAAATGAAAAATTGATTGCAGCAAGTAATTTGCATGCAATATTTGCATTGGTGTGAACAGTTGTGCAAACTTTTGCTGCAAATTATTTTTAACTCGCTGCAAATTGTTTGCATCGTGTGTACCTAGCTTAATAGCGCCGAAAAATATTGCGTTCATACGGACAGACGGACAGACAACAAGACGGACAACAAGACGGACATTGCACAAACCCAATATACTCTTTTTCCCTTTGGGAACAGAGTATAACAAATACGATTTACCATTATCACCATAACAAGCATGCACCTTATCAAATCATGTTAAAAAGTCTGTATATATTATCGGGTCATACCAACTGTCTCATACTTTTTTCACGACAATAACTTGATAGAGTTGCTTTGTAATCTTTATTATAATAAAACTTAATTTATAATCTACCGAACTTTCACAGGTTTTGGAAAATTATATTAATTTGAAAACGGTTCTTAATAGCATCATCATCATGTTCTATGAGTCAGATTCTTAATAATATGTATATGCCACTAAAAATAATAAGTCAGATGCAGTCTGTCAATCTTAATCACTTTCCAGGCTTATTTTAAACTATTTTTAAAATATTAAATGTGCTTTTATACTCGTACCTAGCGAAAATTGTCAACCAATTGACAAAAAATTTGAAAGAACATATGCATAGACGCGTAGAATATGAACAGAAAGCAGTCATTACTTTTTATAACGCAAAGCAGATGTACAAAACAAAGTGTGCCAACACATTATTGACACTGTTATTATTTGTTTTTGTTGATTTATTTTTTACATATTGAATACTTTGTTTTGTATTTTTTATACCCCGAAAATAGGAAGTCAGGGTATAATGATTTTGTTAAAATGTATGTAACAGGCAGAAGGAGACGTAGCAGACCCCACAAAGTATATATAATCTTGATCAGCACAAAAAAATAATTTGATATAGCTCTGTCCGTTCGCCCGTCCGTCCGTATGAACGTCGATATTTCGGGAGCTACAAAAGCTAGAGAGTTGAAATTTCACATGAATACTCGTATGTTAGCTACGCAGTACGAGTTTATTTTATTTTTATCTATGCCACGCATTTGGATGCCACGCCCCCTTCGCCCCAATTAAAACAAAAACCTTTCAAATACTAGAGACTTGCAGTTCATAGAAATAGACACATTTGGATGATATTAATATATTCCGAAAGTTTCATGAAGATCGTCCATCTAGGAGTGGAGTTATAAACGTCCAATCCACCTCAAAATCACGGCAGCAACCGCGTGGTTAGTAGAGCGCGAGCTTATAAACCAGCGTAAGAAGAAAGGTGTTAGTTTTTCTTTGCAGGGTTAAAGTAAATTTCATTCGTCGAGTCAAGTGTCGAACTAGATCCTTTTTATCCCTGAAACCCATGAAATGGGAATTCAGGGTATAATGGTTTTGATGAAAATGTCTGGTAAGCAAGGCAGGTATGTAACGGGGAGACGTAGCAGACCCTATAAGTATATAAATTAGAAAATCTTTAAGTCTTTTAATTAAAAAAAACCATCATTTATTTCTGAGAGTTGGATTAGAACTAACTTAAGAGCGATTTACAATGTTTTAAATGAACCTATGTTATGGCCCGGCGGTCGCTGCTGACGTCGCTGCCCTGTTAGCTACCGCTAGATGTCGTTGCCCTGCTGCTATTGGTTGGTTATCTGCCATTTTGGTCCATGCTGCAGGCCCGTGGAAGTTGCACTTGTTGTGCAATTCGCAGGGTGTCGTCTTGCTATCCGTTGGTCCCACGGTTAATGGCCTAAAGAGTGCGTGATCAGCGCACGTGGCCTTTGCCTCGTTCCCTCTGTAGTCTGCAACCGAATGGGTGGTGCATTTTTGGGTGTCCAGTTACTGTCGCCGGTCACACGGTGGGTTGCTGATAATGTTGGGTCAGCTTGATTTGGCTCTTACGCAACTTATGTTGTTTTGGCTAAGTTGCTTATGTGTTGCTGCATATGTTGTTGTTGTTTTATTTGGGATTTGACATACAGGGTGTTAACTCTTCCCCCTTTAAATGCGACCGTCCTCGGTTGCTACGTAAACTCCTGCTGGTGTGCTGTCGGTAACCATTTGTTTGTTGTCTAGAGTCTTTCTTTTGATTCTTTTAACTGAGTTCGATGAATACTCCCATTATAATTAATAATAGGATGCTGAGTGACGTGTAGCCGATAGTAGCCTGCACAGTCTCTTCGTCTCCGAGTTTCTCCAGAATTTTGGTGTTGTTGGTATTTAGCTCTTTTACCATTTGTAGTGATAAAACTTCGTCCAGCTTGGTTTTCTCTGCTGTTAATTGGAACACTGGGGGTTCTGGTTCCGCGGCTCGTACCTTCTTCCGTTTTGTAGGTCGTTTCGCCGATCCTTACTGTAGAGTTGCGGTATTGTATAAGGAATGTGCCTTGGAGTTTATATGTTTTGTCATCCAGTGTGACTGATCCGTTGAATCCGTTCAGCAAGAGGGTACCCGGAAGTATTTCTTCGAAGTCCGGAACGTGTTGATTGTTTATAATGGTGCATTCAGGTTTTTTAAGATTAAGCAGGGCATATAGACAGGTATCATTACTTAGATTTAATAGTTTATCTCTATTACATATTGTTCTTTCATTGTGATTTTCACAAGGTTCTTTTATTGCAAATGTTTCATTATTGTTACATTCTATTAAATTCTCGAATTTTATGTCATTTATGATTTTGCCATTTTTTACTGCTTTAACTTTAAGAGTTTTACATTTGTCTGTACTAATCATGGGAATACTTATAATATAAATTAAATTTTTTCCATTTGTGGCTAGTTTTACTTCAGCAAATTCTAAGAGTTCTTCAATGTTAAAAAACAGATTATTTTCTTTTGTAAAAATTTCTTCGATTACTTTAGTTTCTACTACTGAAAAAATGAATGAATTAATAGTATTTGTTTTTGCCCATGTTATTGCTAGTAGGATATTAGTTATTTCTTCTTTTACTAGTTGAATTTTGTATTTTAGGACATTTGCTTTTTGGTTAATAACCTCTTCTGAATTTTGCGTTAATTTGATGATTTTATTAGTAATATTACCTAATTCATTAATTTTTTCGTTTATTAAACGATTAATAATAACTTGCTTATTATTGTTTTCCAATTGTTCGTTTATCTTATTTATGATCATGTTGATCTGGGTTTCCTGCCAACCATTTCCATGCTGTTCCTATAGCTTCAATAGCTCTTTTAAATTTGAGTTGAGGTCTAAGTCTTCTCAAGTCGTTTTTGATTTGGGATAATTCATACGAAATGAATGGGTGAAGGGAATGATCTGTAGGAAGTGAGTGTAGTGATTCGTTCAATGATGAGTAAATTTCGCTGTATTTGTCTAGATCAAATATATGGATGATTTTGAAAGTGCTGTCTTGTTTAGCTGCCAATCCTGTGACTATTGAGATGATTTGCGAATTGGAATAGTCGAGGACAGTGGTTATCCCCAAGCATGTTGGTAAAATGATCAATATTATTTTCCACATTGGTGCTTCCTACGCTGATGTCCCGGATTATTCCCTTTTGTCCAATCCCACGTTGGGCACGATGAAGATTGGTGACTCGAGATCCTGTCGGCACATACACAGTTGCGCAGTACTCTACGAACGGAATCTATAGAGTTGAAGCACTTTATTTTATTATTATTTTTTTAATTGTTTCACGATAGTGAAAATACACAGTTTACTCCGTTTATATAGACACAATCTTCGACGAGAACGCTGTAGCTGTCGTGCAGGTACTTTTGGTAGTTCGTCCGAATGTTCTTTGTTTAAGCGGTTGTCGCGTTCACTAAGTCGCTGGCTTAAGAGGATCTTTCGCGAACAGCAGCTAAGTAGGCGCTCTGTTTTTCGACACGTAAACTTTTATGTGATTTTATTTTTTTGTGTTTGTTTCACGACAGTGAAAATAAACCGTTTACTCCGTTTATGTAGATACAATCTTCGACGAGAACGCGTCCGAAGGATCTTTGTTTAAACGGTTGTCGCGTTCGCTAAGTCACTGGTTTAAGAGGATCTTTCGCGAACAGCAGCTAAGTAGGCGCTCTGTTTTTCGACGCGTAAACTTTTATGTGGTTTAAATTCACTGTCCCTGCTCGGGCGCCAATTAGAAAATCTTTAAGTCTTTTAATTAAAAAAAACCATCATTTATTTCTGAGAGTTGGATTAGAACTAACTTAAGAGCGATTTACAATGTTTTAATGAAACCTATGTTATGCCGGCGTCGCTGCTGACGTCGCTGCGCCTGTTGCTACCACTGATGTCGTGCCTTGCTGCTATTGGTTGGTGATCGCCATTGGTCAATGCTGCCGCCGTGGAGTTGCACTTGTTGTGCAATTCGCAGGGTGTCGTCTTGCATCCGTTGGTCCCACGGTTAATGGCCTAAAGAGTGCGCGATCAGCGCACGTGGCCTTTGCCTCGTTCCCTCTGTAGTCTGCACCGAATGGGTGGTGCATTTTTGGGTGTCCAGTTACTGTCGCCGGTCACACGGTGGGTTGCTGATAATGTTGGGTCAGCTTGATTTGGCTCTTACGCAACTTATGTTGTTTTGGCTAAGTTGCTTATGTGTTGCTGCATATGTTGTTGTTGTTTTATTTGGATTTGACATACAGGGTGTTAACTTATATATTCTTGATCAGCATAAAAAAATAAGTTGATTGAGCCCTGTCCGTCTGTCCGTCCGTCCGTATGAACGTCGAGATTTCGGAAACTACAAAAGCTAGAGAGCTGAAATTTCACATGAACACTCGTATGTTACCTACGCAATACGAGTTTATTTTGTTTTTTCGATAACTCGTCCCATTTCCAAATTATCGATAAACAATCGAAAATTCGTTTACATATTTTAGGTTTTTTGGGTATAACTTCTACACCGTTTTAGCTAGAGACTTCAACTTTATATATTTAGATAGATATATAGAATATTTTGTAGTTTTCAGATTTTGGATGCCACGCCCCCTTCGCCCTTAATTTGGAAAAAGCGCATTTCAAATACTAGAGATTTGCAATTTGGCACATAGGTAGATTTAGATACTCTTGATCTACTCTGATTTTCTCTGATTTTTTGAATTTCCAAAGTTCAGCCCAACCCACCCCCAAGCCACTGCAGTTAGCAGAGCGCGCGCCTCTAAGTGCTTAAAGAAGAAGAGTATCACTTTTTTGCAGGGTTCAGGGGATTTCGTAGTCGAGCAGTCTCGACTAGAGCCTTCTTACTTGTTTTTATTATTAAAATTATTATTATTATTAGACTCTGTTCCCAAAAAATTAAACAGAGTCTATTGGTTTTGTTCATTGTCCGTCTTGTCCGTCTGTCCGTATGAACGCAATATTTTTTTCCGATCCGCCCACTAGGGGCGTGGCAAATCGGAGAATTCTTGCGCCCGTATGCCAATAATCATACTATTTGATGAGCTAGAGAGTTGCAATTTGGAATGTATACTCGCGATGACAACCCAAATTAAAAAAGCTATGGCGGATATATTTACGCCTATTGGAGGCGTGGCAAAATCTTTAAAGCTAGACCGCTAATTTGGCATGTGCCATGTGCTGAATTGGCATGTGAAGATCGATCAAAAAGTTTTATTTGGTACGCCCATTGGGGGCGTGGCAAATCGGACCTGAATATAAAGTGTTTTTTTTTTTTTTTTTTCAAATTGTGCTATATTTTGAACACTATTGACACTGGAGACATTTGAGAGAAATTTGGCATGTATGCTCGGGTTGACAATAATAATATGCTATGATATATATATCTACGCCCACAGGGGGCGTGGCAAACCGCAAAAGTTGGTATATCCTACAGTTTTTGTTGAGGTTTTTCTCTTTTGAAATAAATCAAAACGCAGTTTGTTGTAAATGTAGGTGCACAACACAAGTTTATTTAATAAAATCAAAAATTATACATAAGTAGCAAGTACACAACGCGACGTCTTCAACTGAACTGAGCCGACACTTTCATAACTGATCTTTCACAACAAAAATGATACAATGATACAAAGCTCGATGTGCAGCATGCTTTTATACATCCGTCTCTTACATTTCGAATGTTCTAGATGTCTTCTTCCTATGCTACTACTCTTACATATAGAATGTTCTGGATGTCTCTTTTCGTATGCTTGCTTTTCTGTATGTATGTATGTATGTATGTTATGTATGTACACAATCCAGAACATTCGTTTGCCTATTCTAGTGAAAATGCTCGAACAGCCAACGACTGATTTTACAGTTACATCAAATGCTTATTTCTACAAAGATGATAATGATGATGAGTTTTGTTCGAGATCATTCTTCAACACCCTCCCTAAAACTCAACATCTCTATAAAATTTCATTCATTACTCTTAATTCCTAATTTCTCTCGCTGCTCTCCTTTGACATTTTCTATCATTCATATATGCTGCTATGGCTTCAAGCACGACATCCCCTTCTCTCCTTCCTCGGCTTCGTTCATTCATGTTAAGCGACTGTCGCCTTCCCTTCTGCCCTTCTTCTCTTAAGCACTTCGCTTATGTCTGTCTCCGCTCTGCTTGATCTTCTTTGATTTCGTGTATCTTCGCTGCTACTACACGTCTGCCAAAATCTACTCCTGCTTTCCTTAGCTCCTCTTTGCTCTTCAACGCTTTTGCTGCGCCTTCTATCATGCTTTCCTCTGCTTGCCTTTGAGACTTCTTCCTCCTCCTCGCAGATACGGCTATCATCACTGCTATTGCTACTGCTGCTTTTTCTGATTCTGCAGTTTCGTCAGTTTCCATTTCCTCCGCCTTCCTTTCGGTGTCTCTTCATCATTTTTCTGTCTTGGGAGTGTCCAGCTTTTCATCTACTTCCATTATCTTACGCTTTGTGTTCACCTGTTCTATGGATTGTTTTTGCTTTTCCCATTCATTCCATACGCCTTTCATGGAGCGACGCTCACACTCCAGTTCCTGTAGTAAATCCGAGATGCGTTGATTCTTTGCCTGTAGCTCACTCCGGCACTTGTACACTATTTGCTTCTGCTTTAACAATTCAACTCGCGCTGCAGTTCCTCACGATCCCGCTTCTCATTGATCTCCCTGCGCAGATCATCCAACTTGCGTTGCTCTTCTTGTTTCACTTGTACCGTTTTCCAAACGCGCTCCTTTGCATGCACAGCCGCCTCACAAATTGCAATCACATCTTGACCTTTACGCCTCACCTTGATCTCGCTCAGATGCTGATTCTTGCTCATCTGCAACTGGTTACGAGTCTCATTCAGCATCGTCTTGATCTCCATGGATTCATTATACAGCGCGGAGAACTGCAATTGCAAGCACTTATACTCTGTCGTCTCCGCGATGACCGATGCACGTAGCTGGCAAATATCCATTTTAAGCTTCTCGACTTCCTTGAGAGTTTCACGATGCGTGGCATGCAGCTTATCAAGCTCCTGTGATCGATTGTTCGCCAATTCCCGATACACCACCAGCTCTTTCTGCAGCTCCTCCAGATGATGACTATTCACATTCATCGTTGCAATACTACCACCGCTACTGGGCGTCTTTGCAGTGAGCGCATGCTGATTCTTCATCGTGTGCGTATGCCATGATTTTTTCAAATTTAAATCTCCGCCACTAATGTTGAGATTTGCTTTTCCGTGCGCTTTGATAAGTTGAGCACCACCTACGCCTGTCTTCAGCGAATCCATTTCTTTATATGCAAAATAGCAGCCTCGACGCCTTGACATGTGATCAGAAGCTCCTGAGTCGATCACCCGCACGTTCTTTTCTCTGCAGTCCCTGCTCGCAATCAATACTTTCCTTGAGAAATCGCCTGATTCTCCTTGATCATTTTCAGCACTTCTTCTTTCGTTACAGTTGTTGCTCTTGTGGCCTTTCTTCTTGCATATATAACACCTGTAGCAGTCTAGATGTCCAATCATACCACAATTATAACACTGCATAGTTTGCTTCTTATTTTCAAATTCACTTTTGTTTTTCCTGTTGCCTGCAATTAACGCTGTTGACTCTTCGGATACCACTTCTAGTTCTTTTGACCTTAGTTCTTCTGTCATTAAACGAGTCGTCAAATTATTCAATGTTCTTTTACTGTCCTCGACCGAATCCCACGCACTATGAAAATAGTTAAACTTCTGAGGCAAAGACGATAGGATTCGCGACATTAACATTGTTTCAGGCACAGCACTTCCAAGATTTTTCATCTTGCTCCACAAAACTTCTAACTTTTAAATATTATAGTCCACACTTTCACTTTCAATCCATTTGAAATCAAAAAACTGTTTCTGAATAGCTGATAAATTTTCTTCTGATTTCATATCATACACTGAGTTTAATTTTACCCACATTTCTCTAGCTGTTTTGCAGCTCACAATCAATTCCATCGGTCTTCTCTCGATAGAATGAATTATTATTTTTCTTGCAGTCTTATCAGCCTTTAAAAACCTTTTCGAGTCTCTTTCATACGTTGCAGACTCCTCTGTCGGACACGTCAAAACACCTTCGCACACGGCAAGAACATCGTCGTCTTCTTCTAATAACGTGCGAATCATGAAACACCACAAATGCCAATTGTCTTTGTCGCGTAACCGTTCTATTTTCATATTTACTGGCTCCATTTTTACTGTCTTTATTTTATTACTTATTTGCCACTAATTCACTTTTCTACTTGCACTCGATTTCACACTACATTAACTTTTAGCACCGTCTGGGCCCATAACCTGTTGAGGTGTTTCTCTTTTGAAATAAATCAAAACGCAGTTTGTTGTAAATGTAGGTGCACAACACAAGTTTATTTAATAAAATCAAAAATTATACATAAGTAGCAAGTACACAACGCGACGTCTTCAACTGAACTGAGCCGACACTTTCATAACTGATCTTTCACAACAAAAATGATACAATGATACAAAGCTCGATGTGCAGCATGCTTTTATACATCCTTCTCTTACATTTCGAATGTTCTAGATGTCTTCTTCCTATGCTACTACTCTTACATATAGAATGTTCTGGATGTCTCTTTTCGTATGCTTGCTTTTCTGTATGTATGTATGTATGTATGTTATGTATGTACACAATCCAGAACATTCGTTTGCCTATTCTAGTGAAAATGCTCGAACAGCCAACGACTGATTTTACAGTTACATCAAATGCTTATTTCTACAAAGATGATAATGATGATGAGTTTTGTTCGAGATCATTCTTCAACAGTTTTACAGCTAGAAGCTCCAAATTGGATGGTTCACTTACTGAAGTCCTCATTTATCGATGGCCCAAAAATAATTTTCAGCCTCTTTGGGGACGTAGTATATATAAAAATACCCTGTAGTTTTCGCATTTTTGGAGTGTAAGTAACCAAATTTTGCAATTATGTTATGTTCTAAGAACTGGGCAAAAATTATGCGTCTACGTCCACTGGGGGCGTGGCAAATCGGTAAAGAAGTTTGTTGTGGCAAACTGCATAATTCATGCATTCAAACAGCTTAGTTGTAATTGCTAAGATGGCAGAAAGCATTTTAACATAAATATAACAAGAAGGCTCTAGTCGAGACGGCTCGACTACGAGATACCCCGAATCCTGAAAAAAAACTAATTTCTTCTTCTTTACGAACGTGTAAGCGCGCTTTGCTAACTGCGCAGTTGCTGCCGTGGCTTGGGGTGGGTGGTCTATACTTTCAACGATTAAAACTCCATTACTAGATAGATGATCTTCATGAATCTTTCAGAATATATTTATAGCATCCAAATGTGTCTCTAGCTCAAACGGTGTAGAAGTTATGCCCAAATAAAATTTATGAACTAATTTTCTTTTATTTTTTTTTATCGATAATTTGGAAATGGGATGAGTTATCGAAAAAAAAAATAAATAAACTCGTACTGCATAACTAACATACGAGTGTTCATGTGAAATTTCAGCTTTCTAGCTTTTGTAGTTTCCGAAATCTCGACGTTCATACGGACGGATGGACAGACGGACAGGGCTAGATCAACTTATTTTTTTCTGGTGATCAAGAATATATATACTTTGTGGGGTCTGCGACTTTTTCTTCTGCCTGTTACATACATTTTCATAAAACCATTATTCCCATTTTCAATGGGTTCGGGGTATAAAAATCTTAAGTGCTCGTATTGATAAGTTCTTCAAATTCTCTCATAAAGTACACACACAACGCACACAAACAAAACAAAATAAAAACAAACAAAAAACATAATTTGACAATCATCTCCAAATAAATCCTGTTAAATTTAACCAATTGATTAACTCCAAAGCGTATGAGTTTCTACTAGAAGGTAAGTGAAATATTTTTATATGTGACAACATGCAAATTATGTATCTAACTGAATTAAGAGATCTATGATAAAATATCAATTCGACCAATTAAATGGATTCAATTTTACTTGTACATGTGAAAACTATAATGACAATGAATATTTAAAGACAACAAAGATTGCAACTGCCAAATACTAATTTAACAGTACAATTATGTATTGCCTCTTACTTCCATTTTTAGACTCTGTTCCCAAAATGGAAAAAAGAGTCTATTGGTTTTGTGCAATGCCCGTCTTAATGTCTGTCCGTCTGTCCGTATGAACGCAATAGTTTTCGGCGCCATTAGAGCTAGAGACTTGAAATTTTGAACATATACTCATGTATGCTCCCAAATTGTAAAGTGTAAAAATCTTCCCAATCCGCCCACTAGGGGCGTGGAAAATTGGAAATTTCTTGCGCCCGCAGTAATCATACTAGTTGCAGAGCTAGAGAGTTGCAATTTATAATGTATGCTCGCGGTGACAACGCAAGTTCAAAAAGCTATGGCGGATGTATCTACGCCCATTGGGGGTGTGGCAAATCGGACCTGAATATAAAGTGTTTTTTCAAATTGTGCTATATTTTGAACACTATTGACATTAGAGACATTTGAGAGAAATTTGGCATGTATGCTCGGGTTGACAGCCCAAGGTCAATAAGCTATGATAGATATATCTATGCCTACAAGGGGCGTGGCAACCAGCAAGAGTTTATATCTCCTACAGTTTAAAAGCTTGAAGCTTTATCGCATTCCGCATTTTTGAAGTGTAAGCAACCAAATTTTGCAGTTATGTTAGCCTCGCCTCTTTCTAAGAACTGGCCTAAAATTATGAGTCTATGACCACTGCACTATGGGTAAAAAGCCCGATTTTTTGGCATAAATTGTCCCTGAAGAGAATTTTACGTACATATGAGTATTTTATAATTTCGGATTTTTTTTTCCAAAATTGAACCACGCCCACTCCCCCTCCCCCTTCATTCATTTACTTTTTTTTACGTTTTTTGGGCATAACTTCTACACCGTTTTAGCTAAAGACTTCAATATATTTAGATAGATATTATGGTAACGCAGATTTGTAATTTTCAGTTTTTGGATACCACGCCCCCTTCGCCACCAACTTGAAAAAAACTAATTTAAAATACTAGAGACTTGTAAATTGGCACATAGATACATTTGGATACTTTTAATCTACTCTGAAAATTTCATGAAGATCGTCCATCTAGAAATGGAGTTATAAGCGTCCAAAGTTCAGCCCAACCAACCCCCAAGCCACAGCACCAACTGTGCTGTTAGCAGAGCGCTTGGTCATACGTTCGTAAAGACAAAGAGTATTTTTTTTCTCAATTAATTTAAGTTTATCTTCCGAATTGTTGTCTTTGCTTATTTTGTTTGACCATATAATCATTTATTGTACTATATTGTCGCTTGTTGCTGTTCCACACTTCCAGCAGAATGGAATTGCTGAACTCATGTGTAGCTGCAACATGTAGATTATTTCGTGAAGGGGCAAAAATGGGCAAGATGTCTTTTTAATATTGGATTTAGCAAACATTAGTACGCAATTTGTGATTTCAACATTTCAAATGCATTTGACGGGTCAAAAGTTATGTCTGACGAAACGCAAATAAAAATATTAATTTTGATCTTAAAAATGCACGCAGCAACATGTTGCACAATTGACCAATAAATCACAGAACAACAAAATAAATTGTAAGAATCTCATTTAAATACCTCCCTGATATTTTTCCATAACAAAAATTTTCATTATTGCAACCTACAAAGATATATTCACGTTGAAAGTCGAGAATGATATCAAGCGCTTATTTCGATTTACCAAGCAACTCTGAATCAGCTAACTTTGACGAAGCTCAAAACATTAATGGATGGATGTCTTGAAAATTTTATAAAAATTGTTTTAACGTCTACTGGAGTATTATAAATGAGAAAAATAAACTAGTTGGCGGATACTAAACAAAAAAAATTTGCATTTATGCCAAAATTTCGGGATTTTTACCCATAGTGCACTGGAGGCGTGGAAAATCGGCAAAGAAGTTTGTTGTGGCCAACTGCATAATTCATGCTTATAATATCTTAGTAGTAATTGCTAAGATGGTAGAAAGATTTTTAACCTAAATTGTGAGGAGCAACATATACATGCATGTATGTGCATATAAACACACAGCAAATACATGTGTTTATATAGACTGCATAGGTGCATACACAGCGACGCGAGCACTATGGGAGCAACCCTCGCGACTGGAAGGGGTCAGAGAGCGGGCTATAGTCAGTCTTTTTCGCTCCTATAGTATCAGCAATTGACTCGCGTCGCTAACGCGACGTTAGCCGAGGTACAGCTCCAGGTGATGGACGCTTTCTCTTTGCATAGCAACAGCGGTACTTCGGCCAACGAGAAGCTGCCGCGACATTTAGCGGGCTTCTGGCGTCACCTACGATCACGCGTCATATGGGCACGAACGGCAGGCAGGCCCCGCTCCAGGGCCGAACAGGGCCTGCGGCTGCCCTATAAAAGGCAACCGGCGGCGTCATAGGTCAATCAAGAGTTAAGAGTCAAGAAACAGAGTGAGGTCAAAGTGAAAACGAAACTGCAAGTACGCCGCAGCAAATCATAGATTTCTTAGATATAGTATTCTAGTTAGGCGCAACTAACTGCGAGAGACTCTGTTCCAGTAGGTGCCGTTTATTTATTTAATAAACATTTAATAAACGAAATATTTCGGCAATTAGCAAACGTACATGGCAAGCAACAAACGTTTTCCTATACATACATACATTCAGATTTACATATGTATGTACACACTGTACGAGTATACAAACGATTTTCTATGCATGCATAAAGTTTGCATGCTAAAATTTCTATTTCTATTTCTATTTCTTAACTTTGTCAAAAGGCGCTCTAGCAGTGCCTTATTTGGTTTTAGTTAACGAAGCTCAGAGCAAGTGGTAAGTGCTATGCAAGCTGCACTTGGGTGCGTGGGTTCAAATCCCACAGCCGCAGAACATTTTTTGTCAAAAATTATTAGTTTTTAATTTTTTTTTATACCCTGAGCCCATTGAAAATGGGAAATCAGAGTATAATGGATTTGTTAAATCTGTGTAACAGGCAGAAGGAGGCGTGGCAGACCCCATAAAGTATATATATTCTTGATCGATATGACGAGAAAAGTTGATATAGCCATGTCCGTCTGTCCGTCCGTCCGTCCGTATGTATTAACGCGTCGATTTCAGAAGATACAAAAGCTAGAGAGTTCATTCTTTTTGTGTTAGGTCCGTATATTGCACGCGCAGTACGAGTTTGTTTCAGAAATTCGATAACTTGCATATTTGCAAAGTTATCGATAAATGAATTTATCGGGAACCAGTTATAAAATTCTAGCTAATTAATCTTTAGAGTTAGAGTCTCCAAGTCTTCTGCATATATATAGATACCAATTTAAAACAATTTTTGTCAGACTTTGGATTCCGGTCCGCAATTCGCCCCCACACCCCCAAATGTGTAAAAAATGCATTTCAAATACTAGAGACTAGAGAGGTTTGGCATATAGATATGAATATGCAAGCTCACATCGCTACCCAACCGAACGAACATCAACTGCTGGGGTTCTAATAGTGCTCTACAGGCGGCAGCAAGAATATTGCACACAGGCACATAAATGCCTACACATATAGCGAGGAAGTGTAAATGTGTGTGTGTATGGTCATCGGGAAATAATATTCTTTATGCATATCAACACTTTCATACCTTTTCCACAAATAATCATGAAAAACATATATTTTTAAGAGAAGAGAGCAGTGAGTAAAAATCATAGGGCAGAAAGAGAAAGAGAGCAGGGGAAAGAGCGTCGAGCGCTCGAAGCGGAATGATTTTGTCAACAGCAATTTTTCCTCCCGAACCTAAAGTAAAAACCCGAGCAAATACGAAGTTTAGGGGGTTCTAATGTCAAAAAATAAGTGTGCACATTAACTAGTTCCAGTTGTCCAGTCTATGTGTTGTATGGTTAGTGGCTCAGATCAGGACAGTGGCGCTGGTAAACGTTATCCAAGCTGCACTCGGGTAATATTTGTAATATTTAATATTTTTATATTTATTATAAAATACTTGCTGCCAATTGATAATAATTTATAAACATACGCATATAAATTGTGCATTTAACCCTCTCACGCCCGAATTAAAATGGGCTTGGCTAAAATTTTTTTGAGTATACATATAAGCTAGAGTTGACCTCAATATCAACTGAAAAATATTTCAATGTCCTAGGTGTCCTGGTTTAGGAGCTACAGGATGTTGCGTATATGCAACATTGCGCAATTGGGTTATATACTTAAAGTCAAGTTGTTTTTTTCTCAAACGCCTTTTATTTATATTTATTAATGATATGACACGAAACAATTTTTTGGGGGTGGAGCACAAGTGCACATTACATTTACCGCATTACAGCTTGGAAATCCAGTGCTGAATACTACATCTTCCTCTTGTTCCCCATTCCGGCCAATGATTATAACCATCAAATCGTAGTGATTTTGCTGGGTCTACAACATAAGCTCTTTTACAGGGGTTTGATTTAGAGCCAGCAGAAGGAGCTGGTGATGACGGAGCTGGTGATGATGCAGCTGGTGATAATGGTGATGAAGGAGCTGGTGATAATGGAGCTGGTGACCAACCAACTGTTTACAAAACTTGAATTTATGCACCAGTATACTATGCGCATGTACCATTTATTTGAGCGGTGGTTGATTTTCTACAATTCAAGCAGCATGTCAACATGATAAACCCCTCCCATGTGTTTGTTGTAACATTCAACTATACCTGGACGAGGTATAGTTATAAACTTCTTCTCTTTGCGGCACCATCTGTTGCATTCGCTCGTGGGGTTCTTACCAGCATAATTTGAAACTAATTGTATACTCTTATTATCATACCAACGACAAGCAATCAAGTTGTGTGTTGCTTCATATTTGAAATCGCTTGATCCTCGTCCTCGTTTTTGAAGGTCTTTCTCACTGCTTAGAGCACAATCTTTCAACCGGTTGCTTTGAATTGTACCAACGGCCAATATGCCTTTTTCTTTCAGAGCAATCATCAAGCTTATTGACGAAAACCAATTGTCAAAAAAACAGTTTGAAATTTTTGTTTACTGGTTAATTAGATGATAACTAGTAAGAAGGCTCTAGTCGAGACGGCTCGACTACGAGATACCCTGAACCCCGCAAAAAAAGTGATACTCTTCTTCTTTACGCACTTATAAGCGCGCGCTCTGCTAACTGCGCAGTTGCTGCCGTGGCTTGGGGGTGGGTTAGGCTGAACTTTGGACGCTTATAACTCCATTTCTAGATGGACGATCTTCATGAAATTTTCAGAGTAGATTAGGAGTATCTAAATCTATCTATGTGCCAAATTGCCTCCAAAATCTGAAAACTATTAAACCTGCGTATCCATATCTATCTAATTATATAAAGTTGTAGAAGTTATACCCAAAAAACCAAAAAAATGGCAAACGTACATGGCAAGCAACAAACGTTTTCCTATACATACATACATTCAGATTTACATATGTATGTACACACTGTACGAGTATACAAACGATTTTCTATGCATGCATAAAGTTTGCATGCTAAAATTTCTATTTCTATTTCTATTTCTTAACTTTGTCAAAAGGCGCTCTAGCAGTGCCTTATTTGGTTTTAGTTAACGAAGCTCAGAGCAAGTGGTAAGTGCTATGCAAGCTGCACTTGGGTGCGTGGGTTCAAACCCCACAGCCGCAGAACATTTTTTGTCAAAAATTATTAGTTTTTAATTTTTTTTTATACCCTGAGCCCATTGAAAATGGGAAATCAGAGTATAATGGATTTGTTAAATCTGTGTAACAGGCAGAAGGAGGCGTGGCAGACCCCATAAAGTATATATATTCTTGATCGATATGACGAGAAAAGTTGATATAGCCATGTCCGTCTGTCCGTCCGTCCGTCCGTATGTATTAACGCGTCGATTTCAGAAGATACAAAAGCTAGAGAGTTCATTATTTTTGTGTTAGGTCCGTATATTGCACGCGCAGTACGAGTTTTGTTTCAGAAATTCGATAACTTGCATATTTGCAAAGTTATCGATAAATGAATTTATCGGGAACCAGTTATAAAATTCTAGCTAATTAATCTTTAGAGTTAGAGTCTCCAAGTCTTCTGCATATATATAGATACCAATTTAAAACAATTTTTGTCAGACTTTGGATTCCGGTCCGCAATTCGCCCCCACACCCCCAAATGTGTAAAAAATGCATTTCAAATACTAGAGACTAGAGAGGTTTGGCATATAGATATGAATATGCAAGCTCACATCGCTACCCAACCGAACGAACATCAACTGCTGGGGTTCTAATAGTGCTCTACAGGCGGCAGCAAGAATATTGCACACAGGCACATAAATGCCTACACATATAGCGAGGAAGTGTAAATGTGTGTGTGTATGGTCATCGGGAAATAATATTCTTTATGCATATCAACACTTTCATACCTTTTCCACAAATAATCATGAAAAACATATATTTTTAAGAGAAGAGAGCAGTGAGTAAAAATCATAGGGCAGAAAGAGAAAGAGAGCAGGGGAAAGAGCGTCGAGCGCTCGAAGCGGAATGATTTTGTCAACAGCAATTTTTCCTCCCGAACCTAAAGTAAAAACCCGAGCAAATACGAAGTTTAGGGGGTTCTAATGTCAAAAAATAAGTGTGCACATTAACTAGTTCCAGTTGTCCAGTCTATGTGTTGTATGGTTAGTGGCTCAGATCAGGACAGTGGCGCTGGTAAACGTTATCCAAGCTGCACTCGGGTAATATTTGTAATATTTAATATTTTTATATTTATTATAAAATACTTGCTGCCAATTGATAATAATTTATAAACATACGCATATAAATTGTGCATTTAACCCTCTCACGCCCGAATTAAATGGGCTTGGCTAAAATTTTTTTGAGTATACATATAAGCTAGAGTTGACCTCAATATCAACTGAAAAATATTTCAATGTCCTAGGTGTCCTGGTTTAGGAGCTACAGGATGTTGCGTATATGCAACATTGCGCAATTGGGTTATATACTTAAAGTCAAGTTGTTTTTTTCTCAAACGCCTTTTATTTATATTTCTTAATGATATGACACGAAACAATTTTTTGGGGGTGGAGCACAAGTGCACATTACATTTACCGCATTACAGCTTGGAAATCCAGTGCTGAATACTACATCTTCCTCTTGTTCCCCATTCCGGCCAATGATTATAACCATCAAATCGTAGTGATTTTGCTGGGTCTACAACATAAGCTCTTTTACAGGGGTTTGATTTAGAGCCAGCAGAAGGAGCTGGTGATGACGGAGCTGGTGATGATGCAGCTGGTGATAATGGTGATGAAGGAGCTGGTGATAATGGAGCTGGTGACCAACCAACTGTTTACAAAACTTGAATTTATGCACCAGTATACTATGCGCATGTACCATTTATTTGAGCGGTGGTTGATTTTCTACAATTCAAGCAGCATGTCAACATGATAAACCCCTCCCATGTGTTTGTTGTAACATTCAACTATACCTGGACGAGGTATAGTTATAAACTTCTTCTCTTTGCGGCACCATCTGTTGCATTCGCTCGTGGGGTTCTTACCAGCATAATTTGAAAACTAATTGTATACTCTTATTATCATACCAACGACAAGCAATCAAGTTGTGTGTTGCTTCATATTTGAAATCGCTTGATCCTCGTCCTCGTTTTTGAAGGTCTTTCTCACTGCTTAGAGCACAATCTTTCAACCGGTTGCTTTGAATTGTACCAACGGCCAATATGCCTTTTTCTTTCAGAGCAATCATCAAGCTTATTGACGAAAACCAATTGTCAAAAAAACAGTTTGAAAGTTTTTTTTCTGGTGAATTAGATGATAACTAGTAAGAAGGCTCTAGTCGAGACGGCTCGACTACGAGATACCCTGAACCCCGCAAAAAAAGTGATACTCTTCTTCTTTACGCACTTATAAGCGCGCGCTCTGCTAACTGCGCAGTTGCTGCCGTGGCTTGGGGGTGGGTTAGGCTGAACTTTGGACGCTTATAACTCCATTTCTAGATGGACGATCTTCATGAAATTTTCAGAGTAGATTAGGAGTATCTAAATCTATCTATGTGCCAAATTGCCTCCAAAATCTGAAAACTATTAAACCTGCGTATCCATATCTATCTAATTATATAAAGTTGTAGAAGTTATACCCAAAAAACCAAAAAAATGGAAACGAGTTTTCGATTTTTTATCGATAATTTGGAAATGGGATGAGTTATCGAAAAAACAAAATAAACTCGTATTGCGTAGCTAACATACGAGTATTCATGTCAAATTTCAGCTCTCTAGCTTTTGTAGTTTCCGAAATCTTGACGTTCATACGGACGGACGGACGGACGGACGGACGGACGGACGGACAGACGGACAGGGCTCAATCAACTTATTTTTTTATGCTGATCAAGAATATATATACTTTATAGGGTCTGCGACGTCTCCTTCTGCCTGTTACATACATTTCACAAAACCATTATACCCTGAATTCCCATTTTCAATGGGTTCAGGGTATAAAAACTCAGATTTTAGAAAGCACTCAACTATTGTCTTGTAAACTGCAATAACATTTTCGTAGAACAAATAAAGTTTTGGACTTTCTGACTGCATTTCCCTTGTTTAAATTGTTGAAATACGGGAGCACAAATTTCAGAAACTCCAAATACAGTTCTGTCGTCGAATCTAAGCACATTTGGAGAATCGGCTCTGCAGATTTTAACTGGTCATTCAATGCAGCTCCTTGAAAGTAAAGTTTTAACGCAGGAAGTTGTTCTAACAGCTTTTCAACTACTTGAAGCAGAGATAGCCACCTTGTTTGTCCGATATGTAAAAGTTTGTGTGGTTTCACATTAACGAAAGATTGAAACTCCTTATAGTCTCCGATACGTTTTGGGCTTTTTGATATAAAGTTATTGTTATCTATTGCAAATCCTTCCACTTTTTTTTTGGCAATTTTTTGCAAGCATAAGATGCGCAATTTCAACACAAACTGTAAAGCGATTGTAAGCGATGCCAGTCTTTTTTGCAATTTAGCGCTGCTAACCCATGAATGAAATGGCATTCGTAAACATATTGAAAACGGAATTTAGTGCTGCTAATCGAATATAAATCTTTTTTTTTTTTTCATTAATTCAAAATATATTGATATTACCCAAAAATTTTAGTTTTTAGAGTATTTTGCAATATTTTTATAAAGTACGTAGTTTTAGTCTCTTCACACGTAGGTACGTAGATCTCTTTCAAAATACGGAGATCTACGTGAAAAGACGGAGGGTTGGCATCCCTGGTTGTCACCCCGAGTATACATTCCAAGCTCATCATCTAGTATGATAACTTTCCGATTTACCACGCCCCTAGAGGGCGGATCGGGAAAATTTTTACACTTTATAATTCGGGAGCATATATGAGTATATGTTTACAATTTCAAGTCTCTAGCTCTAATAGCGCCAAAAAATATTGCGTTGGTTAGGAAAGGGTGTTCAGCCAAGTCAATTTGGTGAAAACCAAATTAAAGAACAAGCTGCATATTGATACGTTAAATTCTATTTTGGCAATTAGGTTGATTTTACTAGTTAACAATTACATACAATTAAATATAATATCTTTGGATTAGGTTTGGACTACATCGGAACGGCAAATTGTGTACGCCAAATTGGCGCAAATAATACATACAACAAAGAAAATGTCAATTTTGATGAGGTGCTACACCTTTTAAAGGACAATTAAAATCAAATTCCATTTTTTTAAATAGAAAAAAATGTTATCCGTTTTTTTGACCTTTTCAAAAATATTTTGTCCCTTTTTTGTCCTCTTTTTTGCGTCAACTGTCCTGTTTTTTCGGCGAACAGATGGCAGCACTGGTGTGCATACATATAGGAAAACTCTTACCGCAGATGTCACGTGCTTTTGTTATTTGGGCAAACTTTTTGTTCATTTTTTTCTGTTGACTTAACGGAATAAAATATAATTGAAACAAAAACACTTTCAGAAATGATGCTATTAACTATTTGAAATTAAAAAAAAACGCACTTATTCACAATTAGTTAAACTACCAACTGACTTTCAAAGGTATCAACTACAAAAGAATAAATAATAAATAAAAAAGAAAGAAATAATAAAAAAAAAAATTAAAAATAAGAAATTATGAAGGGCTTAGACGAGACTAGACCAGGGTCTGCGACACCCCAACATTCGTTGCATCTGCCCACTAACCATACAACACATAGACTGGACAACTAGAACAAACTTTTTTCACGAACCAGATTTTGATTTGGCGTCCTAATCATCTTCGTATTTGCTCGGCTCTGTCATTTGCTGCTCGGGCAGCGAAAATATCGTAGTTGATTTTCAGTTCGCTGCCAGCGCTCGAACGAAATGATTCTATTCTCATATGAAGCATCACTGTGTGCTATTCTTTCCTTATTCACTCTCTCACTCACTCTCTCTATGCCTCTCATATATATATGTATGCAGGCACAAGCCAGCAGCGCACAAAAAATTGAAATTTGTCCGCGAGTTGCGATTCGCAACGATCCCGTCTGCCTTTCTTAGTAAGAGTATGCCGAACTCTTAAACGGCTTTGCCATGCTCATGCAAATTTTAGTGTTTTCGTGATTATTTTTGGGAAGGGTATGAAAGCGTGATGTACATAAGCATTACTTTTTCACGACGAGCATGCACACACAAAATTACTGTGTCTTGCTACATGTATGAGCAGTTATGTGACTGTGTGCGAAACTTTTGCTGCCTGCAGGGCCCAACATTTGCAGTTTGTTCTCTTGCTACCTGCGCTATTCAGTAGTTTGTCTATTTTGTATGGTTTGAATTGTAGAGTGACTGTCAAATGAGCCTTTACGGCTTGCAGCAGTCATTTTGGCAATAATGAGTACATGAGGTATTCTGACATTTGTCAATACATATAAATTTCCAGATCCACTTAAATCGTTTATAACCCGTTCAAAAATGGTTTGTTATTAAATTAATTATAGTTATTTTTATTTATTAAACATGTATAAGAATGAATGCATATGTATGCATATAAACATAAATGCCATATGCATTGGGGAAGTAGATTTGAGAGTCTACAAGGTCGAACAAATCTAAGACCGTTCCCACAATTCTAAGGCCGAGGTCTACAAGAATAACAAACTGCAAATGTTGGACCCTACAATTGCTACAGACAGCACACAGTCACATAACTGCTCATACATGTAGCAAGACACAGTAATTGTGTGTGTGCATGCTCGTCGCGAAAAAGTAATGCTTATGTACATCACGCTTTCATACCCTTCCCAAAAATAATCACGAAAACACTAAAATTTTGCATGAGCATGGCAAAGCCGTTTAAGAGTTCGGCATACTCTTACTAAGAAAGGCAGACGGGATCGTTGCGAATCGCAACTCGCGGACAAATTTCAATTTTTGTGCGCTGCTGGCTTGTGCCTGCATACATATATATATGAGAGGCATAGAGAGAGTGAGTGAGAGAGTGAATAAGGAAAGAATAGCACACAGTGATGCTTCATATGAGAATAGAATCATTTCGTTCGAGCGCTGGCAGCGAACTGAAAATCAACTACGATATTTTCGCTGCCCGAGCAGCAAATGACAGAGCCGAGCAAATACGAAGATGATTAGGACGCAAAATCAAAATCTGGTTCGTGAAAAAAGTTTGTTCTATTTGTCCAGTCTATGTGTTGTATGGTTAGTGATCTGCCTAGCCACCTACACCACGTCTCACTTAAACGGCAGAGTAGCGAAAACGAATGAAATTCGCCATATCCAAAAAAAATCTAAAGCAATGGCTGAAAATACAAATACAATTCAAAGACAATGCTAACGCAATTCAAAAACAATTGTGATTCTTAGAATATACACGCATAGCAACATAGAAAACGGCCCAAGATTTTTTGTGTGTATATGTGCACACGCATACGAAAATTGATTTGCATTGCTCAACGTTGCTTGCATTTCCATTGTTATTTTAATTGTTTTAAAATTTTAAAAATACATAATGGGAATGTAATGAGAGTTTCAGCATATGATCTACATATTCTATTTAACATTTTACGTTTTTTTAGAAATCATAACTCTTTTACAATTAGCTTTACATGCACAAATATGTACGATCGCAGCCACACGCTGATCTACACATATACATACAAACATACATACAAACATACATACATACATACATTTGTATGTATGTATGTGCGCCCGCAATGCGTCTTGCTGTGTCGCTGTCTTGTTTGCTGCGCCACTTGGGTTTTGATGAGAAAACTTTATAGACTAATAATTCTGTTTCTAGATGGACAATCGTATTGATATGTTCCGATTAAGATTATGATATTCATATCTATATGCCAAACCAAACTGTATATCTCTAGTATTTGAAATGCATTTTTTACACATTTGGGAGTGTGGGGGCGAATTGAAAAAACTGAAATTGTATTAAATTAGTATCTATGTATATATATGCAAAAGACTTGGAGACTCTAACTCTAAAGATGAATTAGATATAATTTGATAACTGGTTCCCGATAAAGAGTTTTATCGATAACTTTGGAAATATACAAGTTATCGAATTTCTGAAACAAACTCGTACTGCGCGTGCAATATACGGACCTAACACAAAAAGAATGAACTCTGTAGCTTTTGTACTTCGGAAATACGGACGAACGGACGGACGGACAGACGGACATGGCTATATTACCTTTTCTCGTCACCCTGATCAAGAATATATATACTTTATGGGGTCTGACCTGCGGCTTTCTGCGGCTGCGGGATTCGAACCCACGCACCCAAGTGCAGCTTGCATAGCACTTACCACCAGCGCCAATGCCCTGATCTGAGCTTCGTTAACTAAAACCAAATAAGGCACTGCTAGAGCGCCTTATGACAAAACTAAAGTAACGATTGAAAAATTCACAATTCATACAAATTTTAGCACGCAAACTTTTGTATGCATGCATAGAAAATCGTTTGTATACTCGTATAGTGTGTACATACATATGTAAATGTGAATGTATGTATGTATAGAAAAACGTTTGTTACTTGCCATTTACGTTTGCTAATTGCCGAAATATTTCGTTTATTAAATGTTTATTTAATAAATAAACGGCACCTACTGAAACAGAGTCTCTCGCAGTTAATTGCGCCTAACTGCAACGTTCTTACTTATTTAGTTATAACCTTAACGCTGAGCAAAATATTGAAACTATTTTTTTTTTTCCAAATTGTTGTTAAAATATATATATAATATACTTTGGACGCCTCTAACTCCATTCCTAAATAGATGATCTTTATGAAACTTTCAGAATATATTAATAATGTGTGTATTTGCCAAATTTCAAGTCTCTAGTATTTGAAATGCGTTTTTCGCATATTGGTTGCTAGGGGAGCGTGGCATCCAAAATCTAAAAATTACAAAATCTGCGTATCCATAATATACGGACAGACGGACAGAGGGACATACGGACGGACGGACAGGGCTAGATCAACTTATTTTTTTATTCTGATCAAGAATTCATATACTTTATGGGGTCTGCGACGTCTCCTTCTGCCTGTTACATACATTTTCACAAAACCACTATACCCTGCATTCCCATTTTCAATGGGCTCAGCGTATAACAAGTAAGAAGGCTCTAGTCGAGACTGCTCGACTACGAGATCCCCTGAACCCTGCCAAAAAGTGATACTCTTCTGCTTTACGCACTTATAAGCGCGCGCTCTGCTAACTGCGCAGTTGCTGCCGTGGCTTGGGGGTGGGTTGGGCTGAACTTTGGACGCTAATAACTCCATTTCTAGATGGACGATCTTCATGAAATTTTTAGAATAGATTAAGAGTATATAAATCTATCTATTTGCCAAATTGCAAGTCTCTAGTATTTGAAATGCGTTTTTTTCAAATTGGGGGCGGAGGGGGCGTGGCATCCAAAATCTGAAAACTACCAAATCTGCGTATCCATAATATCTATCTAAATTTATAAAGTTGAAGTCTCTAGCTAAAACGGTGTAGAAGTTATACCCAAAAAACCTAAAAAACGGAAACGAATTTTCGATTTTTTATCGATAATTTGGAAATGGGACGAGTTATCGAAAAAACAAAATAAACTCGTATTGCGTAGGTAACATACGAGTGTTCATGTGAAATTTCAGCTCTCTAGCTTTTGTAGTTTCCGAAATCTCGACGTTCATACGGACGGACGGACGGACGGACGGACGGACGGACGGACAGACGGACAGGGTTAGATCAACTTATTTTTTTATGCTGATCAAGAATATATATACTTTATGGGGTCTGCGACGTCTCCTTCTGCCTGTTACATACATTTTCACAAAACCATTATACCCTGAATTCCCATTTTCAATGGGTTCAGGGTATAAAAATAACCCAGCTTGGGTTGTTGATAAAAAGGGAACCGATGCCAACGGCAACAAGAACAAGCGCCTTGTAATCGAAGGTAAATGAGCGAAGTATTGCCGACCGATACCCAATGCCTAGCATCCCTATGATTCTAGCGAACCTAGGGCATGCAAAATTTTTTACAACCTCGGACTTAAAGTTGGGTTACCACCAGATTTTCCTCGCGGAACAAGACCGCGAAAAAACGTCGTTCTCATTGAATGAAAAACGCGTCAAGCATTTTTCAAATAGGGAAAACATGTTACATATATGTAGGTGACGTGATAGTTTTCTCAGAAAACAAGTTCGACCATGTGAAACATATTGACGCGGTACTAAAAAGCCTGTGTGATGCTAATATGAGAGTCTCACAAGGAAAACCCCAGTTTTTAAAAGAAAGTATTGAATTCCTAGTGTTCTTAGTGACAAAACACGGGATAAAAACTGATCCCGAAAAAGTCAAGACCATTCATATGTTGAGCCAAAAAACCTCTACAGCCTCAGATCTTTTCTCGGATTAGCCATCTACTATACAGAAAATGGCACAGTCAGTAAACACATGTCCAGGAAAATTGAAGTAACATTTAATGAAACCCAACGAAACTCATTCGAGCGGTTGCATAACATTCTGGCATCAGAAGTTGTCACTCCTATGTATCCAGATTATCGTCAGCCATTTGACCTGACAACGGATGCATCAATGAATGTCATTGGAGCTGTCATATCCCAAGGGGCAGACCAATAACATTGATTTCAAGAACTCTCAAAACTAGCGAGTCACACAACGCTACAGTTGAGAGAGATTTGTTAGCCATTGTATGGTGCCAAAGAAATAAAAATCTTCACTGACCACCAGCCGCTAAATTTTGCAGTTTCCAAAAGAAACACAAATGCCAAAATTAAAAGGTGGAAAGCCTTTATAGATGAACACAATGCAACGGTATTGTATAAACCAGGAAAAGAAAACATCGTATCTGACGCCCTTTCTAGGCAAAATTTAAACACCTTACAAAAGGAATCTCAATCAGACGCTGTAGCAATCCACAGCGAATTGCCACTGACCTTCACGGTCGACACGACTGACAAACCGGTAAATTTCTTCAAGAATCAAATTATCTTAGAAGAAGCACGCTTTCCTCTACAACGTAAAATCATGTTATTTGGTAAACAAAATTCGCCATCTGATCAACTCACTGACAAAAATTCAAAAAACACTAAAACCACTCATAATTGCAGATGCGGTAAACGCATTCCCTGCACTAGCCAGCTTCCAACATAGCCTAGTCTTAAGTTTCCCTGCAAACAAATTTTGGCATTGCAAGAATTGTGTCCGACATTACTGACAAAAATGAACAAATGGAAATAATCTTGGCCGCACACAACAGCGCGCACAGAGCGGCACAAGAAAAATATTAAACAGATCCTTCGTGACTATTATTTTCCAAAAATGACTAACTTAGCCAGAGAAGCTGTTGCGAATTGCAAAGTTTGCACAAAACCCAAATATGGCAGACACCCGCAAAAAACAGGAACTGGATACTACACCAAATGCTTCATATGCAAACTATTTCTAACTTGCATTGACAAGTTTTCAAAGTTTGCCGTCGTACAACCACTCCAATTTCGAACAGCAATGGAAGTAAAAATACCCATTATCCAGCTGATCAATATCTTTCCTGAAATAAAAAAAATATACTGTTGCAATGAAGCTGTATTCATCTCAGAAATGATGAGATCATTCCTGAAAAACAACTACAATATAGACATTGTAAATGCACCACCTCTTCACAGCACTTCCAACGAACATATAGAACGATTCCATAGTAATCTGGCTGACATTGCCCGAAGTCTAAAACTAGATGGAAAAGCCAGTGAAGCTATTGAACTAATATTGAGATCAACAGTGAAATACAACAAGTCAATCCACTCAGCTACAAACGAAAGACCGATTGACATCATACATGCCACATCAACAGAAGTCAGACTATGTGTTAAGAAAACAAGTAAGAACGTTGCATTTAGGCGCAACTAGCTGCGAGAGACTTTGTTCTCGTAGGTGCCGTTTATTATACCCTGAACCCATTGAAAATGGGAATTCAGGGTATAATGGTTTTGTGAAAATGTATGTAACAGGCAGAAGGAGACGTCGCAGACCCCATAAAGTATATATATTCTTGATCAGCATAAAAAAATAAGCTGATCTAGCCCTGTCCGTCTGTCCATCCGTCTGTCCGTCTGTCCGTCCGTATGAACGTCGAGATTTCGGAAACTACAAAAGCTAGAGAGCTGAAAATTGAAAAAATGAACACTCGTATGTTAGTTACGCAGTATGAGATTGTTTTGTTTTTTTTCGATAACTCATCCCATTTCCCAATTATCGATACAAAATGGAAAATTCGTTTACATTTTTTTAGGTTTTTCGGGCATAACTTCTAAACCCTTTTAGCTAGAGACTTAAAATTTGTTTATTTAGATAGATATTCTGGATTATGTAATTTTCAGATTTTCGATGTCACGCCCCCCTCCTCCAATTGAAAATTTCATGAAGATCGTTCATCTAGAAATGGAGTTATAAGCGTCCAAAATTTAGCCCAACCCACCCCAAGCCACGGCAGCAACTGCACAGTTAGCAGAGCGCGCACTCATAAGTGCGTAAAGAAGAAGAGTATCACTTTTTTTTTCAGGGTTCAGGGTATCTCGCAGTCGAGCCGTCTCGACTAGAGCCTTCTTACTTGTTTTTTTTTACTTTTCTTATTTTTTTTTTTAGCATAACTTCTACACCGTTTTAGCTAGGGACTTCAAATTTGTATATTTAGATACATATGATAGATACGCAGATTTTGGATGTTACGCCCTTTCGCCTCAATTTGAAAAAAAGCATTTAAAATACTAGAGACTTGCAATTTACAAATAGACACATTTGGGTGCCTTAATATATTCCCAAAGTTTCATGAAGATCGTCTATCTAGAAATGGTTATAAGCGTCCAAAGTTCATCCCAACCCACTCCCAAGCCACGTCAGCAACTGCGCAGTTAGCAGAGCGCGCGCTCATACGTTCGTAAAAAAGAAGAGTATTCATTTTTTTTGCAGGGTTCAGGGTATCTCGTAGTCGACCCGTCTCGACTAAAACCTTCTTACTTGTCATATATGTATATACAATATTTTATTTTGTTAACTTTTCAGCTTGGAAAATTTGTTGGTTAGAATGCCTCTTTTCATCATCTGCATCTTCGTTCGACAGCTTTCTGGGCCAAATCTGTTGCCTCATTAATGAGTTATTGTTGTTGTTGGCGGTGATGTTGTTGTTTTTCGTTGACGTTGCGAAGGTTCAAAAGATTCTGTGTAACTCACTTGAAGCTAAGTTGTGCCTAGGCAAGTCGACAGCAGGCTTAAGCACTCATATACGACCTGTGCCAGCTCATTCGGTATGTGCCATTCATGTTGTACAACGCCTGATTACACGAGTTTCACTCAAGGGTCCATTGTGCTTCAGGCTTCTATTCCTCCACCCAGACTCCTGTTTCATGCTGGCGCATAAATCACAGTAACCTGCAATAAGCCACTGCAGGCACAGTAGCCTAGCCAGTCAGCCAATCGTTGCATTGAAGCACTAACCATACAACACATAGACTGGACAACTGGTACAAATTAATGTTCACACTTATTTTTTGACTTTAGAACCCCTTTAGCTTCGTATTTGCTCGGGTTTTTACTTTTAGGGTCGGGAGAGAAAAATTGCTGATGGCAAAATCATTCCGCTTCGAGCGCTCGACGGTGATGGTCGATTTTCCAAAAATGCCTGACATGTGCCGCTCTTTCCCTTGCTCTCTTTCTCTTTCTGCCCCATGCTTTTTACTCTCTGCTCTCTTCTCACAAAAATATATGTATGCTGGCACAAACAGCAAGCAGCTCACAAAAATTGAAATTTCTTCTCGACTCGCGAGTCGCGATCCCATTGGTTCCCTTCTGAGCGAAGAGTATACCGAATTCTCAAACTGCTTTGCCATGCTCATGCAAAATGTTAGCGTTTTTATGATTATTTGTGGAAAGGGTATGAAAGTGTTGATGTGCATAACGAATATTATTTCCGTATGACCATACACACACATTTACACTTCCTCGCTATATGTGTAAGCATTTATGTGCTTGTGTGCGATTGATATTCTTGCTGCTTGTAGCACTATTAAAACACCCAGCAGTTGATATACGTTCGGTTGGGTAGCGATGTGAGCTTGCATACACACACACATTTACACTTCCTTGCTATATGTGTAGGCATTTATGTGCTTGTGTGCAATATTCTTGCTGCCGCCTGTAGAGCACTTTTAGAACCCCCAGCAGCAGTTGATGTTCGTTCGGTTGGGTAGCTGCTTTGAGCTAGCATACGCACACACATTCACATACACATTTACACTTCCTTGCTATATGTGTAAGCATTTATGTTCCTGTGTGCGATACACTTGCTGCATGTAGCAATTTTGTAGCAATTTTTCCCAGCGATTGCTGTGTGGTAGCTGTTGTGAGTCTACACACACACATACATACATATGTGTAAGTTTGTGATGTGATAATCACAATCACTTGTATAGGCATTTGAATGAATGCTCTGCCTGGGGCATTTGCATGTTTCGTGCATGGGTCTCGAATATTGGGAGAGTAAAGAAAAATAGCACACAGAATGTACTCATACGAAACCGCGACCATGCCGGTTGAGCGCTTGCACCGCAATGAATTCGTCGTTTCATATTTTGACTGCCCAGCCCTGAATTGCCCAAACCGAACAAATACGAAGTTGAACGGTCGCTTGGCTCATATTCTGGTCCGTGGAAAAAGTTTGTTCTAGTTGTCTAGTCTATGTGTTGTATGGTTAGTGGTTGTATGGTTAGTGATTCCATGCACGTGTGTTTATTCTAGCAGTTTCTCGTCAATTGCTATCCTCTCCAATTTTCTTTCGTTCTGGCAACCTCATTTATTGCCACTTTGCAACACTACGAACACGGACTACACTCAGCAACTAGGGCAACCCTATCTGCCATCCACAACATGTAAGTATTGATATTACCAATCGATGTCTATAGTTACATAATTCAGATGCCGAATCACATGGTATCTATTCAAATAAGCTTACTGTTTCAATCCATTTTTGACTTTGATGGTTCTTTTTATTTTCGCTTTAACAAACTTTTTCTTACGTCACCAAGAGTAGCCTAAAAATTGGGTCAGCACATAAGCGAAACGTCAACTGGGTCAACACAGCGGCGCAACAGACTTTAAATAAGTAATATATACTGCCGCTGCCAACAGGAGTGAAAACAGCTGAGCTCAACTCGAGTCAAGTCCAATACGCGCTAAGCGGCTGCATTAAACTACCACTCAACAGCGGAATGGCTGGTTGGGGGGCTGGCTGCACGGCCAGAGCAGTTGCTGCCAGCCGAAAATAAAAGCCACCCGCTCACACACACATAGAATGTCAGCCTTGGAGGGGTGGAGATGGAAAAATATCCAGCAAATGATGAAATACTAAAAAGCATGATAACCCAAAAAGCGATGAAACTATAACAAACAAAGCTCTAGTCGAGACTGCTCGAATACAACAACCGCGCATGTGGTTGGTTGGGCAATACTTTGGACGCTTATAACTTCATTTTCTAGATGGACGATTTTTCAGAATATATTAATAGCAATTAGATTTGTCTATTTGCCCAATTGGAAGCCTATCGTATTTGATATGCGTTTTTCAAATTGTGGGTGAAGGGGGCGAGGCATCTAAAAATTACGGAATCTTCGTATCCATAATATCTATTTAAATATACACATTTTAAGTCTCTAGCTCAACGGAGTACGCTCAAAAAACCTAAACAAAAACAAGTAAGAAAGCTGTAGTCGAGACTGCTCGACTACGAAATCCCCTGAGCTCTTCTTCGAACGAATAATATTCCAAGAATTATTCGTTTCATTTATGCACGCGTAAGAACTATACATGCAAAAACACTAGCGCACACACGCTTGTAAGCATGTATGTGTGTGAGCAATGCAGGCGGCTTGCTGTCTCGCTGCCTTTGTTGCCGCGGCACATGGGTTTTGTTGAGAAAACTTTGATGATTAATAATTCTGTTTCTAGATGGACAATCGTATTGATATCTTCAGATTATGATTATGATATTCATATCTATATGCCAAACCAAACTGCATGTCTCTAGTATTTGAAATGCATTTTTTACACCTTTGGAGGTGTGGGGCGAGGTGGGGAGTGGAATCGAAAATCTGACAAAAACCGAAATTGTATTAAATTAGTATCTATATATATGCTGAAGACTTGGAGACTCTAGCTCTAAAGATGAATTAGCTAGAATTTTATAACTGGTTCCCAATAAATTCATTTATCGATAACTCTGCAAATAAACGATTTATCGAATTTCTGAAACAAACTCGCTTTTGTAGTTTACGAATTCTCGGCGCTTATAAGAATGGTCGCACGGACGGAGAGGGCTATATCGACTTATTTTTTCGTGCTGATCAAGAATATACTCACTTTATGGGGTCTGTCTATTATATACATTTTCACAAAACCATTATACCCTGAATTCACATTTTCAATGGGTCAGGGTATAAAAAGCAATGACGGATATAACTGGATGGGGGTTGGCCTATTCGAATGTGGGCTTGATTACAGCAAAATACACTTCAAAGGTGGCGACACAAGAGGAACTTGGCTTGCAAACGCTACAGTAGTAATTGCAATCGAAAAAGCAACAACATCCAGCACACATACTTGTATAGAGGCTGCGCCAAAATTACATAAATTACATTCAAGTGACGCGAAAGTTAAGTAAAACTCATTGTTAAAACTGCAGTAATGGATGACAGCTTGGTAGTTCGCAATCGCAAATTGTGCAGGTAAAGTAGGCAATTAGTGGAGGAGCAGAGCTATACAGCATATGTATAGCTAGAAGCTATTTTCAACGCAACATGATTTGACAAGTTTATTAGTACCTATAAGATTCTCCAAGAGAGATTCCAGGTTAAAAGACATTTAAAAATTTGCTTTGAGGTTGTGCACTGCTGATCAATAACTTGTGGAGAAAATCATATGCACGACTCAAATTTCAAAGAAAGGTCCTCAAAAGACACACCCCAGAGAAATGGAGGCTACTTATCTAATTAAAGATCACAATGATACATAATTCAGAAAGCACAAATTACTATTACAATGATTGCTTGAACCCCTAGGTCTTTGGGAGCTTTTGGGAATTGCTGAACAATTGAACTGGTGCCGGAAAAACAACGAGCTTGCCTCGATTCTTTTGTATTACCACTTCGTAGTGATAATCACCCATGAGTAGAGAATGGGCTTCTTGGTCCTTAAGCTTCTCGGCAATGGGCAATAAGCTGACATTGATGCAGTTGATGTTAACAATTGGTACGGAAAGTATCAAGGCTATCTCGTAGGCCGTTGCCATTTTAGGACACCAGATTGAGACGGTGTCAAATGGCAGCTTCTCCTTCGCAACCAACTCGCCCAGTTCCTGAGTGTGACGGAAAGTGTGCAGAGTAACCACAGTGCTGGGATGATTGGCGCTGAAATAGCTTTGGTTGAAATCGCATACGACAAGTGGCGAACCCTCGATCATGCTGTATTTAAAGCCAATGTCATCAGGCTTCAGCATGGCAACCAACTCAGCGCCTAGACACTTGGCACGATGCAGTGCCTTGACATTAAGAGCGTGGCCCTTCACCTGACGATGCATCACGGTCATCTGGTCGCGCACTTTCTCGACCAGTTGCTCTCGCATTGTCTCGTGCACAAATACAGCCCCAATAAGCTTTCTACCGATAGGCTCGTATAACGTTTGCAAGAGCGGAACAATTGCTTCATCGGTATTTCCATCCTGACACAAAACGATCATACTCGGTTCTACCCACTTGCTGTCGGTTTGATCCCCTGGATATGGTGGCTGCCGCCAAGTGTAAGGTTGCCTAGCCATAAGCAAGTATTGTCTTCAAAGAATAAATTACAAGTAAATAGCGGACAACTTTCAACAGATTTAGATTTGCTACTTAGTTTTACTGACAAAAATATATTTTATTTTATTTTAAAGCTACACGAAGTATTAAGCACAACCTGTTGAGGATCTTTCAACAGTTTCAAAATTCAGAGTTTCTCAGAAAAACTTTGGAGTTAATAATTTGAACTTAAGCTCGGACAGCAGGACGGATATTGCACAAAGTCAATATACTCTTTTTCCCTTTGGGAACAGAGTCTAATAATACTAAGCCGACATCAGAAGTGGGATCTGTCCCTTCACCTACAACATTAGATGGACCATTACGTACCATAATGGAATTGCAGAATAAAAATCTAATTGAACTTGTGCGGGCTCTGCAAACAACGGCAGCTGACGCAGGGCAGATCAAATCGGTGCAACTGCCAAGACGACAGGCGCCAACGCTTCATCTGCTGGATTGTGCGTGTATAGAGAGAGACAGAGAGAAACCAAGAGAGAAGAAGAATAAAGTAAAAATAGCACATAGCATCGGCTTATATGAAATTATGACCACACAGGTTGAGCGCTTGCAGCGCAATGAATTCCTTGTATCATATTTTGAATACCCGAGCCAGTAGAGCTAAAAAACCAAACAAATACGAACTTGACTGGAGCATGCGCACATATTTTGGTGCGTGGAAACAGTTTATTTTATATGTCCGGGCTAGTTCTTGTATGGTTAGTGTAGCTATGTAGCTATGTAGCTAAGTTGATGTGTTTTAAATATTTTGGTATATTTAAATTCTGCTGCGATTTGTGTTATTATACTAGTTATACATTCATTCATTTTTATACCGTGAATCCATTGAAAATGGGAATTCAGGGTATAATGGTTTTGTGAAAATGTATGTAACAGGCAGAAGGAGACGTCGCAGACTCCATAAAGTATATATATTCTTGATCAGCATAAAAAAATAAGTTGATCTAGCTCTGTCCGTCTGTCCCTCCGTATGAACGTCGAGATTGCGGAAACTACAAAAGCTAGAGAGCTGAAATTTTACATGAATACTTGTATGTTAGTTACGCAGTATGAGATTGTTTTGTTTTTTCGATAACTCATCCCATTTCCAAATTATAGATAAAAAATAAAAAATTCGATTCCATTTTTTACATCGTTTGAGCCCACGCACCAATATGCAAAAAACGCATTACAAATACTAGAGACTGAAATTTGGCAAATACACACATTTGGATGCTATAAATATACTCTGAAAGTTATGTGAAGATCATCCATCTAGGAATGGAGTTATAAGCGTCTAAAGTAAAGTATATTCTTCATCAGGGTGACGAGAAAAGTTGATGGATAACCATCGTCTCTCCTAGACGGATAACCATCGTCTCTCCTAGACGGATACCCATTCTGACATTCACTCGTCCTCGTGTAATTAACATTTGATAAAATATGCAATATTCATTTGTTTCATACAAAATTTTAACATTTATTCTTAACATAAACATAATCAATTCATTTCAATATTTCACATATGCAAATTACAAAACTTAAATAATCTTTGACAGCATTTCTTCTGACCAAAACTCCAAACTTCATTCATTAATTCAATCGTCGTCTCACTTGGACGAATCACTTTCAGTTTCCAATTGACCCTTTGACAAGCTTGAATCTTCACTGTCAATATTCAACTCTTGGGGAACAATTCCCTTTGGAAGTTTTCTTATGTCTTCATGACATAATCACCAACACTGTGTCTAATAACGGCAGCCTTTGATTTGTCAAAGCGATTTTTGTCGTAGGAGACTAAAGATTTCATGGTGCTACTGGCTTTAGCTCGCGTAGCGTCCAAATCCACTTCCAGTTCTGTGTAAAATTGGGAAACCAACCCAAGAGGTCGAGCTTCTTTTCCTATTAACATCTCTAAGGGACTTGCCTCAGTTGCACGATTAGTTGTGCAGTTTAGCGCTAACTGTACTTCGCCTAGAGCTTCTTGCCAGAATCTCTGACTTAATTCAACTGCGGATAACAAATTCTTGAGCGTACTCATTACGCGCTCAACTTGACCATTGGCACGACTTGCCCCAGTCGCAATTAAATGAAGTTTTATATTGTTCGAACAGCAAAATTCTGAAAAATGTGTGCTTGAAAAACATCTACCCTGATCGACTTTAATGCGCGTTGGTACACCAAATAGAGAAATTGAAGTCTTCATGGCCTTGATACAACTCTCTGTATCTAGGGCGTGATATAGGTGTACGAATTTTGTAAAGCCATCAATTTGGTCGATAATATATTCTTTTAAATCACTTTTGCCACTCAAAAGCCAGGGAATGCTGACCTTTGGGATAGGGTGTAGCTCTGCTTGAATTTTACCAGAGTGTGACTTGGCCGTCCTACAGGTTATGCAATTGTTGACAAATTTACGGACATATTTATTCATTTTGTCAAACCAATAGAATTGATATACTTTGTCAAGGGTCTTTTGCCATCCTGGGTGCATGATCGACTCATGTACTTGGTTCACCACTGACCATCTAAAAGTTGGAGGCACAACATCGTGTTTTACCCTTTTTTTTATTTTGCGAAGCAACATCCCTTTTCTTAAATCATGTGCAGTGGAATAACTTTCAAGTAATTTTATTAACTTATTTTTGAAAGGTCAACTGGTTCCACATCTACGGAACAAATATTTACAGTCTTGGCTTTCACAATTTCAAACTTGTTTGGGGATATTATAAGATCAAATCCCTTTTTAAGGATTTCACGACCAATTACAATGTTGCTATTTAAATGTTTATATTGTACTACGTGGAACAATATTTGAAGTGTGTTTTCGTTTATAGTAACCTGGCTTAAAATCTGCAATGTGCTGTATATACCAGCGTCGCCAATGCCTTTTAACATAATAATGTTGTTAAAACGTTTTCCAGACAACTTACCGCTATTCTTTTCTTTTATAAGTCAAATGAAATTGGGTAGATCTCACTTCGCTACATCATAGTTCCTGTTGCGTTGTAGCGCTAAAACGAGACTTCTTAAAGCGACTAAATGCAAGGAACCCATCAGAGCACCATTAGCGGCTAATGCAACATTACTAACATGATGAAATTACGACTCAGAATACCTATACACACATACACAGCAACATACGCATACAGTGGAGAGTTTCGGAGTTTCTACGCCGCAAGCAGTTCATGCAACAACAAACGCCTGTTTATTGGTGGAATGCACAAATAGGTGACATTCGACGCAAATGCATCCAGGCGAGAAGAAGCTACCAACGCGCCCGCGGTAGGCCCACGTATTTAGAAAAGCAAGTAGCATAACAGGCGGCTAGAAGTATGACCCTTGGGGCAGGGCATATAAGATAGTAGTTAAAAGACTATACGCAGGTAAACAGGTGCAGCCTATGGATCGATTGGATCTTAAATCGATTGTGAAAACGCTCTTTCCAAAAAGATTAAGCTCCATCCATGCCCCTGAGTCCATGGCTGCTGATCAGGGCTCAACGAGCATTCAAATTGCTTTAGTTACGGACGAAGAAATATTAGTAGCTCTCAGAAGTTTTAGAACTAAGTCAGCTCCAGGGCCGGACGGGATCCCAAACCGTGCGCTATAGCTAGCCCTCGCCTTGGACCCAAGTACGTTCGCGGAACTGTTCAACGAATGCCTAATTCAAGAGACGTTCCCAGCAGCCTGGAAAATCCAGACCCTGGTGTTGCTACCCAAGGCTGGCAAACCACCAGAGGAACCATCGTCATATAGACCAATCTGCCTCTTAGACACCATGGGAAAGGTGTTTGAGAAACTGATAGAAGCTCTAGGCTGGAGAGTGCTATTGATAGAGCCGGAGGCCTTTCACCTAACCAATTTGGTTTCCGGAAGGCCCGCTCAACAACAGATGCGATTATTAAAGTTGTTGGCCTGGCAAGTTCCGCCATCCAAGGCACCAGATGGAAGCACGGGACGAAGCATTACTGCATCATTACGACTCTTGATGTAAAGAATGCCTTCAACACAGCTAGTTGGGATATGATACTGGATGCGATGTCACAATATAATATCCCTAGATATCTAAAAGAGATAGTGAGAAGCTACTTCAGAGGAAGAACACTTATATACAATACGAGTGAGGGTCGCCAAACTCATATAGTGTCAGCTGGAGTCCCCCGAGGTTCAGTCTCCATAGGCAAGGAGCTGAAAGATACTGAGGATATCAATCGCATACGAAGCTGGTTGTCAGGAGCTGGACGGAGAGCTAGCGGCGCATAAAACGGAAGTCGTCCTAGTCAGCAGTCGCAAAAGAGTGGAAACTGCCAATATAAAGATCGGCAGAGTTACCATCGCATCTAGGAGGGCAATAAAGTTTCTTGGCGTCATGTTAGACACAAGATTAACTTTCTGCGGGCAGCTGATTCTTGTAGAGCTCTCTCAAGAATTATCCTTAACACGCGGGGACCAAGGCAACAACGACGTCTCCTCCTAACGAGGGTCATTAGGTCCGTCATCCTCTATGCTGCACCAATATGGTCAAGTGCGATGGCAACGCCGAGCTACAGCCGAGGCATTGCGCCACCTATAGACTGAGCGCAATCAGAGTCAAACAAGTTTGAAATTGTAAATGACGTTGGACGCACACGCTCATCCCGGAGCTTGCACCACGGATAAACCGCAAGCACGGTGAGGTTAATTTTTATCTTACGCAGATTCTCTCAGGACATGGATGCTTTTGGAGCTACCTGAGGCGCTTTGGTCACAAGGAAACTGACGAATGCCCCTGGTGCGGACGAGGACTGGTGGAAGACGCCAAACACAAAAACAAGAGGAGAGGCGTTGTCTAGAAGAGGCAGTGGGCTGCTCCATTAGAGCGGACAATATCGTAAACGCCATGCTGGAATCGGAGGCAGCTTGGAATCTTACAAGCACCTTCGCGGCCACAATCATGATGGAGCTCCGCAGAGTCGAGCGGATAAGAAGAAGAGATGTCCCAGGCTAAGATAGTGCAAAGCGCTTGCGAAGCAATGCTTTACGGCCGTCCCGGAAGCATCTTGCGCTACCTCTAGTCGTCTAATCTAATTTAATATATAAATATAAATGTGTAAGTAAACGAATACAATAAAAAACAAGTAAGAAAGCTGTACTCGAGACTGCTCGACTACGAAATCACTACGAAATTGCTGAGCCACATGGGCTTTGATGAGAAGACTTTGATGATTGATAATTCTGTTTCTAGATGGACAATCGTATTGATTTCTTCAGATTATGATTATGATATTCATATCTATATGCTAAACTAATCGTTAGCTAAAACTAAAAAGGTTCACTGCTACAAACTCACAATTCAATTGCAATTCTTGGAATATTATAGCATGCAGCCTTGAATGTATACATAGAAAATTGTTTAATTTGCGCGCACGCAGTGTTTGCTAATTACCGATATATTTCGTTTATTAAATAAATAAGCGGCACCTACGGGAACAGAGTATGTCGCAGTTAGTTACGCCTAACTGATACGCTCTTACTTGTTTTTTGTATACCCTGAGCTCATTGAAAATGGGAAATCAGAGTATAATGGTTTTGTTAAAAGTATGTAACAGGCAGAAGGAGGCGTGGCAGACCCCATAATATATATATATTCTTGATCAGGGTGACGAGAAAAGTTGATATAGCCATGTCCGTCTGTCCTTCTGTCCGTATGTTTAAACGCGCCGAAGATACAAAAGCTAGAGAGTTCATTCTTTTTGTGTTAGGTCCGTATATTGCACGCGCAGTACGACTTTGTTTCAGAAATTCGATAACTCGTATATTTGCAAAGTTATCGATAAATGAATTTATCGGGAACCAGTTATAAAATTCTAGCTAATTCATCTTTAGAGCTAGAGTCTCCAAGTCTTCAGCATATATATAGATACTAATTTAATACAATTTCTGTTTTTTTTCGATTTTGGATTCCACTCCCCACCTCGCCCCACCATCCTCAAATGTGTAAAAAATGCATTTCAAATACTAGAGACATGCAGTTTGGTTTAGCATATAGATATAAATATCATAATCATAATCTGAAGATATCAATACGATTTTTTTTTTTGTGGGGCTGAGGTAGGAAAAAATGCTTTATGCACCGTCAGTTACCGACTAAAAAATCCTCCTCTTCTGGGGCTCGAATCCACCTTGGAGCCAGGAGTTGTCCCGCATTAACCTTCAAGGTGGAGCCCCATCGTGTGCTCTAAATGAGCGTTGCCCTCGGTGTGTCTGCGTCCAGGTCGTACTTCTTACGCCGCAGAATCTTTTCGGCGAAGTCACAGACTTTTTTCCATGCATCTATGCTGCTGCACATTCGCTGAACTAATGTCTCTACTTTGACTTCACCGACTGTAGCTGCCAGGTCGATTCTTTCCGCCGACCACCTTTTGCAGTTGAAGAAAGTATGTTCTGCATCGTCCATTGCATTTTCGCAGTAAATACAGCTGGGTTCAGCAGTTTTCCCCATCTTATTTAGGTACTTTCGAATGTATCCATGTCCGGAGAGCAGTTGTGTCGAATAGAACGACGTTTCACCGTGTTTTCTGTTTATCCACTTCTCTAGATCGGGGATTATTCTAGCGGTCCATCTTCCATACCTTTCGCATGACCATCTCCCCTTCCACGAGACTATGGTTTGCTGTCGTATGCTCTTTGCCGTCTGTTCTGAGAACTCTCCTCTTTGCCGAAGATTCCATATTGTTTGACGCTCTTGGGAAGCAGGTCAACCGGTATGACTGCTGCTATCACAGTCACGGCAGCCCCAGAGACTGTGCGGTACGCCGATGTTATCCTTAAGGCTGCTCTTCGCTGCACAGACAACATCGGTTTTCGCCTTACATTCGCCTTTAAGGTGTCAGCCCATACATCACTACCATATAATAGTATTGTGTTTGTCGCTTCCATGAGGAGTCTTCGTTTTCCTGCCGTCGGGCCGTCAACGTTTGCCATCAGTCTACTCAAAGACCCCGTTGCTATCGCTGTTTTTCGCGTGGCATGCTTCAGCTGTTCCCAGAAGGTGAGTTTACTGTCTAGTCTAATGCCTAGATAGCTCACTATTCTCTGAGTCCTTATCAGGTGTTCGCTTACTCGCATCTCTATTTTGGTTGGGATCTGCTTCCCCGTAAACAGAAGTAATTCTGTTTTATGGGTGGCAAGTTCCAATCCTCGAGAGCTAAGCCATGTCTGCGTGCGGATCATGACTTGGGTAAGTCTCTTTTGGGCCTCTATGGTGTTTCTGGCGGTAATGACGACTGCGATATCGTCGGCATATCCGATTAGGAAGGTGTCTTCAGGCATTTTCAGTCTTAGGATATCGTCATAGCTGATATTCCACAGGTCTGGTCCCAGGATTGACCCCTGTGCAGCTCCTCTAGTCACTTTATACCGTTTCGTACCAGTCTGTGTGGAGTACAGGAGTATTCGATCATGCAAATAGCTCCTGATCATGCACATGAGGTACTCCGGTATATGGAAGCGGTGCTCCAATGAGGCGAGCATATCGGTCTCTCATTTCCTCTTTGCGTAGCTCTGGCTGCCTAAGCCACTTCATCGATAGTTCCCATTGTGGATTTGCCAGCTCTGAACCCGTGTTGCCTGGGGCTGAGTCCTCCAGCGGCCTCTACTGCGGCGAGTTATCTGGGTCTTAAGAGCTTTTCTAGTAGCTTTCCAGCTGTGTTTAGCATATACAATGGGCGATAAGCCGAAGGTGAGTTGGGATCGGCTTTGCCTTTGCTAATGAGCACCAGTCTCTGTTCTTTCCACGCTTCTGGGAATATCCTCTCTTTTAAGCATGCGTTATACATCCTAAGTAGAAAAGTAGGCCGTCCTGATGCTATCATCTTCAGTATCTCCGCCAGTATATTATCTGGCCCCGGCGCTTTTTTATTCTTCAGGGAGAGAGCTGCAATGTTGAGTTCCTCCTCGGTGAAAATTGGGACTGCACCATCGAGCTCTACGGGTACTCGCTCATGCGTATCGTGGATGTGTGTTGAAAATAGTGTTTCCACTATGTGATCCATCGTTTCATCATCCACGTTTAGCACTGCTCCGTAGTTTCTCAGCTTCTTCATGACTATTGTATAGCCAAGTCCCCAAGGGTCTTTGTTTATATCTCTGCAGAGCTCTTTCCACTTGTCATGCTTACTGCGTGTGATAGCAATCGACAGTTCTTTTCTCGCAATCTTAGCTGCCAACGCTTCCATCATAAAATTTCCAGAGCGTGGTGCCCTTGTTAATCTTCGTCTACATTGTATGCATACTTTCCTTTTTTCTGCAATATCGTGGTTCCACCAGTACGCCTGTCGTCTACCTCCGTGTTTGCTGTGCGTTTTTGGCATCGAAACGTTACACGCTCTTTCCATAGCTGTTAGACTTCTTTCGACCACTTGCTTCGAGGTCAATGTACCATCGAACTGTCGTTCTCGTCTATCTAATTCAGCTAGTAATTTGCCTGCATCCACCTTACTTATGTCCCATCTGTGGGAAGTCTTTCTTGGGCATGATGGGGAGTTTTGCTGACTGGTATTCTGGAAGACATATGAGATATATTCGTGATCACTGCCCGTGAAGTCATCGAGTATCCTTCCAGTCCTTTATCCGATCTACGATGTGTTCGGATCCAAAGGTTACGTCAGGTATTGTGCCTTCACATCCCGTCCTATGGAAGGTAGCTCTGCTTCCGCGGTTTGCTACCACTAACCCGGACCTAGCGGTCATATCCATCATTTTTCGCCCTCTAGAGTTAGTAGAGGACATTCCCCAGTCTACTGCTCGTGCATTCAGATCGCCTGCCACAATGAAGGGCTACCGTCGATCCACGAGCAGATCCTCGATTGTATCCAGTTTATTTTGGAAAGTGCTTATGTCATCGCTAGGATTTATGTAGCAACTGACCACTGTGACCTCTCTGAAGCGTGCGTAGACGTAGCAGTTTCCTAACTTGCTGCACTGGGATCCATATGGCAGCAGTCTTAAAAAAAGGAGACGTCGCAGACCCTATAAAGTATATATATTCTTGATCAGCATAAAAAAATAAGTTGATTGAGCCCTGTCCGTCTGTCCGTCCGTCCGTCCGTATGAACGTCGAGGTTTCGGAAACTACAAAAGCTAGAGAGGTGAAATTTCACATGAACACTCGTATGTTACCTATGCAGTACGAGTTTATTTTGTTTATTCAATAACTCATCCCATTTCCAAATAATCGATAAAATATCGAAAATTCGTTTCCAATTTTAAGGTTTTTTGGGTATAACTTCTACACCGTATTAGCTAGAGACTTCAACTTTATATATTTAGATAGATATTAGGGATACGCAGATTTTGTAGTTTTCAGATTTTTTATGCCACGCCACCTTCGCCCCCAATTTGGAAAAAACGCATTTCAAATACTAGAGATTTGCAATTTGGCATATAGATTTGGCATGTAGATTTAGATACTCTTGATCTACTCTGAAAATTTCATGAAGATCGTCCATTTAGAAATGGAGGTATAAGCGTCCAAAGTTCAGCCCAACCCACCCCCAAGACAAAGCAGCAACTGCGCAGTTAGCAGAGCGCGGTCATAAGTGGGTAAAGAAGAAGAGTATCACTTTTTTGCAGGGTTCAGGGGATTTCGTAGTCGAGCAGTCTCGACTAGAGCCTTCTTACTTGTTTATACCCTGAACCCATTGAAAATTGGAAATCAGGGTATAATGGTTTTGTTAAAAGTATGTAACAGGCAGAAGGAGGCGTGGCAGACCCCATAAAGTATATATATTCTTGATCAGGGTGACGAGAAAAGTTGATATAGCCATGTCCGTCTGTCCGTCTGTCTGTCTGTCCGTATGTTTGAACGCGTCGATTTCCGAAGATACAAAAGCTAGAGAGTTCATTCTTTTTGTGTTAGGTCCGTATATTGCACGCGCAGTACGACTTTGTTTCAGAAATTCGATAACTCGTATATTTGCAAAGTTATCGATACACGAATTTATCGGGAACCAGTTATAAAATTCTAGCTAATTCATCTTTAGAGTTAGAGTCTCCAAGCATATATATAGATATTAATTTAATACAATTTCGGTTTTTGTCAGATTTTGAATTCCGGTCATCACTTAGCCCCACCACCCCCAAATGTGAAAAAAATGCATTTCAAATACTAGAGACATGCAGTTTGGTTTAGCATATAGATATGAATATCATAATCATAATCTGAAGATATCAATACGATTGTCCATCTAGAAACAGAGTTATTAATCATCAAAGTTTTCTCATCAAAACCCATGTAGCGCAGCAACAAACGCAGCGAGACTGCAAGACGCTTGCAATGCTTACACACATGCATACACACATACATGCTTACAAGCGTAGATCAGCGTGTATGTGTGCGCGTGGTTTTGCATGTACAGTTTCTTATGCGTGTAGAAACGAATCGAACAATTCTTGGAATAGTATTCGTTTGAAGAAGGGCTCAGGGGATTTCGTAGTCGAGCAGTCTCTTACTTGTTTATTATTTATTCTTTTGTATTTGATACCTTTAAAAGTCAGTTGGTAGTTTAACTAATTGTGAATAAGTGCGTTTCTTTTTTTTTTAATTTCAAATATTTACCAGCATCATTTCTGAAAGTGTTTTTGTTTCAATAATATTTTATTCCGTTAAGTCAACAGAAAATAGTGAACAAAAAGTTTGCCCAAATAACAAAAGCACGCGACATCTGCGGTAAGAGTTTTCCTATATGTATGCACACATATACACAAAACTAGCTTAGCATGGTCTAAGAATTTAAACTTGCTAGATGGCGCTTTAGCAGTGAATTTATTTACTATGGCTGTTACAGCTTCGAGTGGCATTGATATATTTCTTTTACAATTATGAAGTGCCTGTGTTAATTAAGGTGATGCGTGTTAATCGAGGAACGTCTATTTGTTGGGTCTATTTTTAATGATATTTAATAATATACAATTTTTCGAATTTCAACTAATATAAGCGCCATCTATTATTATTTTTTTGGCAATGCAATGTAGATATACATGTACATTTTGAACGTTACACGCATACATTCTTATGTATACTCTCTGATTTATCCATATGGGTAATTCTCCAGAAAAGTCAACTTTTTGTCACGTTCGACACTGGTTTTTTGTAAATATCTTGAAAACGGATTAATTTTAGTACTAATCAAGAGCAATATATTTAACTATTTGTCAAAATAAAGAAGTTTTTTGCCATTTTCAGCACTAAAATTGATGAATTTTCAAGAGAATTACAAAAAACCAAACCACAGTACAGATTATTATTTTATTTTATTAAAATTTGGTTCAGGGTATTATCTAGTCGAGCACTCTCGACTAGAGTTTTCTTACTTGTTTACTATCGGGTTTTTTCGAGATTCCATGTTTGGTCGGCTGACCAATCGCTATCTAGTGGGCCGATCGTCAAAATACGCCGTGTGGTAGGTTAGTCGCCTTGTACGACAAGTTTCTATACCACCTGGGGAGTATTCTACTACCCGCTTGCCCCACAGGGATGAAGATATCAATACAATTGTCCATCTAGAAACAGAATTTAATCATCAAAGTTTTCTCATCAAAACCCATGCGACGCAGCAGCAAAGCAGCGAGACAGCAAGACGCTTGCAATGCTTACACACATGCATACACACATACATGCCTACAAGCGTAGATCAGTGTCTATGTGTGCGCGTGGTTTTGCATGTACAGTTTCTTATGCGTGCAGAAACGAATAAAATAATTCTTGGAATATTATTCGTTCGAAGAAGGGCTCAGGGGATTTCGTAGTCGTGCAGTCTCGACTACAGCTTTCTTACTTGTTTTTTTTTTTCTTATATTTGAAAAGGAAAAATTTTATTTCATTTCACAACAGTTATGAAGCGTGTCCGCAAATTATCCCCTTCATTGAAGTGCACTTTGGTAAACCACATTTTTTGTTTTTATACTTTGTTAGCAAAGGGAAAAAAGTATATTGGGTTTGTGCACTGTCCGTCTTGCTGTCCGTCCGTCCGTCTGTCCGTATGAACGCAATATTGAAATTTTAAAAATAAACTCATATATGCTTCCGAATTATAAAGTGTAAAAATTTTCCCGATCCGCCCGCTAGGGGCGTGGCAAAGCGGAAAACTCTAGCGCCCATAGGCAAGTTATCATACTAGATGATGAGCTAGAGAGTTGCAATTTAGAATGTATACTCGGGGTGTCAACCCAAGTTCAAAAAGCTATAGCGGATATATCTACGCCCATTGGGGGCGTGGCAAATCGGGAAAAACGTATCTTCTTTACTAGCTTGAACGCTGAAATTTTGCATGTGAGTTAACGTTATGATTCTAAGAACATCGATCAAAAAGGTTTATGTCTACGCCCATTGGGGCGTGGCAAATCGGACCTGAATATATAGTGATTTTTCAAATTGTGCAATATTTTGAACACTATTGACAACCACTGTTGACAACCCAAGATCAATAAGCTATGGTATATATATCTACGCCCACAGGGGCGTGGCAAACCACAAAAGTTTATATCTCCTACAGTTTTAGAGCTAGAAGCTTTGAAAATTAGATGGTTGAGTTACTAATATTCTGCTCTATGGATGACCCGATAATTTTTCAGCCTCTTTGGGGGCGTGGCATATCGAAAAATACCCTGTAATTTTCGCATTTTTGGAATGTAAGCAACCAAATTTTGCAGTCATGTTGGCCTCGGCCCTTTCTAAGAACTGGCCAAAAATTACGCGTCTATGCCCACTGGGGACGTGGCAAATCGGCAAAGAAGTTTGTTGTGGCCAACTGCATAATTCATGCATATAATAGCTTAGTACCAATTGCTAAGATGGCAGAAAGCATTTTAACATAAATATAATAATATTAATGAATTTAAAAATAAAATTGATAAGTTTTCGATTAATAAATAGAAAGTTTCCAGCGGGATTCTAACCTAGGTCTTTTGAAAATAACATGTAATCGTTAGCTAAACCTAAATAAATTCACAGCTGATCAGCAGCTTGTGACAAAACAAAACAATACAATCGCAATTCTTGCAATATGTATACACACTTGGATGTGTATACACGAACAAACATCTGTGTACACATACATACATACATATATGTATGCATAGAAAAACTGCTTGCCACACAGCGTAGCAACTCGGAAAGCATAAAGCAGTTTTAGTTTTTGCTTAAATGCACAATTCATGTGCGGATGTTTATAAATTATTATCAATTGGCAGCAAGCATTTTATAATAAATATACATAGTATTACACTTGGAATCAATCAACAAAGAAATTCCAACGTCGCAAACAAGGAACCCCATTTCCAGATTGGCCACAGGTATTTTCCACTGATGCGCTAGGTCATATGTATACTGATCATCCTAGAAATTATGAATGTTTTTATTTGTGACTGCTGTTAGTAAATGTACGTGGACTAAAATCATTTGCGCATTTGAAAACTGTGAATGGCCATCAATGCCAAACATATCGAGAAGCATGTCAACTATGGGGTTTGCTGGAGAACGATTCTCATTGGGATTTAACACTTGCGGATTCAGTTGTATCATCAAATGCGTACCAAATACGAACGCTGTTCGCAATTATCATCACCACATGTTTCCCTTCACAACCAATTCAGTTATGGAACAAATACAAACTACATATCTGAAGATATCTTGCATCACTTGCGCATTCGAACGAATAATCCCGTCATGCAAATAACCGATGAAATCTACAATGAAGGATTGATTCTGATTGAGGATCAATGCTTGACTGTTGCAAATAAGCTACTGATTGAAGTAGGAATGATTGCGCCAAATCGATCGATGCACGATTCATTTAACCAAGAATTAAAGAGAGCTGAAATACAATGTGGATACATTGCAGGAATTCGTTCAAAATAAAGTGCCGTTGCTGAATGAACAGCAAAAACAAGTATACGAAACATTAATGCAAGCGATGGACAATAATACTGGTGGTCTATTCTTCCTGGACGCACAGGGAAAATATTTATCATTTCATTGATTTTGACCACTATTCGATCAAGATGTGACATAGCTTTGGTGTTAGCATCATCTGGAATTGCGGCGTCTCTTCTAGATGGCGGTCGTACTGCATATTCTGCACTTAAGTTGCCACTCAATTTAAACACAATTGGTACTCCAACATGCAATATTTCCCGATCCAGTGCAATGGGAAAATTGTTGATGCAATGCAAGCTCATTGTTTGGGATGAGTGCACATGGCACATAAGAAATCACTTGAAGCACTTAACTTCATACTGAAGGATCTTCGGCGAAATAACAACAGCTTTGGCAATTTGATGATATTGTTGGCAGGCGATTTCAGGCAGACGTTGCCAGTAATTCCCCGTGGAACACCTGCAGATGAATTGAATGCTTGCCTGAAGGCATCACTTTTGTGGTATATCGTAAAAACATTATCGCTAACCACTAGAGAGTTCAACTTCAAAATGATCAAAGTGCAGCAAAATTTTCCAAACAATTGTTAGCTGTTGGAAATGAAATTTCCGGTTCGCCTTGGATTCGCAATGACATTTAACAAGTCGCAAGGCCAATCGCTTAGTGTTTGCGGGATAAATTTAGAAAATCATTGTTTTTCACATGGGCAGTTATACGTTGCGTGTTCACGAGTTGGAAAACCATCCGCTTTGTTTGTGTTAACGTCAGATCAAACAAGTAAGAACGTTACAGTGCGCAACTAACTGCAAAAACATTTAATTAACGAAATATTTCGGCAATTAGAAAACGTACATGGCAAGCAACAAACGTTTTTCCTATACATATGTACATACATACAGATTTACACATGTACACACTATGCGAGTATACACGCAATTTTCTATGTATGCATACAAAAGTTTGCATGCCAGAATATTCTAAGAATTGTGACTGAATTGGGAATTTTTCGATCGTTACTTTAGTTTTGTCAGAGACGCTTCAGCAATGCCTTATATGGTTTTAGTTAACGAAGCTCAGATCAGGGCAGTGGCGCTGGTGGTAAGCGCTATGCAAGCTATACTTAGGTGCGTGGGTTCGAATCTAACAGAAAACTTTTTTTTCAAAAATTATTATTTCTTAATTTTTTTTATATTTGTATATTTATTATAAAATGCTTGCTGCCAATTGATAATAATTTATAAACATACGCATATGAATTGTGCATTTAAGCAAAAACTAAAACTGCTTTATGCTTTCCGAGTTGCCGCGCTGTGTGGCAAGCAGTTTTTCTATGCATACATATATGTATGTATGTATGTACACAGATGTTTGTACGTGTATACACATCCAAGTGTGTATACATATTGCAAGAATTGCGATTGTATTGTTTTGTTTTGTCACAAGCTGCTTATCAGCTGTGAATTTATTTAGGTTTAGCTAACGATTACATGTTGTTTTCAAAAGACCTAGGTTAGAATCCCGCTGGAAACTTTTTATTTATTAATCGAAAACTTATAAATTTTATTTTTTAAATTCATTAATATTATTATATTTATGTTAAAATGCTTTCTGCCATCTTAGCAATTTCTACTAAGCTATTATATGCATGAATTATGCAGTTGGCCATAACAAACTTCTTTGCCGATTTGCCACGCCCCCAGTAGGCGTAGACGCATAATTTTTGGCCAGTTCTTAGAAAGAGCCGAGGGTAACTTGACTGCAAAATTTACATTCCAAAAATGCGAAAATTACAGGGTATTTTTCGATATACCACGTTCCCAAAGAGGCTGAAAAATCATTTTTGGGTCATCGATAGAGGAGGACATTAGTAACTGAAACCATCCAATTTTCAAGCTTCTAGCTCTAAAACTGTAGGAGATATAAGCTTTTGCGGTTTACCACGCCCCCTGTATGCGTAGATATATCTACTATAGCTTATTGATCTTGGGTTGTCAACCCGAGTATACATACAAAATTTCAAGTCTCTAGTTTCAATAGTGTTCAAAATATTGCACAATTTGAAAAATCACTATATATTCAGGTCCGATTTGCCACGCCCCAATGGGCGTAGACATAAACCTTTTTGATCGATCTTCTTAGAATCATAACGTTAACTCACATGCAAAATTTCAGCGTTCAAGCTAGTGAAGAAGATACGTTTTTCCCGATTTGCCACGCCCCCAATGGGCGTAGATATATCCGCCATAGCTTTTTGAACTTGGGTTGACACCCCGAGTATACATTCCAAATTGCAGCTCTCTAGCTCATCATCTAGTATGATAACTTGCCTATGGGCGCTAGAGTTTTCCGCTTTGCCACGCCCCTAGTGGGCGGATCGGGAAAATTTTTACACTTTATAATTCGGGAGCATATATGAGTATATGTTTAAAATTTCAAGTATCTAGCTCTAATAGCGCCGAAAAATATTGCGTTCATACGGACAGACGGACAGCAAGACGGACATTGCACAAACATAATAGACTCTTTTTCCCTTCTAGGGAACAGAGTCTAAAAACATTTAATTTAATTCGGAGTTGGATTGGAACTGACCAGAATATTTATAGCTATGCTGCTGCCGCTGATGTTGACGTTGCTGCCGCCGCGGTCATTGTCGCTGCTGCTGAATGGTGTCTTATGACACGATGGTGCTGATGATATGCTGATTCGGCGAGCGTGTCGGAAATGCAAGCGTTGGCCATAATCGGTATTGACAGAGTGCATTGATCTTACGATAGGCTCTCACGGTTGTTGTTAATTTGTGCTTACATAGCACACGTGTCCGACTACTACCATAAGTATTAGTAGAGTGCCAGCCAGAGTCAGAGTTCTATTTTATCGTGTTGATGTTTATTTGTCTTGGCATCTGCAATGAGAGAACTTCGTCAACCTTGCTTGTTTCCAGAGGTATCGATAAACGAATATATCGTGAATCACTTAGATCAGAGTAAATCAGAGTTAGAGTCTCCAAGTCTTCTGCATATATATAGATACTAATTTCATACAATTTCGGTTTTGTCAGATTTTGGATTCGGGTCCCCAATTCCCCCCACACCCCCAAATGTGTAAAAATGCATTTTAAATACTAGAGACATGCAGTTTGGTTTAGCATATAGAAACAGAAACATTATTAATCAATAAAGTTTTCTCAGCAAAACCCATGTGGCAGCAAGCAAGGCAGCGAGACAGCAAGCCGCCTGTAATGCTTACACACAGACAGACGTACACGCATAGATCAGCGTGTGTGTGTGCTCGTGTTCTTGCATGTATAGTTTCTTACGCGTGGAAAATTGAAACGAAGCATTCTTGGAATATTATTCGTTCGAAGAAGGACTCAGGGGATTCCGTAGTCGAGCAGTCTCGACTACAGCTTTATTACTTGTTAATAATGGCATTGTACAAGTATCGTTGCTTAAATCAACTAGCTTATTCGTATTACAAATTATTTTTTCATTATGTGACTCACATGAGTCTCATATAGCATACATGGATTTCTCGCATTTTACAATGTTTTCAAATTTTATTTCGTTAATATAATTTTTTCGTTTTATTGGTTTTATTAACATGGCAGTACACACTTTGTTTGAAATCAAAGGTATATTGATTATATAGAGTATGTTCTTTCCATTACTTGCAATTTTTACTTGACTGAACTCTAACAATTCTTCTGCATTTAAAAACATGATTTTTTCTTTCTCTAGTATTTGCTCTATTATTTTGACTTGGGGTTCTGGCAGTATTATTATACTTTGTTCCCAAAGGGAAGAAAGTATATTGGGTTTGTGCAATGTCCGTCTTGCTGTCCGTCCGTCCGTCTGTCCGTATGAACGCAATATTTTTCGGCGCTATTAGAGCTAGAGACTTGAAATTTTTAACATATAAGTTAACACGCGCCGATCAAATAATGCTGACAGCGAGTAAGCAATAGCTTCATCGGATGCCGTTGCAACAGAGTTGCAGGCGAAATTGGACACCACCACGCAATAACGGGGTGATCGTCCGCAGAAGTTGCAAGCTCAGCGCTCTGTCGGCCCGGCCGCCGGCAGCGATGGCTTGGAATCGCCGTTTAGGTTTATAAAAGTTTAGTTTTGAATCTTCTCGCAGAATGCTCACACGAGCTAATAAAAAGATTGTAATTGATAAAAGAATAAAGTGTCTTTGCATAATAACCTGTCTTATTATAATTGGCGCCCAACGGCAAGTGAACATACACGCCGGTAACATTTGTGATCTGTGCAACTCCTTGAGCAAACGCCAGGAGTCATAGACAAAAACAAAATAAAATAAAACTTAACATTTGTGATCTGTGCAACTCCTTGGGCAACGCCAGGAGCCACTGTGAATAAAATAATAAATAACAACAATAAGTGAAAAACAAAAAAGAAAACAAAAAGAAAAAAACCCCAGCGGACCGCTGAGCGAGTACAATAAAAAAATACAAATAAATCAAAACAACGAAGACAGCGTTGGACCATCATATCAGCGTTGGACCATTATATCGGCCACCAGTGTCAAATTAATTCGATTTATAATAGTAAACGAATTCAAGAATGCATATGTAAGTGAACTGCTCATTTCTCTTTCACGTTATAAAACATTTTTATGAAAATTAAATACTCCCAAATCAAAAATTCTAAATGTAAATAAAACTTATTACTTTAAAATACAAATTTATTTGTTATATAAATAAATTCAGTACTTTTGATTTAAAAAAAAAAAAAAAGAAACAAATTTCGAATTAAATAAAATAAAATTTGAAATAAAATGCAATACTTTTAAATAAAATATCTTGTTGAATAAATTGTTAGTGTCCGAATAAATCATTCTGTCAGTGCCCTCTTTCTTTATTGAAGAATTTGAATTTTGTTGAAATTAATTACTATGACTGAGGAACAAGTAGCCCAACTCGGAGTGCAAATGCAAAATGCACTCGAGCAGCAAGCAGCTACTTTTGAAAACAGAATAAAAGCCCTTACAGAGCAATTTAACAGATTTGTGGGACCGACCGCTCAGGTCGAGATCTATGTCGCAGGTAATAAATGCGACGAGACCTTAGATATAGTTAAGTCAATTCCAAAGTTTGACGGCAAACAAGAGAATTATGTTTCGTGGAGACAAGCAGCCTGCGCAGCCTATAAGGTTTTTGAACCTTACGATGGCAGCTCGAGGCACTATCAAGCAGTTGCAATAATTCGCAACAAAGTTAGAGGACCAGCAGACGCTGTGCTTGCCTCGTTTAATACTGTACTAAACTTCAAGGCAATTATTGCCAGATTAGACTTCACATACTCTGACAAAACGCCTGTGCATGTGATTCAACAACAATTGAGCACGCTTAGGCAAGGCGATCTATCGTTGCTAAAATACTACGATGAGATCGAGAAAAAGTTAACATTACTAACTAACAAAACAATAATGACACATGACCCTGCTGCAGCGGCTGTCCTGAATAGCAAATTCAGAAATGACGCTCTGCACACCTTCATTTCGGGACTCAGAAAATCAGTGAGGTGGGCCGTTTTTCCGGCACAACCCGAAGACCTTCCTTCGGCTCTAGCTTTAGCTCAAGAAGCTGAATCGAGTAACGAGAGAGGAATTTTTGCAGCTAATTTTGCAAAATACTCGGAAGAGAAGCCTCAAAAGTCAAATGGCCAAAAGACCCAGAACTGGCGTCAAAGTGGTCAGCAGGAGAATGATGGTTCTTATCAAAAGATAAACCCTCATTTTCAGACACACTCAAACTCAAACCAACAGAAACCAAGCAGCTCTAAACAGCGCTTCAAATCCCAAAAAGCACAGAACCGCGGACCTGAACCAATGGAAGTCGATTCTTCCTCGCGTTTTAAGCAACCCGTTCAAAGCTATAAAAACACTCGAAATTATGGGGACCAATCCATGAGAACGCAACAAAACGTAAATCATTTGCCCCAACAAGACAATACTGACGACTACGGGTCCTATTCTCAACATGAGACAGAGGCAGTTGAGGATGAGCTGTCAGGAGCAGAAAACTGCAATTTTTTAGGGGAAACTCCCTGCTCCCGTACATAGAACGTACGATAGCAGGGCACACCATTAAGCTCTTAATTGATACTGGAGCGTCCAAAAATTATATTAAGCCCCTTCCTGAACTGGCACATTGGATGCCAGTCAACAACCCATTCCAGGTTAGGTCACTCCATGGACACACAAAAATCCAACATAAGTGTCTTATTCACCTTTTCAAAGTCAAATCCTTTTTCTTCATGCTCGAATCACTAAAAGATTTCGATGGCATCATTGGCCTTGATCTATTAAAACAAGTCAACGCCCAAATCGACCTAACAAATAATAAAATAGAATATGATCAAGGTATAGAAGAGATCAAATTCACTAACTGTCTAGAAGTGAATCATTTTAAAATCCATGATGCGGATGTGCCTGCCGCGATCAGACCTACTTTCAATACTATCAATGATTGATAGGATGATTAACGCCTTCGCAGACGTTAACGAATCCTTACCTTACAACATTAACACAGTTGCCACTATCCCAACGGATGGCGAACCGGTGTATTCTAAATTATACCCATACCCAATGGGTGTGTCTGAATTCGTCAACGCAGAGGTTAAACAACTTCTGACGAATGGCATAATTAGACCATCCAAGTCACCCTACAACAATCCAATATGGGTAGTCGACAAAAAAGGTGTCGACGAAGCAGGTCATAAAAAGAAACGTCTGGTTATTGATTTTAGGAAACTAAATCAAAAGACAACCGACGATAAATACCCTATCCCAACTATCTCTAACATATTATCGAATATGGGCGATGCTCAATATTTTACAACACTAGACCTAAAATCGGGCTTTCACCAGATAGAATTGGGAGAGAGGGACAGAGAAAAGACAGCATTCTCTGTAAACAATGGAAAATACGAATTTTGTCAACTTCCATTCGGGCTAAAGAACGCCCCTAGTATATTCCAGAGGGCAATAGACGATGTCCTCAGGGAGCAAATTGGGAAAACGTGCTACGTCTATGTAGACGACGTAATAATTTTCTCACCCAATAAGGAAGACCATGTCAAACACATTGAATGGGTCTTGAAAAACGTTAGGGATGCTGGCATGAGAGTTTCTCAAGAGAAATCCAAGTTCTTCAAAAAGAGCGTGGAATACTTGGGATTCACAGTATGCAGAGGCGGAATACAAACGTCGGCCGACAAAGTACGAGCCATAAAAGACTTTGAGCCGCCAAAAACTTTATTCAATCTTCGATCCTTCTTAGGATTAGGGAGCTATTACAGATGCTTCATAGCAGGCTTCGCCAACATTGCAAGACCCCTAACGGAAGTCTTGAAAGGCGAAAATGGCAAGATAAGCGCTAATCAGTCGAGGAGGGTAAACATCGAATTAAGTCAAACACAGTTAGAAGCCTTTAACAAATTAAAAGAGCTGTTAGCTTCCGAGGATGTGCTGTTAGCATATCCCGATTTTAAAAAACCATTTGACCTGACAACAGACGCCTCAAGCCAAGGGCTTGGTGCTGTGCTATCTCAGGGCGGACGCCCTATAACCATGATCTCGCGCACATTGCGAGACAACGAGATTAACTTTGCCACAAATGAGACAGAACTCTTAGCCATTGTGTGGGCACTGAAAAATCTCAGAAATTACTTGTACGGTGTTAAAAACCTTAACATCTACACAGACCACCAGCCGCTAACATTCGCGGTTTCGGACAAAAGTCCGAATGCCAAGATAAAGCGCTGGAAGGCTTTTATTGATGAGCATAATGCAAACATCATTTATAAGCCAGGCATAGAGAACCTTGTGGCAGACGCTCTGTCTCGCAAGAATATTAACGCTCTGGAAGATTCGGCGGAATCCGATGCCGCTACAATCCACAGCGAAGAGTCTCTGACTTACACAATCGAGACAACAGATAAACCTGTAAACTGCTTCCGTAATCAGATTATACTCGAAGAAAGCACTGTCCCACAACAAAAGACATATATTTTGTTCAAAAACAAAGACCCGACATGTCATACAATTTTCCGATCGCAACACACTTACTCAGACTCTACGGGAAGTGGTAAACTCCGAAGTGACCAATGCAATTCATTGTGATCTTCCTATTCTAGCCTTCATTCAACATAATCTAGTGAAGGAATTTCCCTCAACAACTTTTCGACACTGTAAAGCCTCGTGATAGACATATCAGACGTTACAGAACAAAGGGAAATAGCTATAGCGGAGTACAATCGCGCTCATCGCGCAGCTCAGGAAAATGCCCAACAAATACTTAGGGACTATTTTTTCCCAAAAATGGGTCGTTTAACAACCGAAATAGCAGCAAATTGTCGAATATGCGCTATGAACAAACATGACCGACATCCGATCAGCAAGAATTAGGGAAAACTCCCATACCTTCATATGCTGGAGAAATACTACATGTAGATATTTACTCCACAGACGGGAAATACTATTTAACCTGCATCGACAAATTCTCACGCGCAATTGTGGATGTAAAAGCTCCACTCTTACAAATTCTTAATTTTTTCCCAAAGAGAAAGACTATCTATTGCGATAACGAGAGATCGCTAAACTCAGAGACCATCCGGACAATGTTAGCAAACAACTTTGATATTGCGATTGCAAACGCACCACCCTTACACAGTACATCTAACGGGCAAGTCGAGCGTTTTCACGGTACTTTAGGAGACATAAGTCGCTGCTTAAAGAATGGAAATCACATCGAAGATACCATCGAAAGCATTCTCCTTGCAACAATCAAATACAATAGGTCGATTCATTCGGTGACAAAGAAGAAACCGATAGAAATCATTCACAATATACCTGTAAACGCTGCGGTGCAGATAAGAAATAATCTCACGTCAGCACAAGAAAAGTCTCTAGAGCAGCATAACAAGAACAGGGTTCACAATTGTCATCGAGGTCATTCGGTTGCATCATTCTACTGATTTCTCTGGTGCTCCTCCTAGTCATCGGTTTTAAAATATGTCAACGGAAACCGATCAATGGGAAACCTGAGGACGAGTTTCAACCTACCCAGGGAGGAGTTAACACGCGCTGATCAAATAATGCTGACAGCGAGTAAGCAATAGCTTCACCGGATGCCGTTGCAACAGAGTTGCAGGCGAAATTGGACACCACCACGCAACAACGGGGTGATCGTCCGCAGAAGTTGCAAGCTCAGCGTTCTGTCGGCCCGGCCGCCGGCAGCGATGGCTTGGAGTCGCCGTTTAGGTTTATAAAGCTCCACTCTTACAAATTCTTAATTTTTTCCCAAAGAGAAAGACTATCTATTGCGATAACGAGAGATCGCTAAACTCAGAGACCATCCGGACAATGTTAGCAAACAACTTTGACATTGCGATTGCAAACGCACCACCCTTACACAGTACATCTAACGGGCAAGTCGAGCGTTTTCACGGTACTTTAGGAGACATAAGTCGCTGCTTAAAGAATGGAAATCACATCGAAGATACCATCGAAAGCATTCTCCTTGCAACAATCAAATACAATAGGTCGATTCATTCGGTGACAAAGAAGAAACCGATAGAAATCATTCACAATATACCTGTAAACGCTGCGGTGCAGATAAGAAATAATCTCACGTCAGCACAAGAAAAGTCTCTAGAGCAGCATAACAAGAACAGGGTTCACAAATCATACGAAATAGGTGAGAAAGTATGGGTAAAGTCCAATAAGAGACTAGGAAACAAACTTTCCCCCTTATTCACCGAAGCAGTGGTTGAAGCAGACCTTGGGACAACGGTCCTTATAAAAGGGAGGGTGGTCCATAAGGACAGCCTTAAGTAGACCATTGTTAATAACTTCTTAATTTTTTATACCTTTTACCTTAGGATCACACATATTCTAACATTAGTAGTTGTGACTCTGACTAGAACCGACGCGACCTCAAGACTTAATGACTATACGCACGCGGACTATATACATATAATAGACGGTGACGTGACGATTTGGGACGAATACGGTTACATAGGACACACGACTAACTTAACGATATACGAGACATACGCCGACGAGACATGGACATTAGTGGACAAACTACCAAAAGACCACATGAGACAGGTACTGAAGACTGAACTACAACACATAACCACTTTAATTAGCACTCTTAATGTTCACCATAGACAAGCCAGAAGCATAAACCTGATAGGTAGTGCTCTTAAAGCAATAGCAGGAACCCCAGATTTTGATGACTGGCAGCAGATAAAGTTAAAACAGGGACAACTAATAGATTCAGAAAACAAACAAATTGAGATAAATAATAAAATTCAAGTAATACTCAACGAAATTTCAAGAACTCTTAATGCAATCCAAAAACCAGATACGGAAGTCGAACACTTTTATACGACTATCCTGGCGAAAAACAGAATGATAATTTCGGACCTAGAAGATTTAATTCTTTCCATTTCACTCGCAAAAATAAATTTAATCAGCCCACTCATACTTGACAGCATTGACGTAAAAGAGTTAAATGAGCAACTCACCAATGTTAGCGTAACAGACCTACTAGAGGTCTCTAATATTAAGGCTTTCCAAAATTCCCAAATACTATATTTTTTAATTAAATTCCCTAGACCTAAGTTACATTTCAAAAAGATCAATATTTTTCCTGTTCAACGTAATAATATAATAATAGATTTAGAAGAAGGTGACGTGGTGGCCGATTGCGAGAGGAAAACCTTCGCCGTGCGCGACTGCGCCTCTACTGTGAGCACCACCTTCTGCAACCAAATGCAGAAACCAACGTGTGCTCAGCAACTGGTCTCAGGTGGCACTGCCCAATGCGCCACACGACATGGGCATCTAAAACCCATAGCCGTCGTCGATCATCATCAATAGCGCCACAATCCATGCAGTGGACAGCACTGGCACTAGCCAACAGGTCACGGGGACCTACTTGGTCACCTTCGACGACCACATCTCTCTGAATGGAACCCTTTACGTCAACCATAAGGGTATTCTGAGAAAAAAGCCAGCAGTTTCGACGTCTGGAATAGTCAACATCACACTATTCCGGGAACACCTGAGCCTCCCGGTTCTGCACGACCTGAGCTTGAGCAACCTTCGCCACATCAGCAACCTTAAGGCCGAATTGTCATCGAGGTCATTCGGTTGCATCATTCTACTGATTTCTCTGGTGCTCCTCCTAGTCATCGGTTTTAAAATATGTCAACGGAAACCGATCAATGGGAAACCTGAGGACGAGTTTCAACCTACCCAGGGAGGAGTTAACACGCGCTGATCAAATAATGCTGACAGCGAGTAAGCAATAGCTTCACCGGATGCCGTTGCAACAGAGTTGCAGGCGAAATTGGACACCACCACGCAACAACGGGGTGATCGTCCGCAGAAGTTGCAAGCTCAGCGTTCTGTCGGCCCGGCCGCCGGCAGCGATGGCTTGGAGTCGCCGCTTAGGTTTATAAAAGTTTAGTTTTGAATCTTCTCGGAGAATGCTCACACGAGCTAATAAAAAGATTGTAATTGATAAAAGAATAAAGTGTCTTTGCATAATAACCCGTCTTATTATAATTTATTCTCATATATGCCCCCGAATTATAGAGTGTACAAATTTTCACGATCCGCTCACTAGGGGCGCGCCAAATCGGAAAACTCTTCCGCGCATAGGCAAGTTATCATACTAGATGATGAGTAGAGAGTTGCAATTTTGCATGTATACTCGGGTTGACAACCCAAGACCAATAAGCTATGATATCTACGCCCATTTCGGGCGTGTCAAACCGCAAAAGATTATGTCTCCCACAGTTTTAGAGCTAGAAGCTTCAAAATAATTTTTCAGCCTCTTTGGGGGCGTGGCATATCGAAAATACCCTGTAATTTTCGCATTTTTGGAATGTAAGCAACCAAATTTTGCAGTCATGTATTAGGCGTCTACGCCCACTGCACAGTGGTTCCGTCAGAGGCCATAAATGCAAAAAATGAAAGTCAAAATTTTCAGATGAATTATTTTGCAATCATTTCAGAATTGATCATATTTTTCACTGAACAAGTTCATTTTGTTCCATTCAAATCGTTCTTTTTGCAAATAATGTCAAAAGAGCGAAGATCTAACCGATGAAATGCAAACCTGCGTTAAGCTCCAAATAAAGCGCATCAGTCAAGAGTTCAATTTAAACAAATAGTTTGCAAAATTATTTGAAATAAAAATGAATATTGAAAACAGAGGTATTTTCTGCAATTATATGTAACAGGCAATGTTTAAAAACTTGTTGTTTACTAATAATCATTTGTTTTTGTCAGCGTCTCAATATGTGTTCTGGCGTCTTTATTAGTGATTTTTAGGTAAAGTTTTAATTGTGATCCCCCCTTAACCCCTTCTTGCAAATATTTTTGTAGTATATGTTAATGTGTTGAGATTATAAAATCATTACATTTAGCTGCCACAAACTGCCACACTACGTAGTAAAATTCGCGAAGCATAGCCTCCGCCACGTGGCGCGCTGGCTTTTTGAGGTTATGTGCATGATTTTTTTTGTTTTGATTGTGTTGTTGCGCTACAAATATTTGTGAAAATGTGTGTTTTTTTCTGTTTGTTTATCTAGTTTAATTTAATATAATTATTTTGTTTTAATTTTTGCTTTAGGCTCTTATGCTTATTGCGAATTTGAACGCAGGTATTTGTTTCACCTGTGGGTAAATGAAACCGGGTCTAATGCAGAGAAATGTGCCAATATATTCTGTTTTTTTTTTTTTTCAAAACAATATTAGAAGCATGGGCTACAAGCACAAATCTAATAATAATAATGAAATATAATTGTAAAAAAATAGCCGAGTTTTGGAGCAAATGTAACCGAACAAAAAGCGTTGTATTAAGAGCATATCCAGAGTGGCTCTCAGGGAAGGAATCGGTGTTGGTTTCACCAAAGTTAGAAGAAAACGTCAATGTGAACAAGAAAGACCGTGGACGTCCCAAATTGCCCTTTCCTGAGAGTTCAGCGAGAACCAAACGCCGTCGAATTGCTAATCTTAGCCGAATGGATGAAACAGCTATTTCTGCCACACGCAGTGAACAAGAAAAACAAAACCTTTCGGTGGACCCAAATGAAGTTCTCTCTCTTTTAATGGAAACTAGCATGACGAAACATCAATACCTATTAGTGAGAAATTTCATTAACAAAAAAATGTCTTTAGATTTTCTGCCTAGCTATCAATGTATTTTAAAGTCGAAAAACTTAGATATCCAGAGAATATCATTGTTAATGAGTCTTCTGCAGAAGTCGAGCTGCAAAGTCGACTTTATTAGCGTCTGTGTATGAGTTATTAGACGATTCTGTTTAATTTAATTTTATTATTATTAATTTGTTATATCTTATTGTTGTTCTTTCTTGATTACTTTTAATTTTTTTTTGTTCATGAAAATGTTTAATAAAGAGAGCTTACAAAAACTTAGCATAAGTCTTAAAATATAGCTAGAGGATTAATTTTTTTTTTTTTTAAATGTTGTTAGTAGTCATAATAATTATAAATTTGACTTTTAAGTAGCTCATAGTGCATTGGTAAAAAATTCCAGCCCGCTATCTCCATAAAAAGGAATTATGGCCGCTGCTTCATACAAGCGGAACCAGTGTGCACTGGGAGCGTGGCAAATCGGCAAAGAAGTTTGTTGTGGCCAACTGCATAATTCATGCATATAATAGCTTAGTAGCAATTGCTAAGATGGCAGAAAGCATTTTAACGTAAATATAATAATATTAATGAATTTAAAAAATAAAATTTATAAGTTTTCGATTAATGAATAAAAAGTTGCCAGCGGGATTTGAATCTAGGTCTTTTGAAAATAACATGTAATCGTTAGCTAAACGTAAATAAATTCACAGTTGATCAGCTGGTCAGCTGACCAGCAGCTTGTGACAAAACAAAACAATACAATCACACTTCTTGCAATATGTATACACTTTTGGATGTGTATACACGTACAAACATCTGCGTACATACATACATACATATATGTATGCATAGAAAAACTGCTTGCCAAGCAGCGTGGCAAATCGGAAAAGTTGGTTTTAGTTTTTGCTTAAATGCACAATTCATATGCGTATGTTTATAAATTATTATCAATTGGCAGCAAGCATTTTATAATAAATAAACAAATATAAAAAAAAAATTAAAAAAAAAGATAATTTTTGTAAAAAAAGCACGCACCTAAGTATAGCTTGCATAGCGCTTACCACCAGCGCCACTGCCCTGACCTGAGCTTCGTTAACTAAAACCAAATATGGCATTGCTAGAGCGTCTCTGACGAAACTAAAGTAATGATCGACAAATTCCCAATTCAGTCACAATTCTTAGAATATTCTGGCATGCAAACTTTTGTATGCATACATAGAAAATGGTGTGTATACTCGTACATGAGTAAATCTGTATGTATATACATATGTACATATGTATAGGAAAAACGTTTGTTGCTTGCCATGTACGTTTGCTAATTGCCGAAATATTTCGTTAATTAAATGTTTATTAAATAAATAAGATGCACCTATGGGAACAAAGTATATCGCAGTTAGTTGCGCCTAACTGCAACATTCTTACTTGTTGAATTTATTGTATTAGTCTTTCTCCAATCTATGGCATGTATAATGTTAGTTAAATCGTCTTTAAAAATTTTGACTTTGTATTTGAAAAGAATGATTTTTTCTTCTTGAATATTTGAGCTTGTCCTTTACTAATTTCATTATTTTATTTGAGGTCTAGGTTATTCCATTGATCCTATCTTGTAATACCCTGTTAATAACAACTTGCTCATTGTTATTTTCTAGTTGTTCCTTTATCTTAGTAATTATCACCTCATGGTCACTGTGGTCCGGTGTACCGGCAAACAATTTCCATGCTGTTCCTAATGCATTTATTGGTCTTGTCACTCTTACCGAGGGTTTAATGTCTACGTTTAAGTCTACTACTTGTTTTCTTTTGGTTACTGAATGGTAGGAAGCTTTATACTCTTGGATTGCTTTGAAAAGTATATCCGTAAAGCTCATGTCTCTATTGTCTTTTCTGATACAGGTCATTATTTCTGATAGAGTAGAATGAAATCTTTCTACCTGACCATTACTTGTTGAGCTGTACGGGGGTGTTGTATAAACTTCGATTCCTAATTGGTCTTGTAGCAAGAATTTTATTGAGGCTGAATTTAAAGCTCTTTTATTGTCGATTACTACAGTTTTGGGCATACCGAATGCGATTAAGATTTCTCTTAATGGAAATTTCATATCTTCTGCGGCTCTTGAATTTAAAACTTTGACATGAGCATATTTGGATAATTTGTCAATACTGATTAAGATAGTTTTGTTTTCTGTTATGTAAATATCTATGTGAATGATTTCACCTTTAAATTTAGGGAGTGGTGTTGCTTGAATCTCGGAATTTGGAGGGTGTCTGTCATCTTTACATGTTAGGCATGTTTTTGTAATTTCTTTAACCTTCTTGTGTAATTGCGGGAAGAAAAAATTTTTAAGAATTTGAGCTTTATTTTCTGATGCGTGTGCTCGTCTATGTTCTTGGGTTATTATCTTGTTTTGTTCGTCAATGTTTGCAATGTCTTCTACCTTCTTCGGGTATATCTGATTTTATAGGTGAAAAAATGGACTGGATAAATTTCTTGTATTCTTCCCATGATATGTTCTGGGGTAAACAAACCGTTAACTAATCTTGGGTCGAGTCGTTTCTTGTGAATGTCGAGTAATTCGTCTTCGGTGGTTTGAGAAAAGTTATTATTATGGTCCGTGACCAAGTCGAACCGTTAACCTTCTAGCGAGGCATTATTTTTCCGTTCCCGAATAGTTCAGCTCCGCCTTTGCCAACTTTCGGCTGGCGTAAGCGATACCTCGCTCCTGACCCTCGACGCATTGCGTGAGGACTGCGCCTAGACCGCAATCGCTAACGTCAGTCTGCAGGACGAACTTCACTGAAAAGTCGGGACACGCTAATACAGGCGCTGTCGTCAAGCTCTCCTTGAGCCTCCGCAACGCCTCCTCTTGTTTCTCGCTCCAGACCCATTTTTGCCCCTTTTTGAGAAGCATAGTCATCGGCTGGACTACCGCCGCGAAGTTTGGAACGAATCGCCGGTACCACGACGCCATCCCCAGTCATTGCCGTAGCTCCTTCAGATTCGATGGGGTCGGGAGTTTCCGGATCGCCTCTACCTTCGCGGGGTCCGTACATATGCCGTCTCCGCTTATGACATGCCCTAAGTACGTCAACTTTCTTTTGAAGAAGCTGCACTTCTTCCGGTTGACCTTAAGAAGCTCGGAGTTGCTGGAACACCTCCTTTAGGTTGGCCACGTGCTGCTCCTTCGTGGCTCCGATGACCAAGATGTCATCCAAATATGCGAACGCGTGGGGCTCCATGTCGAGTCCGATGACTGTATCCAGCGCCCTTTGGAACGTCGCGCTTTCTGAGTGCAGTCCAAATGGCATCACTCGCCACTGGAATAAGCCCCTTCCTGCCACAGTGAAGGCTATGCACTCTCGACTGTCTGCTGCCATTGGTATCTGCCGCTCTTCAGATCCATTTCTCCAAGATGTGGTTGATCCTTGGAACAGGGTAAGCGACCGGAATCGAGTGTGCGTTGAGCTGTCGGTAATCTACGCACATTCGCCATTCTCCGGTCTTTTTCTTGACTGTGCGGGCTCCTCAACGGCTCAATCGCTCCAACTCGGAGCAACTCTTTGGATAGTACCTCTGTTTAAGAGGATTGTTATCCCGCATCCTGATACTGTGTTCTGCAATATGCGACACGCCTACGAGGTTCTCGAACAGGGTTAGTTCTGCTTCCAAAAACTCCTTCAGCTCGACCTCCAGCTCATCGGGCCATTTCTTGCCTCCGTCGGAAGACCCTTCGTCTTCTGCTTCTTCCGCTTTCAACCTCTCGTCCATCGGCGAGAGCTCTGTCCCCTCCTCCGATTCCTCCGACGTTCTCACGCTCGGTGCGGCTTCTTCTTCGTTCGTCGTTCGGTTAAGCCCAGAAAAAAGGACAAAAAACCGACAGAATTCTTTAAAAAGGACAAAAAAACCGGACAAACAATTTTAAAAAACAAGTAAGAAAGCTGTAGTCGAGACTGCTCGACTACGAAATCCCCTGAGCCCTTCATCGAACGATTCATATTCCAAGAATGCTTCGTTTCGATTCTCCACGCGTAAGAAACTATACATGCAAAAACACGAGCACACACACGCTTGTGAGCATGTATGTGTGTATGCATGTGTGTGAGCAATACAGGCGCCTTGCTGTCTCGCTGCCTTTGTTGCTGCGCCACATGGGTTTTGCTGCGAAAACTTCATTTAATTAATAATTCTGTTTCTGGATGGACAATCGTATTGATCTTTTCAGTTTATGAATATGATATTCATATCTACATATATGCTAAACCAAACTGAATGTCTCTAGTATTTGAAATGCATTTTTTACACATTTGGTGGTGGTGGGGCGAAGTGGGGACTGGAATCCAAAATCTGAAAAAAACCGAAATTGTATTAAATTGGCTATATATATGCAGAAGATTTGGAGACTCTAACTCTAAAGATGAATTAGCTAGAATCTTATAATTGGTCCCCGATAAATTCATTTATCGATAACTTTGCAAATATACAAGTTATCGAATTTCTGACAAACTCGTACTGCGCGTGCAATATACGGACCTAACACAAAAAGAATGAACTCTCTAGCTTTCATACATACGGACGGACGGACGGACGGACGGACAGACGGACAGGGCTAGATCAACTTCTCTCGTCACCCTGATCAAGAATATATATACTTTATGGGGTCTGCCACGCCTTCTTCTGCCTGTTACATACTTTTAACAAAACCGTTATACTCTGATTTCTCATTTTAAATGGGCTCAGGGTATAAAAAAAGCAAAAAACAAAAGATGTTCAATGAATTTATATATTTTCATTTAATTATACAAAACTGAGTCAAGAGTTTCATTCTCAAAATCCGTTTCATAAATATTGGTTCCGATTATACTTAGATATTTATCGGGAAGTTAATATTTTGGCAGCATGTGCCGCTTCAACGTAATCCGAAGCTGAATATAAAAAGAAATTGCAACTTTATTACAATATATATGTACAAAAATATTTCTTAACAAATAAAAACTTCTTCGCCATTGACTGCAAATAACTCCCAATAATTCGGTCTTTATTTGATCGCAATATATTTTGAACAGAAAATGCATCTATTCTTTTCAAAATTTCAAAGTTATCTGGCAATCTGAAAATAATTATATTCGATTTAATTTACAAATATAATGCAATGAGAATTGTCATACCTATGTTTTAGTTGAGAAATCAATTCAACAACGAAGTCAGTGCAATGTTAGCGAATACTCATCTCTGCGATGTCATCAATACTGTTTTTTTTTTTTTTCAAATGTGCCTCAAACTCGTATCCCAAATATAAATCGCGTTTTATATAAAGTTCAAAATCATCTTTCAAAATATCGATTTGGCAATCGGGCGGAATTACTTTTAGTTTTAGGAAATTAATTCCAAAAATTAAGTCTCCCAGTGATTTTGTGGGGCTTGATTTATTTGATTGGAGCGCGAAGCTGATCTATTTTTGAATTCAACATGCACTTGCAATATTTGCAATATGCCTTGTCGGGGTCCTTCGGATCCCGACACATCCAATTCTTTAAATCCGATTCTTTCATCCACGAATCGCGGAACTTTTGCTTATAAATTTCCTTTGGCATGATTAAGCTTCGAAAATTATAACACAAATAAGCAATATTCAATAAGTCTGATATCGATTACACATTTTTGAACAGGGCTGCATCGCATTGAAAAGCGATGGGTGAAGCCAAAAAATCAATTTTCAAGCGATGCCATGCAGTTCAAAATAACAAATTGTATATGCGACTCAGAAATATTTAAAAATGATAAAAAAAGGCTAAAATTACAAAAAAAAAAAAAAAAAAGGCATTTCTTCAGGACAGGGGACGTTTCAAAAATTTTCCGGCAATCACAGTTTCAAAAAGGATAGATCTGTCCGGAAAAAAGACAAAACGGGAACACTGGTCATCAGGCCGGCTGCTCTCTTTCGACACGACCTGCTTCATCGGCGATGGTGCTTCTCCGGGTAGTGCCTCCTCCATCCGCCCACGTCCACCTTCATCATCTTCTTTACTTCCAGTAATGACCCGTCGGCCAACCTTATATGTGACTCTACCTCCTGGAAGCCCCCTTTGATCGCCAGCCGGCGCACGCACTCCTCGCTAACGAAGCTGCGTGTGGCCCCGGTATCGATCGTGGCGGTTATCCTCTGACCACCGATCGACACCGTTGCTACGATCTTTCCGTCCTTCACCATCAAAGTGTACATACTCCGCTTTCTATTCTCTACATGGCACCGCTCCGGCCCTGAGGAGGGCGCCCCTGGCCGTTTCCCGAGCAGGCTCTTTCGCAGCGTTCTCTCGCGCTTATCCCTTTCTGCCTGCAGTGCCGGCAGAATAACACTTGTGTGTTGCGGAAGTCCCTTGCGAAATGCCCGACTTGTGCGCACCTAAAACATACGTGGCACGAATCTGAGCCGGTCCCGTTTTCTTGGTCTATCGCCGGCGACCTCGTCGTCGTTACCGCGTCAGGACCTGCAGCTTGCCCTCCGAGTCGCGACTCCGGCGCTTGTGATCGGAAGGAGTTGCCAGGTCTACATTCAGCTGGCTTTGTTCAGGCAGATTTCGATCGGTTCGCAGCGGCCCTCTTCTCCTGCTGTACTCGCTGTCCTTGTATATTCTCGTATTCTGACGCCATCTGACTCAGTTGCGTGAGTGGCGCGAAGTTGTGGCGCCTCACATACAGTCTGTACTCAGGCACGGCGTTCTTATATGCCCTATTCAACTCTTGCGCTGCACTATACAGGCTAGGTGCATTAACAACTTAGATAAACTTTGAAATTCTCCCCTTCCCTCTGGCGGCGTGCGCAGATCTAATTGTCCAATATCTCGAAATACTGGGACGGTAAGAAAAAATCAAGCAATTCTCTTCGAAACTCAACCCAAGACACATCTCTCGCTGGTCAGGAACTACTTGGCTGCCTTGTCGCCGCGCACCTCTCTCAACGACCTGGGCATTCCATCAAGACCTATTCCATACGTTATGGCCCGCTCCTCCAAAATATCTATGAAACCGAGAGGGTCCGACTGCCCATCATACCTCATGCCCCACTTCCTCACCTGTTAGGCCACGGCTCAGGGTGGGTATGTTTCAGGTGGTAACGTGAACACAGGAATACGATGAGTGCCATCAACGGCTTCTTCAAATCGTCGTCGTCCCCCCGTTTTTCGCGTGCCCGGTTAGTAGGTATAGTAACTATCGCCGGTACGTCTATCTTAAACGATGACGCGGAAATGGACTCTTGTTCTTGTACCTTCCGCAGGTTTGGCTCCGATTTCTGGTAGGCGCGGCTGCCCATAGTGGTCGTCGCGCCGCCCAGTCCAGGTTCGGATACCTTGAATCGCGCTTCTAACTCGGCCAATCGCGTTTTGACCCCCGCCGCGTGGCTGCCAGTCCACTGTCTATACGACCAATTTTCTTGGCCTCTGGCCCACTGTCTGTGTTCACTTTTTCACGACCTCTGGCCCACTGTACTTCAACTTTAGGGTCCTTGTCCTGTTAGTCGGCATACCCATTACATTGCGGGCCGCAGTGTGAGGTATATTCGGCCGACATTTTAAGTTTTAACGTTCACTCAAAAAAAAAAAAAAAAAAATTCCACACACTATCATTCGCTCGTCCTCTTCTATTGATTTATTAGTTACATATTTATATATTATATATATTTTTTTTTATACCCTGAACACATTGAAAATGGGAATTCAGGGTATAATGGTTTTGTGAAAATGTATGTAACAGGCAGAAGGAGACGTCGCAGACCCCATAAAGTATATATATTCTTGATCAGTATAAAAAATAAGTTGATCTAGCCCTGTCCGTCTGTCCGGCCGTCTGTTCGTCTGTATGAACGTCGAGATTTCGGAAACTACAAAAACTAGAGAGCTGAAATTTCACATGAACACTCATATGTTAGTTACGCAGTACGAGTTTATTTTGTTTTTTCGATAACTCATCCCATTTCCAAATTATCGATAAGAAATCGAATTTTACATTTAGTTTACATTTACAAGTTTACATTTTTTAGGTTTTTTGGGCATAACTTCTACACCGTTTCAGTTAGAGACTTCAAATATATATGTATATTTAGATAGATATTATGGATTTTGGATGCCACGCCCCCTTCGCCCCCAATTGGAAAAAGTACTAGAGACTTGCAATTCGGCATATAGATACATTCAGTTACTCTTAATCTACTCTGAAAATGTATTAAAGATAGTCCATCTAGAAATGGAGTTATAATCGTCCAAATTTCAGCCCAACCCACCCCCAAGCCAGCTTTTGTAGTTTCCGAAATCTCGACGTTCATACGGGCGGACGGAAAGACGGACAGGGCTAGATCAACTTATTTTTTTATGCTGATCAAGAATATATATACTTTATGGGGTCTGCGACGTCTCCTTCTGCCTGTTACATACATTTTCACAAAACCATTATACCCTGAATTCCCATTTTCAATGGGTTCAGGGTATAAAAAGAAAACTTACGTTAGCTTAGCTAGCTTTGCATAATCCCTAGTAATTCTTCGGTAATAGCCGGGGAGGCCTAAGAACGATCGAAGTTTGAGGAGTAAGGAATTTGGAAATCGCCTGAACCTTTTCTGGATTTGCTTTAACGCCACTTTCTGAAATGGTGAATCCTAGGAAATTGACTTCCTTCTTGAAGAATTCGCATTTGTCCATTTGAACTTTCATATTAGCGTTTAGTAAAGTCGTAATGACTTTCTTCAGGTAATGAGCATGTTTGTTCAAGCACGAACATGGCACATAAATAAATATATTAAAAATAGGCAATAGTCGATAACCTGCGCGTTATCTGAAGCCAAGTAATAAACATGTCATCCCTTAGCTGCAGCGACAAACGCAGCGAGTAATAAAAATGTAACGTGAGACGTGACAACGGCTTAGCGATCGAAAAGGGACACTTGACAAACATCTGTGCACTTGTGTGCATGGAATTAATTGTAGCCTTCCAGTGTCTGGAAGTATTTTTAAGGTATATAAGCACTAGGATTTTAAGAAATAAACAGTTCAATTTTTAAATTCGGCAAATTTGGAGTTGTTTTCATTTAACTCTCTAACAATGTTCGTTATCGGTTTTGCTGAAAATGTCATCAATGTAGACATAGCAGATTTTTCCAACGTAATCCCTTAGAATATCGTCTAATGCTCTTCGGAATATTGAAGGGGTATTCTTGAGACCAAAGGGTAGTCTGGTGAATTCGTAATTCCCTCCGTTGACTGAGAATGCTGCCTTTTCTATGTCTGTTTCGTGAAGAAGTGGGCTATTATGTCGCCTATCTTTGGTATAGGATATCGGCCAGATATTGCGAACAGATTGAGCTTACGTTAATCGATTACGAATCTGTATTTCTTTTTTCCTGAGGCATCAGATTTCTTGGATCCACACCGGAGCGTTGTATGGTGATCTAGAGGGTCTATCACTGCTTTAGACCGAGTTGTCGGTATTATTTCGGATTTCTCCTACAACCTTGGTCGTAGAAGTTAATTTTTGTTCTGGGTCTGCAAATAGAGATTTGGATTCCTGAACTAGTTTATCTATTATTCTTTTCTGGCTATCGGTTTGTTCGGCCTTTATATTATTAACTGCTTGTGCAAGTAATTGCATGGTGCGGAATTTGTTATTGCCATTTACTATTAGGACATAATTCTTGACTTCGATAACGACGTTGAGTTTTTTCATAGTATCGTTGCCTAGAATGCCATGGAAAGTTTTTAGAGTGGGCAACACGAAAAATCTGATTGGGGTATTGATATTAAAAAAGTTCAAGATTATGTGGTGCGTTATAGCTATTTTTCCTCCGATGGAATTCGCGAAAAATGCTTCTTTGTTTTCTTTGGGGTTTGTTACTAGAGAGGATTGTATGTAATTCTGATTGGAACCTGTGTCAATGAGGAAATTTAGTATTTTTCCGTCCCTCGTTTTACACCGAAAATACGATAACGAGAAACGATTTAGACTAACAAATTTACATCGGACATCTCAGCTATTTCTACCTGAGTCTCATTGCTTAGTTGTGTCTGATTTTCGGCAATGCTCTGCTCCTCTGTAGCAGCATAGTAGGCCTGTTCGTTCATCCAATGTTCGTATGCCTCGGCGTAAGCTTCGGCGGCGTATACGTTACGCGTATGCACTAGCATAATTGTCTGCTTCGTCGTCGTTAGTCTGTACTTGGCTTTCCCCAGTGTTGATATAAAATTGTCTCTAAATTTGCTTGGGATTTCTGCCCTAGGAGATAAGGGTAGTTTTTCAGCAACCAGGGTATTATTTGGCATATTCATTTAATAAACATAATTAGTCCTAATTGATGGATCGACTACATTGGTTGTGGAGCCGGTTGCGGTTTTGTGGCTATTGGTCTGGGTGGTACATTAAAGAAATGTTGTTGTTGGAACGTTGGTCTCGGAGTGAAACCTTGGCTTTGAGGATCGAACCTAGGCTTTGGTAGATAATACAAATTCGGATTGAAGCTAGTCGTATTCAAGACTTGCGGGGTATTATAACGGACTGACATTTAAGGGCCTTAAATGGATGGCTGCCCCTTGGAGGTGGCGAAGGAGTTTTTACGGGGTTAACAGAATTTCTGATCGACTGATTCCCGATGAATCGGCATAAATGAAGAGCATGCTTAAGGTCAGTTGGCTCTTTGATAGCTAACAATCTGGGTAAGTCTCCATTGAGACCTCTGATGAATATGTCTTAGGCTTTATCTCTATAGATCTTTCTTATGGCCCTTACTGTGTCTGCGGATGAATCATGATTGTTTACCTGATTAAAGATGAGAGACAGAGGATAGTAGACTGCCTGATAGAACTCGTCTATTGTTTGTCCCTTTTGGCTGAGAGTATAGAATTGGTACTCTAGTGTTTTTAGATCTCTGCGGTCAGCAAAATGATCTGCTAGACATTGGGAAATAGCTTTCCAGTATTGGAGTATTGTACGCTTCTAGTACGGCATCGACTTCGCCAACTACCTTACTTCTTACTACCATTATGATACCATAATGTTTATGCCCTGTGCGGAAGAATATGCATCGAATATTCTATCTACGCTTTTGCGCCATGAAGTAAATTCTGCTTTATTCCCAGAAGAGTCTTTTAATACTCTTACTACATCTGGCAATTTGTCTAACTCGTTGATTCGTCCTATATGTTCGGGGAGAATTGTTTGCTCTTGTTCTATTGGACCAAATATTTTTGTGTTCAGTAAATCATTACCTTTCTCGGTCAATATTTTCCTAAGACATTTTTCTATTGTAACCTTGATTGGTTCGGCTAACAAAACCTGTCTTGGTGTTGTGTTAGGTGTGCTTTCGGGTGGAGGCATGTTTATTTTTGCAAATGCGTTACTTAGCTCGTCAATGGTGACCGATAAGTTCAAAGATTCCTTATCAAATTTAAAAATAATTACGATTTCAGAAATTGTTCTTAGTCTATGTTAGTTTCTTATTTTCTATTTGATTAATTTCTTTGTTAGTTTCTTCATTTCTATTTGATTATTTTCTTTTCTTGTTAAGTGTGTTTATTTATTCTTACCGGTGTGTTTTTGATTCTTTTTGTGTGTTTTGATTCTTCTTGTTATTTTTATTTATTTTATTTTTTTTTGTTGCACAATTTTTCTTATATGCCACGCTTACTTAATTACCATCGTTGACTACCGCGATGATGATCCGGATTCGTCCCTGCTCCTCAGATTCCAGTATTAAAGGAGTTCCTGTTACTAAAGGTCCTTCGACGCACACTTAATACGCGGTACCCTACGGGCGGAAACTTATAGGGTGCAACAATGCTCTGAAGTTGCGGATTAGGCACTTGTACTTGTTCACTGCAATGTCCCCTTTTGGACCACGACCGTTTACGTTCTTTCGCTGAAGATCACTGTGTCGCGAACGAGTTGAGATTGCGGATTAGGCACTCGTTTTGTTCGCTGCAATGTCCTCGGATGTTATTAGCGTCTGAGTTAGTTGAGGATTGTGCTTCACTTTCGAAAATTGCGGATTAGGCTTTAACGTTATAAGTTGTGGGTCCCTGTTTGGGCGCCAATTAAAAATTCGAATTAATTCGGAGTTGGATTAGAACTGACTTACGAATAATTGTACAAGAATATTTATAGCTAAGCTGCTGGCGCTGCTGTTGACGTTGCTGCCGCCGCGGTCGTTGTCGCTGCTGCTGAATGGTGTCTTACGACACGATGGTACTCATGATATGCTGATTCGGCGCGCGTGTCGGAAATGCAAGCGTTGGCCATAATCGGTATTGCCCAAGTGCATTGATCTTATTGCTGATGATAGGCTCTCACGGTTGTTGTTAAATTGTGCTGACATAGCACACGTGTTAAAATTGCATGCATTGCGTGATATAATTGGGCCGGTGCAATGCCATTTCGTGTGTTCGACCGGTAGCAGGTGTGGTTATTAACTGTGTGGACTTATATATATTCTTGATCAGGGTGACGAGAGAAGTTGATATAACCCGTCTGTCCGTCTCTCCGTCCGTCCGTATTTTTGAACGCGTCGATTTCCGAAGATATTAGAGCTAGAGACTTTATTCTTTTTGTATTAGGTCCGTATATTGCACGTGAAGTACGAGTTTGTTTCAGAATTTTGGTAACTTATATATTTATTTATCTCCTTCATCTTTAGAGCTAGACTCTTCAAATTCACCCCACAGCCCCAAATTTGTAAAATATGTATTTCAAATAGTAGAGAGATACAGTTTGGTTTGGTATATAGATATGAATGTCATGATCATAATCTGAAAATTTGATTATGATTGTTCGGCTAGAAACAGAATTATTAATCAAATAAGTTCTCGCAGCAAAACGTGGCAGAGCGAGCGAGGCAGCGAGACGCCCGCAATGCGTACACACATGCATACACACATACATGCCTACAAGCGTAGATCAGTGTCTATGTGTGCGCGTGGTTTTGCATGTACAGTTTCTTATGCGTGCAGAAACGAATCGAATAATTCTTGGAATATTATTCGTTCGAAGAAGGGCTCAGGGGATTTCGTAGTCGAGCAGTCTCGACTACAGCTTTCTTACTTGTTTTTTTAAATTGTTTGTCCGGTTTTTTTGCCCTTCTTAAAGAATTCTGTCGGTTTTTTGTCCTTTTTTCTGGGCTTAACCGTCCTTTTTTTTTGTGTAGAGGCGCTGGCCTACACTACACAGCAGCACTACACTCTTTAATCACACAGCTTGCAATGTTATCAGCACCAGGAGAGAACGATGATTTCAGTGTCCTAATGGCTGCAATCAAGCAACCTGCTGAAATCTTAGGAATATTAACTGAATAAGATTCAGAATAGGAATAAGATTCAGAAAGAAATGTGTTTGAGTAATTAAAGGAATACGCGGATGAATAAGTTGATTGGAAAAATGTTGCAAAAAGATCAGAAGACTCTTGATCTTCACAAGATTTTTCCAAACGTTTGGTTTGCAAACCAAAGAAAAATGAGGTTGACAAACCAGAAGATTTACGCTTAGAATTTACAAAGGTGTAATATTGTTTCGGATCACGAGAAAATTGGTGTTTGACACGTATAAGATAATTCTCATAACAGCGAGAATTTAAGATATAAAAGTTAGACTTGTTTAGCCCAATCAATAGCCGAACCAGACTTTTTAAAATTTTTTAAATATTTTGATTTAATATTTCTTAAATTAGAAAGCGTCTTAGAAAACCAGGGCGGCTTATTCAGAACAGGCGAATTACTACTGAGGGGAACACATACATCTAGAATAGAATCTAGAGTTGAGTAAAAAAGCGATGTTGCGAGATTAACATCAACCGACTCATATAAACTTGACCAGTCAGCTGAACTAATCAGTTCGTTTAGCAAGACAAAATTGCATTTACGATTGCAACGTCTACGATTTGAAGGTACTTGTGATACAGGTGAGGGATTCCTAACAGATAAAGAAACCTCTAAAGTGGGATGATAAATATCCTCTGGTAAACAAAAAGGGTTTGATCTTGATACATTAATGATGGAATCATTATTTGTGAACACAAGATCAAGCGAGCGATTCTGATGATTACAAATAGAGTTCATCTGAAGCAAGGACAAGTTGAACAATTCATCAAAAAAATAGTGATCAAGTGTCGGAACAAGGTAGTTTACATTACAAGGTAAAGACCATGAAGTATTGGGAATATTAAAATCACCCAACACAAGAAACAAGTCATTATCATTGGTATGTCCATGTCTTTAATACAAGTTATGTGATGATCATAAACTTGTAAATCAGAAGAAGGAGGAATATATGAACATGTAATAAATAATGAACACGATGGGAGAGTTAATTTAACACCTGTAATCTCCATATCATGAAGGGAGGAAAATGTAAACAATTCCGAGAGGATATTGGATTTAACAGCGATTAAAACTCCACCTCCTCTACGGTTTAAGGGATAAAGTCTATAAATAGTGAAATTACTTGACAGAATTTCACTATTATGAATACTATGACTTAACCACGTTTCTGTTAAAGCAATCAGCTTTTAAGCTTAGAATTTATACCCCGAAGATTTTGGTAGATTAGGGACAATTGAGAAAAGTCTTGTTTATTTTTTAGTTTTTTGGTGCAGTTTTTGATGAAGATTGCACCGAAGGTATATTCAACGCAATAGGTATAGCTGATCTATTACGATTCTTCGGCTTGAATTCATGCACAACTATATGTGGAGGCCAAAATTTGGGATCACATATAGTTGTAAAATATTCAACCGGTACATTTAACTTAAACGAAGAAATTTCACGAGGAGTCGAGAAATTAAAATACGATATAGAAACAGAAACATTCACAGAGATCTTAGAGTAAATGTATGAAGATATTGCTTCACATGTTGTATCCGCAGAAAGCCTAGATAAAAAAAACTTGCTTTCGAGGAGCTACAACACATAAAGTGGGAGCAATAATAAATTGGTTAACGTATTACCATTCTCTGTATGAAATACACTTGGAGGAGGATGCAATTTTTGAACAGGGACAAGAGATTCGGTAACACCATCAACTGTTAAGGCAGTAGCCTCCGGACCAGGAGAGGAAACACAAATCGAGCGAGGGGATGAAGACAGAACAGAAACACAAGGTGAGGGAGGAGCAAGCGAGATGGGAGACGATGTTAGTATAGGAGGAGGTACTAACAAAGAAGGATACTCAACTTCAGATTAAGGGTCATCAAACTTAAAATTGACCAATAAATCTTCAGCAGCTACCAGGTCACTGGATAGCTGCTTAGAAATTTTATAAAATTTAAAAAATTGAACCCTCACAGTAGAGCTGGGAAATCCATCGAGAGCTGAATCGATGGTATCGATAAAACTTGTGAATTACGATAGATCGATAGACATTTTTCGATTTCGATATATCGAACTGGTTGTGTTTTATGAACAAAAACCAATGGCTACTTAATCAATTGACTTAATTTGGAGATCTCCATAAATTGCTGTCATTTATTAGTTTATTATATTTTATACCCTGAGCCCATTAAAAATGGGAAATCAGGGTATAATGGTTTTGTTAAATGTATGTAACATGCAGAAGGAGGCGTGACAGACCCCATAAAGTATATATATTCTTGATCAGGGTGACGAGAAAAGTTTATATAGCCGTGTCCGTCTTTCCGTCCGTCCGTCTGCCCGTCTGTCTGTCTACCGTATGTTTGAACGCGTCGATTTCCGAAGATACAAAAGCTACACAGTTAATTTTGTGTTAGGTTCGTATATTCCACGCGCAGTACGAGTTTGTTTCAGAAAATCGATAACTTGTATATTTGCAAAGTTATCGATACACGAATTTATCGGGAACCAGTTATAAAATTCTAGCTAATTCATCTTTAGAGTTAGAGTCTCCAAGTCTGCTGCATATATATAGATACTAATTCAATACAATTTCGTTTTTGTCAGATTTTCGATTCCGGTCCCCGATTCTCCCCCATCACCACCAAATGTGAAAAAACTGCATTTCAAATACTAGAGACATGCAGTTTGGTTTAGCAGATAGATATGAATATCATAATCATAATCTGAAGATATCAATACGATTGTCCATCTAGAAACAGAATTATTAATCATCAAAGTTTTCTCATCAAAACCCATGCGACGCAGCAGCAAAGCAGCGAGACAGCAAGACGCTTGCAATGCTTACACACATGCATACACACATACATGCCTACAAGCGTAGATCAGCCTATGTGTGCGCGTGGTTTTGCATGTACAGTTTCTTATACGTGCAGAAACGAATCGAATAATTCTTGGAATATTATTCGTTCGAAGAAGGGCTCAGGGGATTTCGTACTCGTGCAGTCTCGACTACAGCTTTCTTACTTTTTTTTTTATTTATTATTTTTCTTATACAATAAGTGATTCTTGTGGACATTTTTCAAATTATTAGGTTATCAAAATTAAGTTATTTTGTTTCAAGCACAAGTGATTCGCATAGATATATATAGATATATTGAAGTTATGTCTTTATTTTATTTACTTATTTTTGTTTGCACGGAAATCTTTTGTTTTCTTTGAAAAGTTATAAAATTACTTTAAAAGCTTTATTAACCATTTTGAATTTTATTCGTGGGGCTTAAACAATTTCAAAAGAATGTTTAAAACCTTAAACTAGTTTTAAAAAGAACCTTTTAAATTACCAATGGAAGCATCGATATATCGATGGTGTGGTCCATCGATGGATAAAAATTTAACCTTCGATAGTATCGATGGTTTCTTCCATCGCTGCAAAATCCATCGAGTGGTGCCTCCATCAATGGATTCTCAGCTCTACCTCACAGCATTATACATATATTCTTGATCAGCAGAAAAAAAAATAAGTTGATTGACCCCGTCCGTCCGTCTGTCCGTCCGTCCGTCCGTCCGCATGAACGTCGAGATTTCGGAAAGTATAAAAGCTAGAGAGCTGAAATTTTACATGAGCACTCGTATGTTAGTTACGCAGTACGAGTTTGTTTGTTTTTTCGATAACTCATCCCATTTCCAAATTATCGATACAAAATTCGTTTATTTTTTTACGTTTTTTGAGCATAATTTCTACATCGATCGAGATATGTATAAACACTAACCATACAACACATAGACTGGACAACTAGAACAAACTTTTTTCACGCACAAAAATATGAGCGAAACGCCTCACAACTTCGTATTTGTTCGGTTTTGGCAATTCGCGCTCGGGCAGTCAAAATTTGAAACGACGAATTCATTGCGCTGCCAGCGGTCGACTGGGATGGTCGCATTTTCATATGAGCACATTCTGTGTGCTATTATTCTTCACTCTCCCTCTCTTTTTTTTCTCTCTCTATCTCACTCTATGCGAGCACAAGCCAGTTGCCCACAAAAATTGAAATTTGTTCGCGAGTGCCATTCTTAGTAAGAGTATGCCGAGACGAACATGGCTATATCAACTTTTCTCGTCACCCTGATCAAGAATATATATACTTTATGGGGTCTGCCACACCTCCTTCTGCCTGTTACATACATTTAACAAAACCATTATACCCTGATTTCCCATTTTTAATGGGCTCAGGGTATAAAAATAACTAGAAATTATTTATTAACAAAACATTTGTGAACGGGTTATAAACGATTTAAGTGGATCTGGAAATTCATATATATTGGCAAATGCAAGAATACGCAATGTATCCATGTATTCATTATTGCCAAAATGACTGCTGCAAGCCGTAAAGGCCCATTTGACAGTCACTCTACAATTCAAACCATACAAAGTAGACAAGCTACTGAATCGCGCAGGTAGCAAGAGTAGTTACGCACACAGTCACATAAATTATCATACATGAAGCAAGACACTGTAAATGTGTGTGTGCATGCTCGTCGCGAAAAAGGATTGCTTATACACATCAGCGCTTTCATACCCATCAAAAAAATAATCAAGAAAACACTAAAATTTTGCATGAGCATGGCAAAGCCGTTTAAGAGTTCGGCATACTCTTACTCAGAAGGGAAGATGGGATCGTTGCGAATCGCGACTCGCGGACAAATTTCAATTTTTGTGCGCTGCTGGCTTGTGCCTGCATACATATGTATATGAGAGGCATAGAGAGAGTGAGTAAAGAATGATGCTTCATATGAGAATAGAATCATTTCGTTCGAGCGCTGGCAGCGAACTGAATATCAACTACAATATTTTCGCTACCCGAGCAGTAAAATACAGAGCCGAGCAAATACAAAGATGATTAAGACAGGAAATCCAAATCTGGTTCGTGAAAAAAGTTTGTTCTAGTTGTCCAGTCTATGTGTTGTATGGTTAGTGGTATAAATCAAATGTATATACAGCTGCGAAAAAAAAAAATAGCACCACTTTGAATTTCAATGTTTAAGAAGTTCTCCTGGCTACATTTATCAATGGATTGGTCTGCAGATTACTTTTATTAAAGCAGAAAACTATTGATTATTGCTACAAAAAAGAATTTTCATCAAAATATTCAACGATTTTACGTAATTCAAAATATGTAAATATAATAAATAGAAAAATTTAATAAATATAATGTTGAAAAAAGTCGAAAAATCGACGAAAAAAAAATCTCCACTTTGTCATTTTGCGCTAAAAATTATTTTTAAAAATTAAAATAAGTTACGAACTTTATTTTATAGTTAATAATTAGTGAAAATAATAATATTCCTTAAGTTTAGTATTTAGTTGTGTTGCCCTAATTGGATGTTATGGCTGCAGAACGCCTAGCCATGGAATCAACTATGTCCTGGCATCGTTTAAGGAGAATTTGAGCCAAGAACGACTTCCCAAATCATCTTTATATTAGTTGACTTAGATTCAGAAACTTTTTTTTGTCATCATGTATGTAGATTGATATTATGGATACGCAGATTTTGTAATTGTCAGGTTTTGGATTCCGGTCCCCGATTCCCCCCACACCCTCCAATGCACTATGGGTAAAAAGCCCGATTTTTTGGCATAAATTGTCCCTGAAGAGATAGAAGCTTGAAATTTTGCATACATATTAGTATGAGTATTTTATAATTTCGGATTTTTTTTTTCAAAATTGAACCACGCCCACTCCCCATCCCCCTTCATTCATTAACTTTTTTGAAAAGTTTTTTAGGCAAACCTTCTACACCGTTTTAGCTAAAGACTTCAAATTTATATATTTAGATAGATATTATGGTAACGCAGATTTTGTAATTTTCAGTTTTTTGGATGCCACGCCCCCTTCGCCTCCAATTTGGAAAAAACGCATTTAAATTACTAGAGACTTGTAATTTGGCACATAGGTACATTTAGATACTCTTATTCAGCGTTCAAAGTATAGCCCAAACCACCCCTAAGCCACGGCAGCAACTGCCCGGTTAGCAGAGCACGTGGTCATGCGTTCGTAAAGAAGAAGAGTATTTTTTTTAGGGTTGTTGATAATATATCAAAATATCAATATATCGATATTTTTATACAAAAAAAATATATTTATATCGTGATATTTTTTTTGCCCAAATATCGGATATTTTTGCGATATATTTTATATATCGTTGGTCACACAAATTGTCACAAATTGTGAGACATTCTGAATTAGTGCTGGAGAAACATCGATGTTTGACGACTTCGATGTTTCGATGTTTTGCAATAAAAACATCGATGTATCGATGAAACATCGGAAAAAACTTTTTTTATTATAAACGTATTCAATGTTTATATTCTTAACAAAATGAAGTGGTATATTTGATTGAAATTCATTCATCATTTCACAAATTCAAAACTTCAAAAAAAAAAAAGAAAGAAAAACCAAATTAAATAATAAATAAACAAGTAAGAAAACTCCAGTCGAAAGTGCTCGACTAGATAATACCCTGAACCCAATTTTAATAATATAAAATAAAAATCTGTACTGTGGTTTGGTTTTTTGTAATTATCTTAAAAATGCATCAATTTTAGTGCTGAAAATGGCAAAAAACTTCTTAATTTTGACAAATAGTTCAATATATTGCTCTTGATTAGTATTAAAATTAATCCGTTTTCAAGATAATTACAACAAACCAAAGTGTCGAACGTGACAAAAAGTTGACTTTTCTGGAGAATTACCCATATGGATAAATCAGAAAGTATAGATAAGAATGTATGCGTGTAACGTTCAAAATGTACATATGTACATCTATATATACATATGTGTGTATGCATTGCCAAAAAAAAAAATAATAGATGGCGCTTATATTAGTTGAAATTCGAAAAATTTTATATTATTAAATATCATTAAAAATAGACCCAACAAATAGACGTTCCTCGATTAACACGCATCACCTTAATTAACACAGGCACTTCATAATTGTAAAAGAAATATATCAATGCCACTCGAAGCTGTAACAGCCATAGTAAATAAATTCACTGCTAAAGCGCCATCTAGCAAGTTTAAATTCTTAGACCATGCTAGGCTAGTTTTGAATGTATATGTGGGCATACATATAGGAAAACCGCAGATGTCACGTGCTTTTGTTATTTGGGCAAACTTTCTGTTTATTATTTTCTGTTGACTTAACGGAATAAAATATAATTGAAACAAAAACACTTTCAGAAATGATGTTATTAAATAATTGAAATTTAAAAAAAAAACCCACTTATTCACAATTAGTTAAACTACCAACTGACTTTCAAAGATATCAAATACAATAATAATAAAAAAGAAAAAAATAAAAAAAATAAATAAAAATTAAAAATAAGAAATTATGAAGGGCTTAGGCGAGGCTAGAACCTGCGACATCCTAACATTCGTTAGATCTGCCTAGCCATCTACACCACGGCTCACTTAAACGGCAGAGTAGCGAAAACGAATGAAATTCGCCATATACGAAAGAAACACTAAAGCAGTGGCTGAAAATACAAATACAATTCAAAGACAATTCTAACGCAATTCAAAAACAATTGTGATTCTTAGAATATACACGCATAGCAACATAGAAAACGGCCCAAGATTTTTTGTGTGTATATGTGCACACGCATACAAAAATTGATTTGCATTGCTCAACGTTGCTTGCATTTCCATTGTTATTTTAATTGTTTAAAAATTTTTAAAATATATAATGGAATGTAATGAGAGTTTCAGCATATGATCTACATATTCTATTTAACATTTTAGGTTTTTTTTAGAAATCATAACTCTTTTACATTTAGCTTTACATGCACAAATATGTATGTACGATTGCAGCCACACGCTGATCTACGCTTACACACATAAACATACATACATACATATGTATGTATGTATGTACATATGTGCGCCCGCAATGCGTCTTGCGTGTCGCTGCCTTGCTTGCTGCGCCACTTGGGTTTTGATGAGAAAACTTTATAGACTAATAATTCTGTTTCTAGATGGACAATCGTATTGATATGTTCAGATTAAGATTATGATATTCATATCTTTATGCTAAACCAAACTGCATGTCTCTAGTATTTGAAATGCCTTTTTAACACATTTGGGGGTGTGGGGGCGAATTGGGGACCGGAATCCAAAATCTGACAAAAACCGAAATTGTATTAAATTAGTATCTATATATAAATTAGAAAATCTTTAAGTCTTTTAATTAAAAAAAACCATCATTTATTTCTGAGAGTTGGATTAGAACTGACTTACGAGCGATTTACAATGTTTTAATGAAACCTATGTTATGCCGGCGTCGCTGCTGACGTCGCTGCGCCTGTTGGTACCGCTGATGTCGTGCCTTGCTGCTATTGGTTGGTGATCGACATTGGTCAATGCTGTGTAACGAGTTACATTGGGCAGACAGTCGGATGAGAGTGTTGTATTCTCGTGTGCAGGGCACGCGCTGGATCCGGCTCAGGATAGTCGGGAAGAGGGATGGGTACAAAAAGGGAACTGCAACTCCAGGTGCTGCCACACATTATTTATTAGAATAAAATCGCGTGCCTAGTTTCGATTGTCACTGGTCAAATTAGATAGTAAGAAGGGAAGATAGAAAGAAAGAAAGAAACAAATGCACAAACAAACATAGTAGCCAAGCTGGGTATCGGCCCTAGATATTTTAGGCGACCGATATTGCCCTCCCTACCATGATCGCAGTTACCATATATACATTTTGGCGATCCCATACCAGCTTGAGAAACTAATACACCCTTACCCAGTTGCGTCGCATGGCCCCGAAAAGATTAGACTTAGTAAATGTTCATTTTAGCTTTAAAGTTTAATACAAAAAGAATTATAATATCGATACATTAGAATGATGGTAAAGAGAGGTAAAGATTTTAGAGCTTTTTTTTTTTTGAAGCTTTTAAGTAAGCTGTCAGCTGCTAGGAAGAATAAGCCAGCAAAGAAATGATAAAAGTAGGATACTATAATAAGAGAAAAGAATGATAGGAAAGAAGAAATGATTAGAGCATTATTCTTTACAAATGTAGCGTAGCAAAACAAACGCTGATAAACTAAATAAGAAGTGAGGCAAATTAAATTTAAAATTGAGCACTTACGGCAATATCCCTCGATGAAAGCGCTTCCATTTCGGTATGGCTGTAAGCTGCTATAAAAATTATGCTTTATGCAAAAATGAATAAAATAAAAATAATGCAAAAATTCAAATATAGAAAAGGAGATGCTAATTAAGGGAAAATATTCATATGGAGTAGATAGGATTAGATATACAAAATTTTATAATATATAAATTATAAACTATTTTAATTATACATTTTCATGATTAGGTTAGATTTTCTTTTTTTTTCGTTTTTTTTTTTTCTCTCTAACGAATGACAAAATTTTTAGTTCGAATATGCAGGGTATCGTTATAAACGATTCATCCAACGATTCCAATTGGAAACACAAGTTCTCTTCTGAGACTGCGTGGAGTGGTGGCGTGGCCAAAAAAAAAGGTATTTGCGTCTAGCAAAGGCTGCTCAGCTTTTGGTGGATGGAAGATTTGCCAATTTTGCAGCGCAAGATCTGCGGCCTTAGGTGCTTGCCGATTTAGGCGTAGCGTATTTGTCGCCAGCACAAAAGAAATTTAAGATAAGACTTGGTGCCAAACCTGCAAAGAGGTTTGTGCGAAATTATTTAATTTATTCACTAGAGTTTTTTTCTTATTAATTTTATTTAAATGCTTTATGCTTTAATGCTTTATGACTCACCAATGATCGATTTGGCACTTGCACTAATTAATTTAAATAAAAGAAAAGAAATTCTTCTTTTTCTATTTTATGTAAAATGTTCACAAATGAAGTTGCACAGTATACTTGGCACAGTAAAATTTTCGGTCTTGCCGGTTTGCGAGTCAAATTAGAAAAGAAAGTATGGCTGATGCTGGAGCGGCAAGCCAGCGCTTGGGAACAGATATAACTTCCGAGCGAAAGTGACAATTGCTCCTGTTATATTATGGTCTCCTTTTGTTTGCCCTGGATAACAGCTGTTTTAAACGGCTCACTGCTCTGCTGAGTGCATGCTTTTAGGCTATTCATAATATTACAATTTGTAGACATATATTTATAAAAATGCTTGACTTTAGCTAGTCCAGCGCCACTACAAATCCCCCCTACCAAAATCACACTCATAGGGTGATTCACGCTGGACACGACAATTATTGCTTTAGATCCTTCGCATGGTATTTGCCAATCAAACGACCCTGCAAATCTTCTATTTCGTAATAACTGTTACCGAGTCTTTTCCTAATTCTGGCCTTTACGAAATTAGGAGCTAGCTTTGCGTTAAAACCCCTTACAAAGTTACTTTGTTGGAAATTACGTCTATAAACTTCTTGACCTACCACAAACTTTATATCCCGACAACGCATGTTATAGGTGTTCTCATTTCGGCTGTGTTGTCGTTGCATGCAATCTTTTGCTTTGTCGCGTATGAGATCAAGTGAATCGTCGCGGCTAAATCGAATAACGCGGTCTTCTAAGAGATTTAGATTACGCAACAGTTTGTAAGTGGATGCATTGGTTACCATATTCTGGCCAAATGCGATTCGATACGGGCTAGTGCCGATAGCCGAATGCACGTCTGAACGCAAAGCACAACAAATAGCGCTCAAGTGAGCGTCCCAATCTTGTTGATCAGGAGCAATATATGATTTGATTGCTGCTATCACCGATCGATTGACTCGTTCCGAAGCATTGGCTTGAGGAGAGTAAACAGCCGTATAAGTATGGGTAATTCCATATTTACGTAATAGTGTGTTGAATAATTCGGATTTGAATTGCACACCATTATCAGAGACAATAGTTTCGGGAACTCCGAAGCAATGGAACAAGTCCCGCTCTAAATAATCGATAATGGCGTCTGCAGTCAGACTTTTAACTGGTTTAAGAAAAGGAAACTTCGACATATGGTCTAATACCACTAGGATTCCTACATTCCCAGCACGACTTCGTGGGTACGGACCTAGGAAATCGATATACAGCTTTTGGAAGAAGCGATGGGTAGGACCTGATGTCCCTAAGGGTGGACGCAATGTGTGGTTTGGATGCTTATTGCACTTGCAACTTTCGCAAGTATTCACAAAATTCTTGACGTCTACTGCCATTTGTGGCCAATACAGATAGCGACGTAATTTGTCTAAATTCTTGCTTATACCAGGATGAGAAGCCAGTGGAGGCTCATGGGCCTTCTTAAGGACTGCTGGGACCAACAGCCGGGGAACCCAAAGTTTCCAACAGAGATCATCGGCTATTTTCTCACCCGATGCATGATCAGCTCTCCGTCAACTACCTTCACATCCGGTGTACTTGGCTGATTGGCTATTATTTTGGCCTTCAGTTCTTCATAGTCAGATGACTTAAAACAGTCTGAATCGAGATCTACCAGACAGTCGGCTGTAATTGGAGAGAGGTCTTCCGTATACGCTCGCGATAAAGTATCTGGTACAATATTTTGGCTGCCCTTTCTATGAACTATTTTAAATTCAAACCCTTGGAGCTTTAAAGCCCACCTGGCCAACTGAGAACTCAAGTCAGATTGAGACATGAGCCACTTTAAAGAAGCGTGATCGGTAACTACCGAAAATTCTTGCCCTTCAACGAACGCTCGGAATTTTTTTATGGCTAGAATAGCTGCCAAACATTCTTTTTCAGTTACAGAATAACTTCTCTGACAACGGTTTAGTTTTCGAGACATAAAAGCAACTGGTACCTCTTCATTATTGTCCGTAGATTGTACTAGCACGGCACCTACACCTGTATGGCTGGCATCACAGTGTATAGAGAATGGTTTGTTAAAATCTGGGCTATGCAAAACTGGAGCCGTACTAAGCTTCACCTTGAGCTCTTCGAACGCCTTCTGTGCGGATTCACCCCATTCAAATTTTTGTTTCTGCTTCAACGTATCCGTTATAGGAGATGCAATGGTGGCATAGTTCTGAATAAATTTGTATACCACCCCGTCATACCTAAAAACCGTCTAACTTGTTTAACTGATCGAGGAACTGGGAACTCTGTAATGGCTGCGATTTTATCCGGGTCTGTGCTAACTGTACCATTGCCAATCACGTGACCTAAATATTTGACCTCTTTGAGGCAGAAATTACTTTTCTCAATATTGATGGTCAAACCTGCTGTTTTTATTCGACTTGCCAACTCTCTTAGGACACTTAAATGACGCTCAAAAGTATCGGATACTACTAACAAGTCATCTAAGTAAATAAAAACTTCCTGACGCAGATTACTGGGAATTATTTTATCCATTAGTTTCGACATTGTCTGCGGAGCATTACAAAGCCCAAAAGGCATAACCGTGTATTGGTATAGCGGCCTACCAGGTACAGTAAATGCAGTTTTATCGCGCGATTTCGCCTCCAAGGGGATTTGCCAGAATGCGTCTTTTAAATCTAGACTGGTAATAAATTCAGCTTTCGGTAGCCTACTAAGAATGCCATCAATAAACGGCATTGGATATGCATCCTTAATTGTAACCGCATTGACACGCCTGCTATCTAAACACAAGCGAATTTTTCCAGGTTTGCGAACTAGCACAACTGGAGAAGACCAAGAGCTTTGTGATTCCTCTATTACGCCTAATTTAAGCATTCTATCTAGCTCTTCATACATCAGCTTTTCTATCGCTGGTGAAACGGGATAATGGCGTTGCTTAATTGGAGTGGCTTTGGCGACATTAATTTCATGAGAAAGTAGGGTTGTTCGACCTAAGCCCAGTTTAGCAAAAGACGGAAACAAATTAACGTGTTGCAACAGTAATTGGCGTTGCGTGGCTGTGAGTGGTTTTAGGTTCTGATCCTCTATGGAGGACATATTATAAATATTGGGTACCACCTCCAATGGAAGAAGATTAAATTGGGTCCAAAAATCTATCCCCAAATATAAATCCTGAGACAAGGAAGGTACTAGATAAAATGTCAACATTCTAGCTTCATTTCTAAACTTAATTTCGGTAGTAATTTTACCAATAATATTCTGCGCCTTCCCATCCGCCGTTCGTACAGCCGAACTTAGCGGCTTAAATTCAATATTGGAATTGAGAACGTGATTAGAAAAGTTACCACCTATACAGCTTATGGAAGCGCCAGTGTCCATAAGACCAGTAATACTCTTTCCTAGCAAACTAACATCTGCATACGGCCTAATGTCTTGAGCGTTTGCTATCACGGCTAACATTAATTGTGTTTACTCTATTTCACACTGTTTTCCTTCTGAGAGGCGTGGACATATTTGAATACTAGAAGCTGAACCTATTTGGGTGGGTATTGTTACTAAAGGAGACTTATCTAGTTGTGAGGTCGTAATTGGGTTGGTTGTATGATCAGCTGATCGAAAACCTATTATGTGTTGGTTGATTTCGACTTCATTTGTTTGCGTGCACTGGTCGACTGTGCACGAGCTGACAAGTTTTTTGAAAAGTTGTTGCATTTCTGGCACGACGGCTTGGTTTGCCACAACCATAACAAAATATGCGTCGTTCGGCCGTACAATCTTGGTACCTGTGCCCTGTCGCATTACAATTCCAGCACAGAAAATTTACTGCTGATATTTCTGGACTATCTTCTTCCTCATCAATGAACTCGTGTTCTATTGAAATTCCACTTATGGTGCGACGTGGCATTGATATAGGATGTGGCCGAGTTACTAATGGTTTGCCAACGCTTTGTAAAAAGATCTCGCGTGTGCGCACCAAATGACGTAACTGGGCAACTCTCTCAACTTTTTCATAGAGTAGTTCGTGCTGAATCTCTGGGAGCAAATTACTACGAAGAATTTCTAGCAACGATGACTCCTGTAAGGGACGCGAAAGCTTGTCCGAAAGTACAACAATGGCCTCATGGAACTCATCGAAAGGTTCGCCTATCTTTTGCTTACGCCTATCGATAGTAGCTCGAATATGTATGTCCGAACTATCATCTTTGAAGTGATCCCGAAGTGCGTAACAAAGTTCATGCCAACGAATCTCGGGCACGCTTTTGTGATAACGCCAGAACCATTCATTCGCATTTCCCTCAAAAAGGTTGCTAGCGTACCTAGACAACAACTCAAAATTGCCTTCAAGAGTCTGATGCGTAAGAGCTTCTGCTCGATAAATAAAATCGTCTACCGATAAAGCCGTTTTCCCATTAAAACGCACTTTCCAATTGGCTATGATTTGGCTAATGCGATCTGGTCGCAAATCTGGTCCAGAAGTAAGCCTATCGCTTGTATGAGTGCCAGACGCCGTTGAGGCTGTTCGATACTCATACTGATCACGATTGCTGGGGTTTTCGTGAGTAGGCAGTATGGTATTACGAACTTCAGAAGGCCCGAAAGACGACCCAACCATTTTCTGAAAGCCACTCTCTATTGCCTGTGACAATATTTGTGTTTGCTGAAGTGAGGCTGCTGCAATGGCATTTGCAATTATGGTTGCCAAATCTGCAGCTGGAGGTGATGTCACAGAGGGAACCACCACTGGTGACGAAATATCCACTTCAGGCATATTGGATATGGCCGAGGATGTTATCCTTCTGGTCTGTGATCTGGTTTTAGTTACTACATTCGATCCTGATGGCTTATGCATTATAGAATCGGTGCTAACGGTTACACTTGGTAATCGTAGCGACTGCTTGCAGACTGGACAAACTGTTTTATTGGTTACTTTAGCGTTAAAACACGACTGATGAAAAGTATGTCCACAATCTGTTTTAAATAACTGGCTTTCAATAGTAATAGACTCAGTACAAATAAAACAGTCCGGACTAGGTTCGTCAGGCAGAGATAAATTTTCGCTACTACGCGTTAGAGGCATGTTCCTATTTCGCTATTTCTATATATATAAATAACAACTACCTTGACAGATAATTGATAATTGAATTTAACAAAAAAACTAATAAAAATCAACTCAATGATAATAGGTAGGAATACAAATAAACAACTAATATATCAAAATAAAGCAAAAGAAATTATACGGAAGAGCGATAACTGAAAGAAAAATATAATAATGAGTAAACCAAATTCAAAAGAATATCTCAATTACATACGATTTCGGGTACCATGCGAACACATCCTAAAGGCGATTTAATACAAGTATTGTTTTGTGCTAAGAAGATAGAAGGAATATAAGTAAAGTATATAAACGAGGAAAGAATGTAAGAAAATAGCATAGATATTAGTATTATAATTGGTACCACTGTCGCTTTGACTTACGGTTATGACCACGCCCTTAAGGCGTAAATAATATCTTGCGAGGAGGGTAACAGATCGCGTCCATTGAAAACCACTTCCACAGAAAGACAAACATAACAAAGACACGATAATGTCATAATCCATAGCCATGACTAAGATAATAGTCATTAAGGCGGCGATAATGTATCTTCCTTGCGCAGAGAATAATAGATCTTGTCCATTGAAATTCTCATCCAGCGACAAGAATATGTAACACTATGCACGTCTTTATGATACAGTGAACAACTTTGAAAACAAGGGCGTTCCAGTGTACTTTCACGCAAGGATGATAGAAGAAATTTTAGTATAGAAGATAAAGAAAATAAATTATTAAAGAAACATTGTGCGTATATAAACATATAGAGATACAAACTGTCTTTGACTGATGGTTGTGACGGCGCCCTTAAGGCGTAAATATTATCTTGCGCTGCGAGCAATAGAACTCGTCCATTTAAAACCACGTCCAGCAGCAAGGTAACAAAAGAAACAAAAAAACAAAAACAAAACGATAATGTCACAAACCATAGCCATGACTAAAATAATAGTCATTAAGGCGGCGATAATACAATTTCGTTACTCGGAGGGTAATAGATCAAGTCTATTTAAAATGCACCTTCGGCAACGAGAATTTTAAATATTATGCACGTCTTTATGGTACAGAAAAACTCATTGCGTTTAAATATGCTTTCGCACGCACTTTGTTTACTTTTCTCTTTCTTAATAGAGATGGACCAAGACACATCGAAACTATAGAATAAGTCAGCTGATATTGACTTTAATCGATTGTTGTCGGGGCTGCCGGACATTCAGGCCCCACGTTGGGCGCCAAATAATAAATAATTTTTAATTATAATACTGTAACGAGTTACATTGGGCAGACAGTCGGATGAGAGTGTTGTATTCTCGTGTGCAGGGCACGCGCTGGATCCGGCTCAGGATAGTCGGGAAGAGGGATGGGTACAAAAAGGGAACTGCAACTCCAGGTGCTGCCACACATTATTTATTAGAATAAAATCGCGTGCCTAGTTTCGATTGTCACTGGTCAAATTAGATAGTAAGAAGGGAAGATAGAAAGAAAGAAAGAAACAAATGCACAAACAAACATAGTAGCCAAGCTGGGTATCGGCCCTAGATATTTTAGGCGACCGATATTGCCCTCCCTACCATGATCGCAGTTACCATATATACATTTTGGCGATCCCATACCAGCTTGAGAAACTAATACACCCTTACCCAGTTGCGTCGCATGGCCCCGAAAAGATTAGACTTAGTAAATGTTCATTTTAGCTTTAAAGTTTAATACAAAAAGAATTATAATATCGATACATTAGAATGATGGTAAAGAGAGGTAAAGATTTTAGAGCTTTTTTTTTTGAAGCTTTTAAGTAAGCTGTCAGCTGCTAGGAAGAATAAGCCAGCAAAGAAATGATAAAAGTAGGATACTATAATAAGAGAAAAGAATGATAGGAAAGAAGAAATGATTAGAGCATTATTCTTTACAAATGTAGCGTAGCAAAACAAACGCTGATAAACTAAATAAGAAGTGAGGCAAATTAAATTTAAAATTGAGCACTTACGGCAATATCCCTCGATGAAAGCGCTTCCATTTCGGTATGGCTGTAAGCTGCTATAAAAATTATGCTTTATGCAAAAATGAATAAAATAAAAATAATGCAAAAATTCAAATATAGAAAAGGAGATGCTAATTAAGGGAAAATATTCATATGGAGTAGATAGGATTAGATATACAAAATTTTATAATATATAAATTATAAACTATTTTAATTATACATTTTCATGATTAGGTTAGATTTTCTTTTTTTTCGTTTTTTTTTTTCTCTCTAACGAATGACAAAATTTTTAGTTCGAATATGCAGGGTATCGTTATAAACGATTCATCCAACGATTCCAATTGGAAACACAAGTTCTCTTCTGAGACTGCGTGGAGTGGTGGCGTGGCCAAAAAAAAAAGGTATTTGCGTCTAGCAAAGGCTGCTCAGCTTTTGGTGGATGGAAGATTTGCCAATTTTGCAGCGCAAGATCTGCGGCCTTAGGTGCTTGCCGATTTAGGCGTAGCGTATTTGTCGCCAGCACAAAAGAAATTTAAGATAAGACTTGGTGCCAAACCTGCAAAGAGGTTTGTGCGAAATTATTTAATTTATTCACTAGAGTTTTTTTCTTATTAATTTTATTTAAATGCTTTATGCTTTAATGCTTTATGACTCACCAATGATCGATTTGGCACTTGCACTAATTAATTTAAATAAAAGAAAAGAAATTCTTCTTTTTCTATTTTATGTAAAATGTTCACAAATGAAGTTGCACAGTATACTTGGCACAGTAAAATTTTCGGTCTTGCCGGTTTGCGAGTCAAATTAGAAAAGAAAGTATGGCTGATGCTGGAGCGGCAAGCCAGCGCTTGGGAACAGATATAACTTCCGAGCGAAAGTGACAATTGCTCCTGTTATATTATGGTCTCCTTTTGTTTGCCCTGGATAACAGCTGTTTTAAACGGCTCACTGCTCTGCTGAGTGCATGCTTTTAGGCTATTCATAATATTACAATTTGTAGACATATATTTATAAAAATGCTTGACTTTAGCTAGTCCAGCGCCACTACAGCTGCCGCCGTGGAGTTGCACTTGTTGTGCAATTCGCAGGGTGTCGTCTTGTATCCGTTGGTCCCACGGTTAATGGCCTAAAGAGTGCGTGATCAGCGCACGTGGCCTTTGCCTCGTTCCCTCTGTAGTCTGCACCGAATGGGTGGTGCATTTTTGGGTGTCCAGTTACTGTCGCCGGTCACACGGTGGGTTGCTGATAATGTTGGGTCAGCTTGCTTTGGCTCTTACGCAACTTATGTTGTTTTGGCTAAGTTGCTTATGTGTTGCTGCATATGTTGTTGTTGTTTTATTTGGGTTTGACATACAGGGTGTTAACTCTTCCCCCTTTAAATGCGACCGTCCTCGGTTGCTACGTAAACTCCTGCTGGTGTGCTGTCGGTAACCATTTGTTTGTTGTCTAGAGTCTTTCTTTTGATTCTTTTAACGAGTTCGATGAATACTCCCATTATAATTAATAATAGGATGCTGAGTGACGTGTAGCCGATAGTAGCCTGCACAGTCTCTTCGTCTCCGAGTTTTCTCCAGAATTTTGGTGTTGTTGGTATTTAGCTCTTTTACCATTTGTAGTGATAAGACTTCGTCCAGCTTGGTTTTCTCTGCTGTTAATTGGAACACTGGGGGTTCTGGTTCCGCGGCTCGTACCTCTTCCCGTTTTGTAGGTCGTTTCGCCGATCCTTACTGTAGAGTTGCGGTATTGTATAAGGAATGTGCCTTGGAGTTTATATGTTTTGTCATCCAGTGTGACTGATCCGTTGAATCCGTTCAGCAAGAGGGTACCCGGAAGTATTTCTTCGAAGTCCGGAACGTGTTGATTGTTTATAATGGTGCATTCAGGTTTTTTAAGATTAAGCAGGGCATATAGACAGGTATCATTACTTAGATTTAATAGTTTATCTCTATTACATATTGTTCTTTCATTGTGATTTTCACAAGGTTCTTTTATTGCAAATGTTTCATTATTGTTACATTCTATTAAATTCTCGAATTTTATGTCATTTATGATTTTGCCATTTTTTACTGCTTTAACTTTAAGAGTTTTACATTTGTCTGTACTAATCATGGGAATACTTATAATATAAATTAAATTTTTTCCATTTGTGGCTAGTTTTACTTCAGCAAATTCTAAGAGTTCTTCAATGTTAAAAAACAGATTATTTTCTTTTGTAAAAATTTCTTCGATTACTTTAGTTTCTACTACTGAAAAAATGAATGAATTAATAGTATTTGTTTTTGCCCATGTTATTGCTAGTAGGATATTAGTTATTTCTTCTTTTACTAGTTGAATTTTGTATTTTAGGACATTTGCTTTTTGGTTAATAACCTCTTCTGAATTTTGCGTTAATTTGATGATTTTATAGTAATATTACCTAATTCATTAATTTTTTCGTTTATTAAACGATTAAAAATAACTTGCTTATTATTGTTTTCCAATTGTTCGTTTATCTTATTTATTAAAATTTGATGATCATGTTGATCTGGGTTTCCTGCCAACCATTTCCATGCTGTTCCTATAGCTTCAATAGCTCTTTTAAATTTGAGTTGAGGTCTAAGTCTTCTCAAGTCGTTTCTGATTTGGGATAATTCATACGAAATGAATGGGTGAAGGGAATGATCTGTAGGAAGTGAGTGTAGTGATTCGTTCAATGATGAGTAATTTCGCTGTATTTGTCTAGATCAAATATATGGATGATTTGAAAGTGCTGTCTTGTTTAGCTGCCAATCCTGTGACTATTGAGATGATTTGCGAATTGGAATAGTCGAGGACAGTGGTTATCCCCAAGCATGTTGGTAAAATGATCCTGTAAGTTAAGTTCGAATATTATTTTTGTGAACTGTTTTGCCTGAAACTGTTTTAATAGTTGAATTCATGTTTTCTGCTACTATTTCTTTTTTGTATCTGGGTGTGAGTTTTGAGCCTAAACGTTTATTGATTTTAACATGGATTATATCTCCTGGTTCGTAGTTTCTCATTTCATTCTTGTTCTTATTATGGTATTCTAGATCGGCTTTTTGTTTGGCTAGGATTTTGTCTGATATTATTTTTCTATTTTCTGCTGTTTTCTCTGGATTGTTAGGAACTGCTGTGCCAAGGAACGTATCAATTGGTTTTTTTCCGGTTACTGAGTGGTAAGAAGTATTGTATTCTTGTACTGCCTTAAAAAGTGTGTCTGTAAAGCTCATATCTGTGTTGTCTTTTTTTAAACATGTCATTATTTCTGATAAAGTGGAGTGGAATCTTTCTATTTAGCCATTACTTGTTGAATTATAGGGGGGTGTTGTGTTTATTTGGATACCAAGTTGATCTTGTAGTAAGAATTTTATTGAAGCTGAATTTAGAGCTTTTTCGTTATCGATTATGATAACTTTCGGCATGCCGAATGCTATTAGTATTTCTCTAAGCGGAATTTTTATATCTTCTGCAGCTCTAGATTTTAGGACTTTGACCTGAACGTATTTAGAGAATTTCATCAATGCTAGTTAATATGGTGTTTCTTTCTGTCATGTAGATATCAATGTGAACGATTTCGCCTGGAAATTTTGGAATTGGTGTTGCTTGAATTTCGGAATTTGGGGGGTGTCTGTCGTATTTTGACTCTTTGCATGTCAAACATGATTTAACGATTTCTTTAACTTTTTTTGATAGTTGTGGGAAAAATGATTTTTCTAAAATTTGCGCTTTATTTTCAAAAGCGTTCCTATGAGCTCGTGTGTGTTCCTGAGTAATTATTTCGTTCTGTATATTTATGTCGGTGACGTCCTCTACTTTTCTCTGAGTGTATCTAATTTTATAAGAGGAGAAATGGGTTGGGTAGAATTCCTGTATTTTTCCCATAATATGTTCGGGAGTAAACAGCCCGTTAACAATTCTTGGGTCAAGTCGTTCTTTGAAGATGTCGATTAGCTCTTGTTCTGTATAGTGTGGTCGAGTTACTATGTGTCTGTGATATGTGGGGAATGGTATTTGAAATTGGTAATCAGATTTTTCGCCAATTAATATAAAAATTTGAATTTTAAACACATTGATGGGAACTTCTATTGCAGGGATTAAGTTGTGCGATGAGCTTTTGTCGCTCAAGATTGTAGCTTCGATACTATGGTTTTCAGTTACTGGATTTCTTGATAATGCGTCTGCTACTACGTTAGTGGTGAAAGTCAATTTTTGGTCTATTGTCTTTGTGTGACTGTCGGACATGTGTTCGGTTCGAATTTTTATGTTGTTAATCGCTTGCGCGGGTAATTGTCTAATTCGAATTTTAGTTTTAGTGTTTACTATCAGAATATCATTTCGCACATCTATAACAACGTTAAGTTGTTTCATTGTATCGTTGCCTAAGATACCATGAAAAGTTTTTAGTGTAGGTAGTACAAAAAATTTAATTGGGTGTCGTCGAGACTAAACAAGTTAAGAAAAATATGATGTGTGATAGCTATCTGTTCGGCAATTGTGTTGGCAAAGAATGTGTCTTGATTTTTTTTTTTTTTTTTTTTTTTTTTGGATGTGTTGCAAAAGATGGTTGGATATTGTTCTGATTAGAGCCTGTGTCAATGAGGAAATTCAATAATTTGCCGTCCCTCGTTTTACAATGAAAATATGGCAACGAGGAACGATTTAGACTAAAAAAATTTATGTCCGAGCTATCTGTTATTTGATTACCATCATTTGAATAGGTTTCACCTTCATATGGTAGATCAGTAATACCATGCTCTTCTATAGCAGTGTTGTAACTTTGTTCGTTCATGTAACTCGAATAAGCTTCCAAGTAAGCTTCGGCGTATGCATTTGCATAGTCGTCGGCTTCGTTGATGACCTGTTCGTTCGTGTTCAGTCCTTGGACTTCCCCTATGTTTATATGGAATTGTCGTTGGAATTTATTTGGGGTTTGGTCTATTCTATCAGATAAAGGTCTTTTTATAGCGTTTTGATTATTATCTGGTCTGTTCATGTAATTACGACTTCCATTGGTTGTACAGCGGGTTGTGGTTTAGGGGCTATTGGTCTTGGTGGTGACATGTTGAGTTGAGAAAATGCTCGTGTAAGGTTATCAATGGTTTGGGATAGGTTAGGACAGGTTTTATCGAAAGTGAAAATTTTGTTTGAGTTTATGAGGAATCTTATCCCCTAATTTTTCTTATAGTGCAGATAGGGAAAATGGGGGTGGTATGGCTTGGAAATTTTCTTAATTTACGTTTGAGTTTGTTTGGTGTATTTGATTAATTAGTTTTCTTAAACTATTCGTTTTTAAATTGTTTGTTGTTTTGTATTCAAGTTTTTCTTGACTGATTTTTAAATTGTTTACTGTGTTCGATTAACTATTTTCCTTAAAATATTATTTTTTCAAATTGTTTGGTGCACTTATAATGCTTAATTTTCTTACGATACTATTCTTCGAGTTGTTTTTATTTTTCTTCTTGTATTTAAAATTTTTGATTAAAACTTAATTTCTATGCTTACAATATTATTTTCCACATTGGTGCTTCCTACGCTGATGACCCGGATTATTCCCTTTTGTCCAATCCCACGTTGGGCACGATGAAGATTGGTGACTCGAGATCCTGTCGGCACATACACAGTTGCGTAGTACTCTACGAACGGAATCTATAGAGTTGTAGCGCTCAATTTTATTTTTATTTTTTAATTGTTTCACGATAGTGAAAATACACAGTTTACTCCGTTTATATAGACACAATCTTCGACGAGAACGCTGTAGCTGTCGTGCAGGTACTTTTGGTAGTTCGTCCGAATGTTCTTTGTTTAAGCGGTTGTCGCGTTCACTAAGTCGCTGGTTTAAGAGGATCTTTCGCGAACAGCAGCTAAGTAGGCGCTCTGTTTTTCGACACGTAAACTTTTATGTGATTTTATTTTTTTGTGTTTGTTTCACGACAGTGAAAATAAACCGTTTACTCCGTTTATATAGATACAATCTTCGACGAGAACACGTCCGAATGGTCTTTGCTTAAACGGTTGTCGCGTTCGCTAAGTCACTGGTTTAAGAGGATCTTTCGCGAACAGCAGCTAAATAGGTGCTCTGTTTTCCGACGCGTAAACTTTTATGTGGTTTAAATTCACTGTTCCTGCTCGGGCGCCAATTAGAAAATCTTTAAGTCTTTTAATTAAAAAAAAACATCATTTATTTCTGAGAGTTGGATTAGAACTGACTTAAGAGCTATTTACAATGTTTTAATGAAACCTATGTTATGCCGGCGTCGCTGCTGACGTCGCTGCGCCTGTTGCTACCGCTGATGTCGTGCCTTGCTGCTATTGGTTGGTGATCGACATTGGTCAATGCTGCCGCCGTGGAGTTGCACTTGTTGTGCAATTCGCAGGGTGTCGTCTTGCATCCGTTGGTCCCACGGTTAATGGCCTAAAGAGTGCGTGATCAGCGCACGTGGCCTTTGCCTCGTTCCCTCTGTAGTCTGCACCGAATGGGTGGTGCATTTTTGGGTGTCCAGTTACTGTCGCCGGTCTCACGATGGGTTGCTGATAATGTTGGGTCAGCTTGCTTTGGCTCTTACGCAACTTATGTTGTTTTGGCTAAGTTGCTTATGTGTTGCTGCATATGTTGTTGTTGTTTTATTTGGGTTTGACATACAGGGTGTTAACTTATATGCAGAAGACTTGGAGACTCTAACTCTAAAGATGAATTAGCTAGAATTTTATAACTGGTTCCCGATAAATTCGTTTATCGATAACGTTGCAAATATACAAGTTATCGAATTTCTGAAACAAACTCGTACTGCGCGTGCAATATACGGACCTAACACAAAAAGAATGAACTCTCTAGCTTTTGTATCTTCGGAAATCGACGCGTTCATACATACGGACGGACGGACATGGCTATATCAACTTTTCTCGTCACCCTGATCAAGAATATATATACTTTATGGGGTCTGCCACGCCTCCTTCTGCCTGTTACATACTTTTAACAAAACCATTATACCCTGATTTCCCATTTTCAATGGGTTCAGGGTATAAAAATATAGGTATCACTTCATCAGTCTTAACCGTTAACAAGTAAGAAGGCTCTAGTCGAGACTGCTCGACTACGAAATCCCCTGAACCCTGCAAAAAAGTGATACGCTTCTTCTTTACGCACTTAGAGGCGCGCGCTCTGCTAACTGCGCAGTTGCTGCCGTGGCTTGGGCTGAACTTTGGACGCTTATAACTCCATTTCTAAATGGACGATTAAAATTTAATAAATATAATGTTGAAAAAAAAATCTCCACTTTGTCATTTTGCGCTAAAAATTATTTTTAAAAATTAAAATAAGTTACGAACTTTATTTTATAGTTAATAATTAGTGAAAATAATAATATTCCTTAAGTTTAGTATTTAGTTGTGTTGCCCTAATTGGATATTATGGCTGCAGAACGCCTAGCCATGGAATCAACTATGTCCTGGCATCGTTTAAGGAGAATTTGAGCCAAGAACGACTTCCCAAATCATCTTTATATTAGTTGACTTAGATTCAGAAACTTTTTTTTGTCATCATGTATGTAGATTGATATTATGGATACGCAGATTTTGTAATTGTCAGGTTTTGGATTCCGGTCCCCGATTCCCCCCACACCCTCCAATGCACTATGGGTAAAAAGCCCGATTTTTTGGCATAAATTGTCCCTGAAGAGATAGAAGCTTGAAATTTTGCATACATATTAGTATGAGTATTTTATAATTTCGGATTTTTTTTTTCAAAATTGAACCACGCCCACTCCCCCTCCCCCTTCATTCATTAACTTTTTTAAAAAGTTTTTTGGGCAAACCTTCTACACCGTTTTAGCTAAAGACTTCAAATTTATATATTTAGATAGATATTATGGTAACGCAGATTTTGTAATTTTCAGTTTTTTGGATGCCACGCCCCCTTCGCCTCCAATTTGGAAAAAACGCATTTAAATTACTAGAGACTTGTAATTTGGCACATAGGTACATTTAGATACTCTTATTCAGCGTTCAAAGTATAGCCCAAACCAGCCCTAAGCCACGGCAGCAACTGCCCGGTTAGCAGAGCACGTGGTCATGCGTTCGTAAAGAAGAAGAGTATTTTTTTTAGGGTTGTTGATAATATATCAAAATATCAATATATCGATATTTTTATACAAAAAAAATATATTTATATCGTGATATTTTTTTTGCCCAAATATCGGATATTTTTGCGATATATTTTATATATCGTTGGTCACACAAATTGTCACAAATTGTGAGACATTCTGAATTAGTGCTGGAGAAACATCGATGTTTGACGACTTCGATGTTTCGATGTTTTGCAATAAAAACATCGATGTATCGATGAAACATCGGAAAAAACTTTTTTTTATTATAAACGTATTCAATGTTTATATTCTTAACAAAATGAAGTGGTATATTTGATTGAAATTCATTCATCATTTCACAAATTCAAAACTTCAAAAAAAAAAAAGAAAGAAAAACCAAATTAAATAATAAATAAACAAGTAAGAAAACTCCAGTCGAAAGTGCTCGACTAGATAATACCCTGAACCCAATTTTAATAATATAAAATAAAAATCTGTACTGTGGTTTGGTTTTTTGTAATTATCTTAAAAATGCATCAATTTTAGTGCTGAAAATGGCAAAAAACTTCTTAATTTTGACAAATAGTTCAATATATTGCTCTTGATTAGTATTAAAATTAATCCGTTTTCAAGATAATTACAACAAACCAAAGTGTCGAACGTGACAAAAAGTTGACTTTTCTGGAGAATTACCCATATGGATAAATCAGAAAGTATAGATAAGAATGTATGCGTGTAACGTTCAAAATGTACATATGTACATCTATATATACATATGTGTGTATGCATTGCCAAAAAAAAAAATAATAGATGGCGCTTATATTAGTTGAAATTCGAAAAATGTTATATTATTAAATATCATTAAAAATAGACCCAACAAATAGACGTTCCTCGATTAACACGCATCACCTTAATTAACACAGGCACTTCATAATTGTAAAAGAAATATATCAATGCCACTCGAAGCTGTAACAGCCATAGTAAATAAATTCACTGCTAAAGCGCCATCTAGCAAGTTTAAATTCTTAGACCATGCTAGGCTAGTTTTGAATGTATATGTGGGCATACATATAGGAAAACCGCAGATGTCACGTGCTTTTGTTATTTGGGCAAACCTTCTGTTTATTATTTTCTGTTGACTTAACGGAATAAAATATAATTGAAACAAAAGCACTTTCAGAAATGATGTTATTAAATAATTGAAATTTAAAAAAAACCCACTTATTCACAATTAGTTAAACTACCAACTGACTTTCAAAGATATCAAATACAATAATAATAAAAAAGAAAAAAATAAAAACAAGTAAGAAGGCTCTAGTCGAGACTGCTCGACTACGAAATCCCCTGAACCCTGCAAAAAAGTGATACTCTTCTTCTTTAAGCACTTAGAGGCGCGCGCTCTGCTAACTGCGCAGTTGCTGCAGTGGCTTGGGGGTGGGTTGGGCTGAACTTTGGACGCTAATAACTCCATTTCTAAATGGACGATCTTGATGAAATTTTCAGAGTAGACAAAGAGTATCTAAATCTACCTATGTGCCAAATTGCAAATCTCTAGTATTTGAAATGTGTTTTTTCCAAATTGGGGGCGAAGGGTCGTGGCATCCAAAATCTGAAAACTACAAAATCTGCGTATCCATAATATCTATCTAAATATATAAAGTTGAAGTCTCTAGCTAAAACGGTGTAGAAGTTATACCCAAAAAACCTAAAAAATGTAAACGAATTTTTTATCGATAATTTGGAAATGGGACGAGTTATCGAAAAAACAAAATAAACTCGTATTGCGTATAACCGATGCTGGACGATAAGCTTTTTTAAAATTCTCTCATTGAAAATGGGAATTCAGGGTATAATGGTTTTGTGAAAATGTATGTAACAGGCAGAAGGAGACGTCGCAGACCCCATAAAGTATATATATTCTTGATCAGCATAAAAAAATAAGTTGATCTAGCCCTGTCCGTCCGTCCGTCTGTATAAACGTCGAGATTTCGGAAACTACAAAAGCTAGAGAGCTGAAATTTCACATGGACACTTGTATGTTAGCTACGCAATACGAGTTTATTTTGTTTTTTCGATAACTCGTCCCATTTCCAAATTATCGATAAAAAAAATTCGTTTCCATTTTTTAGGTTTTTTGGGTATAACTTCTACACCGTTTTAGCTAGAGACTTCAACTTTATATTTTTTTTTAGATTTTGGATGCCACTCCCCGTCCGCCCCCAATTTAAAAAAAAAACGCATTTCAAATACTAGAGACTTGCAATTTGGCACATAGATAGATATAGATACTCTTAATCTAATCTGAAAATTTCATGAAGTTTGTCCATCTAGAAATGGAGTTATTAGCGTCCAAATTTCAGCCCAACCCACCCCCAAGCCACGGCAGCAACTGCGCAGTTAGCAGAGCGCGCGCTTATATGTGCGTAAAGAAGAAGAGTATCACTTTTTTTGCAGGGTTCAGGGTATCTCGTAGTCGAGCCGTCTCGACTTGTTATACCCTGAACCCATTGATTTTTTATTATCTTTATTGCATTCTTCTATAATGCCAATCATATTTTAATAGTCACGACAGCATTCCTTCTTAATGTATATAAGTTGATTCATTATGAGAATGGTATATTTTGTTTCGGCAATATCAAAAGCAACATTTTGTTTTCTGAAACTTCACAGAGCTCCCAGATCTATTACTAAAATATTTCAAGCACCAATTGGTTATGTGATCAATTGGCAGCTATACTAAATTTGCAATGACTGCAATATACATAATTTCGCAGCCAGCATTTGAATTCTTGGCTGTTACGTTACACATCCTGGCATTTTTCTTTATACTGAACTTTGAATTGGGTTTTAATTCAACTACAATGAACAACACTTCAGTACAGACATTCTCTAAAATATGTTAAAGTGCTAAGAAAGATAAGCGGAAAAAAGTTAAATATTTGTTTAAAAAGCCAGAATTCCCGCTGCCCGCTGTTTTGGATAAATTGGATAAATTTAGTGGATGGAACATTTTTACAAAACATTGAACATCGAACAAAAAACATCGATGCTCCTAATTTTTTTAAAAACATCGATGTATCGATGTTACATCGATGTTGCGGCCAGCACTATTCTGAATCAAAATGGTTAAAACGAATTATTCAGATTTCAAAAATGGAACAGCAAAATAATAAAAACAAGTTGTAACACATCAAATATGGCAATGCATATAAAAAACAACATTATGATGAATTTAGAAGACCAAGGTGATAGCTTCGAAAACGACCACAATAGGTCAATATTGAAAGTACACATTGCGGAAGAGGGAACTTGAGATGTAACGCAGCTTGCTACAAACTTCTTGGGAAAGCAATCCGATCATTTTTGGAATTCTCATAAGGCCATCGAAGATCAATTACGATCAGCCCCTGGTAGCTAGGTGCCTTTGGAACGACTTGCTTCGCCAATAAAATGAGTTGTTTGCGGCTCACGAAGTCGTATGACGGATTCTCACATATCAGCACGCGTTTTTTTTTTTTTTTGTATTAAACTCTGAGTACTTAATACTGGTCATTATTATTATTATTATTATTATTCTTATTATAGTTATTCTTATTATTCTTTCTTTTTTTTTTTTTTTTGTCGGATTGTAAAGTTATTGTAGGAAAAAGTTTTAAAAATATCGAAAATGTCGATATATCGATATTTTTAAAGTTGAATATCAAATATCATTTTGATATTTTTTCAAAACTTTAAATATCATCGATACGATATTTTAAAAATATTCAACAACCCTAATTTTTTTGCTCAATTAATTTAAGTTGATCTTCCGATTTGTTGTCTTTGCTTATATTGTTTGACCATATAATCTTTTATTGCACTATATTGTCGCTTGTTGCTGTTCCACACTTCAGGAAGAATGGAATTGCTGAACTTATGTGTAGCTGCAACTTGTCGATTATTTCGTGAAGGGGCAAAAATGGGCAAGATGTCTTTTTATACTTTGTTCCCGAAGGGGAAAAAGTATATTGGGTTTGTGCAATGTCCGTCTTGCTGTCCGTCCGTCTGTCCGTATGAACGCAATATTTTTCGGCGCTATTAGAGCCAGAGACTTGAAATTTTAAACATATACTCATATATGTTCCCGAATTATAAAGTGTAAAAATTTTCCCGATCCGCCCACTAGGGGCGTGGCAAATCGGAGAACTCTTCCGCCCATAGTTAAGTTATCATACTAGATGATGAGCTAGAGAGTTGCAATTTGGAATGTATACTCGGGGTCACAACTCAAGTTCAAAAAGCTATGGCGGATATATCTACGCCCATTGGGGGCGTGGCAAATCGGGAAATACATATCTTCTACACCGTTAAAGCTAGAACGCTGAAATTTTGCATGTGAGTTAATGTTATGATTCTAAGAAGATCGATCAAAAAGTTATATGTCTACGCCCATTGGGGGCGTGGCAAATCGTACCTGAATATATAGGGATTTTTCAAATTGTGCTATATTTTGAACACTATTGACACTAGAGACTTGAAATTTTCAATGTATACTCGGGTTGACAACCCAAGACTAATAAGCTATGGTAGATATATCTACGCCCACAGGGGGCGTGGCAAACCGCAAAAGTTTATATCTCCTACAGTTTTAGAGCTAGAAGCTTGAAAATTGGATGGTTGAGTTACTAATGTTCTCCTCTATCGATGCCCCAAAAATAATTTTTCAGCCTCTTTGGGGGCGTGGCATATCGAAAAATACCCTGTTATTTTCGCATTTTTGGAATGTAAGCAACCAAATTTTACAGTCATGTTAGCCTCGGCCCTTTCTAAGAACTGGCAAAAAATTATGCGTCTACGCCCTCTGGGGGCGTGGTAAATCGGCAAAGAAGTTTGTTGTGGCCAACTGCATAATTCATGCATATAATAGCTTAGTAGCAATTGCTAAGATGGCAAAATGCATTTTAACATAAATATAATAATATTAATTAATTTAAAAAATAAAATTGATAAGTTTTTGATTAATAAATAAAAAGTTTCCACCGGGATTCGAACCTAGGTCTTTTGAAAACAACATGTAATCGTTAGCTAAACCTAAATAAATTCACAAGCTGCTGATCAGCTAGCTTGTGACGAAACAAAACAATACAATCGCAATTCTTGCAAAATGTATACACTTTTGGATGTGTATACACTTACAAACATCTGTGTACACATAAATACATATATGCATGCATAGAAAAACTGCTTGCCACACAGCGTGGCAAATCGGAAAAGTTGTTTTAGTTTTAGCTTAAATGCACAATTCATATGCGTATGTTTATAAATTATTATCAATTGGCAGCAAGCATTTTATAATAAATATACAAATAAAAAAAAAAATTAAAAAATAATAATTTTTGAAAAAAAAAAAATAAGTTTTTTGCGGAATTCGAACCCACGCACCCAAGTATAGCTTGCATAGCGCTTACCATCAGCGCCACTGACCTAATATGATCTATGTTAACTAAAACCAAATAAGGCATTGCTAGAGCGTCTCTGACAAAACTAAAGTAACGATCGAAAAATTCCCAATTCAGTCACAATTCTTAGAATATTCTGGCATGCAAACTTTTGTATGTATACATAGAGAATTGTGTATACTCGTATAGTGTGTACATGTGTAAGTCTGTATGTATGTGTAGGGAAAACGTTTGTTGCTTGCCATGTACGTTTGCTAATTGCCGAAATATTTCGTTAATTAAATGTTTATTAAATAAATAAGATGCACCTATGGGAACAAAGTATATCGCTGTTAGTTGCGCCTAACTGCAACGTTCTTACTTGTTTTAAGTTGTCCTCTTTGGACTTTAGTTGTCCTATTTGGTCTTAAAGTTGTCCGTTCCCTTTTTATTTTTGGGAATACGGATTTACTGGCACAATAGCACAAATCTGCTTTGATTTGTGCCACATCTTCACGCTTGAACATACTGCCATGGGGCCCAGAATTTGTGCGCGCTCTCCTGATGATGGTCCAGTCATCTCTGAAGCGGCTTCTGCGTAGTTGATGAGAGTCGTCATCTTCCCGAAGGCTCCTGTCATCTTTGAAATCCTTCAACCTATTGGTTTGGGGATGAAGGCCCTCTATTGCTACAAATTCTCTTTTGTGAATTTGAGCAATTTTTGTTCGTTCCCCTTATTTGGGGATACGTTTCCACTGGCGATACAATTCTCTTTTAGAAATTGATCGTCCGCTCCCCTTCTTTGGAGATGCGGATCTACCAGCTTTTACAAATTCTCTTATGGAATTTGTTTTTCCGCTCCTCTTTTTTGGGAATACGGAATTCTGTTGTTTGAATTTGAGCAATACATTTATATATTATCTGCCTCTTACCTCTGGTGGGGGAGAACAGAAATATATTAAATGTTTTATCTTAAGCTGAGGTTTTTATAAAAACTCACAGCATTAAGACGCTGGTTCCTTCTCTGTGTCTCTTACCACTGGTGGGGGAAAACAACAGAGAAGGCTCGAAGGACCAAAATGTTATCCTCCGAGTTTTATTTATTTATTTTATTATTATTATTATTTTTTTTTTTTTTGAGCCCAAAAATGGAACCCTGAACTCTTTGAGTTCAGATTGAACTCTGGTCCCTTTGGATTCCAAAATTGAACTGTTTATTCCTTAAAATCCTAGTGCTTATATACCTAAATACTTCCAGGCACTGGAAGGCTATAATTAATTCCATGCACACAAGTGCACAGATGTTTGTCAAGTGTCCCTTTTCGATCGCTAAGCCGTTCTCACGTCTCGCGTTACATTTTTATTACTTGCTGCGTTGGTCGCTGCAGTAAAGGGATGACATGTTTATTACTTGGCTTCAGATAACGCGCAGGTTATCGACTATTGCCTATTTTTTAATATGTTTATATAAGTGGCATGTTCATGCTTGAACACCCTCTCCCTGACGCATATGGCTTATCCTCTAAAGAAACGCTTATGGCGACCTATGATATGATATATGTCTACTGGTCTCTCTCGAAGTGTAGCCATGCAGCGGCAGAATATCTGCAGGATTTTGTGGACTCATTTGCACAATGAGCTAACAGGTGGAACATCAAAATCAGCGCCACAAAAAGCAAAAACTTTTGCTTTACGTTGAGAAGAGATGATCCCACTGATGTCCATATAAACAATACCCCCTTGAAAAAAACCAGGACTGTAAAGTACTTCGGGGTTATTCTGGACAAACCCCTAACCGCTCTCGTCTTGGACAGATGTCTTGGATGCTTCACAGTAAAAGCAAGCTACTCCTGAAGAACAAGCGCAAGATACTGTCCCACATCGTCATTCTAATCTAGAGACCTCAACCTGGATACTGTGGAGGATCAAATTTCCTTTCACTCGAGTTGATATAATGATCACCTGCAAAAAATTTGCCAGCCTCAAGACGCATCAGAAGGCTAAGAAGACGCTAGTTCGGAAGCCTTCTCACTCTCAATGTAACTAACTTTTAACCTACACTGTATATGTTGTATATGCTTAATGTGTATAAATAATTGTAAACCTGTGATATTATATCTGGTGCTTTCTACTAAAATAAAAAACAAGATAAAAAAAAAAAAAACAAGTAAGAACGTTGCAGTTAGGCGCAACTAACTGCGAAATACTTTGTTCCCATAGGTGCATCTTATTTATTTAATAAACATTTAATTAACGAAATATTTCGGCAATTAGAAAACGTACATGGCAAGCAACAAACGTTTTTCCTACACATATGTATGTACATACATACAGATTTACACATGTACACACTATACGAGTATACACACAATTTTCTATGTATGCATACAAAGTTTTCATGCCAGAATATTCTAAGAATTGTGACTGAATTGGGAATTTTTCGATAGTTACTTTAGTTTTGTCCAAAGGCCCTCTTGCAATGCCTTAATTGGTTTTAGTTAACGAAGCTCATATCAGGGCAGTGGCGCTGGTGGTAAGCGCTATGCAAGCTATACTTAGGTGCGTGGGTTCGAATTCCACAGAAAATTTTTTTTTCATAAATTATTATTATTTTTTTTTTTTATATTTGTATATTTATTATAAAATGCTTGCTGCCAATTGATAAAAATGTATAAAAATGTAAAACTAAAACAACTTTTCCGATTTGCCACGCTGCTTGCTTGGCAAGCAGTTTTTCTATGCATGCATATGTATATGTATGTATGTGTACACAGATGTTTGTAAGTGTATACATATTGAAAGAATTGCGAATGTATTGTTTTGTTTTGTCACAAGCTGCTGATCAGCTGACCAGCTGCCATCTTAGCAATTGCTACTAAGCTATTATATGCATGAATTATGCAGTTGGCAGGACAATAAACTTCTTTGCCGATTTGCCACGCCCCCAGTGGACGTAGACGCATAATTTTTGGCCAGTTCTTAGAAAGGGCCGAGGCTAACATGACTGCAAAATTTGGTTGCATACATTCCAAAAATGCGAAAATTACAGGGTATTTTTCGATATGCCACGCCCCCAAAGAGGCTGAAAATTATTTTTAGGTCATCGATAGAGGAGGACATTAGTAACTGAACCATCCAATTTTCAAGCTTCTAGCTCTAAAACTGTAGGAGATATAAACTTTTGCGGTTTACCACGCCCCCTGTATGCGTAGATATATCTACTATAGCTTATTGATCATGGGTTGTCAACCCGAGTATACATTGAAAATTTCAAGTCTCTAGTGTCAATAGTGTTCAAAATATAGCACAATTTGAAAAATCACTATATATTCAGGTCCGATTTGCCACGCCCCCAATTGGCGTAGACATATAACTTTTTGATCGATCTTCTTAGAATCATAACATTAACTCACATGCAAAATTTCAGCGTTCTAGCTTTAACGGTGTAGAAGATACGTATTTCCCGATTTGCCACGCCCCCAATGGGCGTAGATATATCCGCCATAGCTTTTTGAACTTGGGTTGTCACCCCGAGTATACATTCCAAATTGCAACTCTCTAGCTCATCATCTAGTATGATAACTTGCTTATGGGCGGAATAGTTTTGCGATTTGCCACGCCCCTAGTGGGCGGATCGGGAAAATTTTTACACTTTATAATTCGGGAGCATATAATAGTATATGTTTAAAATTTCAAGTCTCTAGCTCTAATAGCGCCGAAAAATATTGCGTTCATACGACAGACGGACGGACAGCAAGACCGACATTGCACAAACCCAATATACTTTTTTCCCTTTGGGAACAAAGTATAATAAAAACAAGTAAAAAAGCTGTAGTCGACACTGCTCGACTACGAAATCCCCTGAGCCCTTCTTCGAACGAATCATATTCCAAGAATGCTACGTTTCGATTATCCACGCGTAAGAAAGTATACATGCAAAAACACGAGCACACACACACGCTGATCTATGCTTGCAAGCATGTGTGTACATACATATGTGTATGTATATGCTAAACCAAACTGCATGTCTCTAGTATTTGAAATCCATTTTTTCATATTTGGGGGTGGTGGGGCGAAGTGGGGACCGGAATCCAAAATCTGACAAAAACCGAAATTGTATTAAATTAGTATCTATATATATGCAGAAGACTTGGAGACTCTAACTCTAAAGATGAATTAGCTAGAATTTTATAACTGGTCCCCGATAAATTCATTTATCGATAACTTTGCAAATATACAAGTTATCGAATTTCTGAAACAAACTCGTACTGCGCGTGCAATATACGGACCTAATACAAAAAGAATGAACTCTTTAGTTTTTGTATCTTCGGAAATCGACGCGTTCATACACAAGGACAGACAGACATACGGACAGGCACATATACGGACGGACAGAGGGACAGGGCTATATCGACTTTGCCCGTCTCCCTGATAAAGAATATATATACTTTGGGGTCTGCAGCGCCTCCTTCTGCCTGTTACATACATTTAACAAAACCATTATACCCTGATTTCCCATTTTCAATGGGCTCAGGGTATACAAAATTGTCGACTGCATTATCCAACCTTGCTTATCATATAATATTAATATGATTATAGGTTATTATATATGAGATCAAACTATGTTAGGGTATTTAAGTATCGTTGCTTTGCAGTCGCCTCTACTCTTATGCAATTAAATGAGCTTAAGTGGAATGAATTTTACATATTTAGAGAGCCATGCGATGCACTGCTTAAGCAGGTATTAACGTAATAAAGCTTTAAGGCAACGCCCAGTGCTTCCAGAACTTCCAATGAATAGTGAACGGCAGAGTCTTGTGTTGACATTATAACTTAATTATGCAGCTGGCAGGAAACTAGACTTAGTGTTTGCAGTATAACTTAAATACTATTAAAAACTACTATATCTTTACTTACATCTTTGACAATATAAGGAGTTTTGATGTAATATGAACCAAAACAGACGCCAAGCTAGAAATCAGAGATAATACTTACAAAACAACACTCATAAGCATTCATATGAAAACACTGTCCGTTCCCAAGCTTTCAAGATAGGCATTGAAATTCGGTAAACATAAAAAATCGTATATAGGGACAGGCACAGACAGAGGACAATGACAGCAAAACATCCTTACGAAATGACCCAAATTGGCAGCGTGAAGCTGAGCTGAGCCGAGCGATGAGTGATACATATAACAGCAGAGCAGCCAGCACTGTTAAAAGACTCTGTAGGTTACGCAAATAGCAGTTCCGTTACTTTTGATGTTAACTAACAGACCCCCTGTGACGTCACAGGGTCCTAAGTGTGCTCTGTTATTCAATTAAATACTTGGCGGTCACTGAGACAAAGATCCTCCAAGTGCTCATAAGTAACCCAAATAATAGTAAGAACCATAATCATGATCAATCCTCACTTTTATTCACTTAAAATACGAAAACTTATTAGATAATGGAAGAAACTGTAAGGCCTTCTGGCAGCAGCAAAAGGACTTCCTAAATGGGTACTACGTCCGAAAAAATTACCAAAACGCATGATTTTTTTAATTTTCGCGATTAGTATTGTTCATAAATATCAATATAATTCAATATTCAAATTGAGTACATGTAGAAGTCATATCAGGTAAGCTGCTGCTCTCACCTGCTTCTATGTCAAGAAAAAAAGCCCAAAGGCCGAAATAAAATGTATGTATTAATTAAGAAACCCAAAAAGGACTGAGAGTATAAGTAGTCAAACATACAAAAATAGATAATCTGGCTGAACAAGCCATCAGAAATCTTGGTAGAAGCTAACAATGCCGCACCCAATCTTTGGCCAACAAATTTTGAATATGATGAATGAATATGATAGATATAATGATGTGGATTGATGGGAAACGATTAGTATATGTTAATACTAGTTACTTTTGTAATAAAAAGTCATTTAAAATAAAGTTTAAGTTATATAAGACGAAGATATTGCCGGTTAATCGAATTACCTTCAGCAATAACTGCCTAGAAAACGGCTTAGAATACAACATTTTCAAAAACCCTTATATTGTCAGATTCGTAAATCTATATAGAACTGAAAATTCGCAACTTGAATCGCCTTAGTTAAGTCTACTAGTTTTAAGATAGTTAACAGTGCCAAAATTGCCTAATTTTCATACAAACTTAAGCGCGTCAGACCCCCTGTGACGTTTCACTGTTAACTTAACAGACCGCTTTGCATAACCTAGTGTTACTCAATCGTGAGCAGCCAGGACTTAAAAGTGAGACAGCAAGGAGTAACAGAAATGGATTCGAAGTGACAGATTGAGGTAGATGCAAGATGCCTGGCGTTGTAAGGCAATTCCAGAATTCGTCTCGTTGTGGAAATGCGAAGAAGTTGACTGTAGTAGCAGATAGATGCTTTACAATTCTCCAACATGGAATAGAGATAGGAAACCGCTAAGATCGAGAGGAGACTGCTTAGGGGTCTGGCATAGGGACGAGCACAAAGAGCGCATAAATGTCAGGCAAAGAAAATGTGTGCTCAGCTAACTGTGCTTTGTGTCGAACCCATTAACAAAATGTTGGCTACCAATCCAGTTGCATGTCCTTGATGTTATACTTTGATAGCTGTTATGTGGATTTTTGGGATACCTTCGTGTCTCTCGCAGTACTTCTATTAAACTATATCCCTATGCTAAACGAAGCTCGCACCCGCACACGTTTCGTTCGCCGACCGACATAAGCGACTCCATTTCCTCGCGTTGGCTTTCTGCTTTTCCATATGAGCGCACAAAGCGTTGTGAGACTAGTGATGGCAAAATTAATCATATGATTATTAATGGCTTATTTTGCTTCGAATTCCGATTTAATTGTATCGCAAAACGGGGTTCAATTAATTGAAACATTAATCGATTAATTGCTCAAGTAATCGCAACATGCAACATTTGCGCTCAAATCGTAAATTGGAAGAGAAAAAAAAACTTTAATGTTTATGATGACACCAACAACAAGTAAAGTGTGGAAATATGTTTTTATTTATTTGCAAACGAACAACCTATATGCTTAAGCATTTAAAGCTGAAACATATCAACGACTTCGCGTCCCTCAAGATAGGCAATTAAAGCTGAAGCATATCAACGAGTTCGCGTCTTTCAAGATATGTAAGTTTTAAGCTTTACTGGTAATAAACAGATCTTTATTTAGATTTATTTCTTTAGACACCCAATGAAAACTTTGGTTGTGAGGAGGAACATGGATGTGGCTAGCACAAGCCAACAATCAAAACCAGTTGAGAAACAGCAACACAATACAGATGCATTTTTAAATGTGCATAGCTTTCATGGCCAAGTCAATTGTGGAGATAATTGTCACGGATAATTTGCCATTTCCATACGTCCGAGCTACTTATCCTGAATTTAATACTAAATAATAATAACAATAATAACTACTATATTTATCACTTTTTGCGCGATCTTTTAAAATACTAAACAAATATTTAGCATAATATCCACTTTTTTATAAAAAAAAAAAATCATTTGATAAATCGATTATTTCCACTTTTCTTCGACAAATTTCGATTTATAATCGCCCAGCTAAATTTAATCATGATTCAATAATCGATTAATGAAAATTGTTTGCCATCACTATGTGAGACACACAACAACAGCAGCGATGACGACAGCAATATTACTTAGTTGAAGCGGGCTCTCATACATTGTATGTATCTCATCCTGTAAACCCTATGTTGCCTTGTGTGTCTTTCGCATTTGCTCCAGCCCATCTCCTCCCCGGCTTGTGCCCTTTTCATTGCAAATCCTTACAACATTTTCAGTTTGATTGTTGGAAAAATATGATAAGCTTCCGACACAAATACTGTGTGTAGACATTAGCATGATGCAAGGAATTCGGAAATTAAGCACATGCGAACCGTATCGCTAAGAGGAAGCTCAAACTTGAAGTTGATAGCATACTGTGACACGAATATTAGCAATATCCGTTAATATTCACCAAGCGAACGTATTGTAAACCCTATTATATTTGTATTCAAAATTATTGCTCTTCTAAAGTTGGTAAAGACTTGTAACTTCTCATGAATCCAATAATATATTAATTCTAACAAGTAAGAAGGCTCTAGTCGAGACGACTCGACTGCGAGATACCCTGAACTCTAGTCTCGCTCAAGTCTCTAGCTATAATAGCGCCGAAAAATATTACGTTCATGCGGACAGACGGACAGCAAGGCGGAAATTGCACAAACCCAATATACTCTTTTTTCCCTTTAGGAACAGAGTATAAAAGTAAGCAAGCTCTAGTCGACGAAGCATTGCAGAAGTCTTGCTGTCTCGCTCGCTCTGCCACGTGGGTTTTGTTGCGATAACTTATTTGATTAATAATTTTGTTTCTACAATCGGACAATCGTTATCAAACTTTCAGACTATGACATTTATAGCTATATGCCAATATGCCACTTTTTACACATTTGGGGATGTGGGGGTGAATTGGGGACCGGAATCCGAAATGTGAAAAAAACCGAAATTATATTAAATTAGTATCTATATACTATCTATGTATCAGTGTATATGCAGAAGAATATAGTGTTCATCTTTAAAGCTAGAGTGTCTACGTACACTCTAAATCTAAAGATGAACGAGATTAAATTTTATAACTCATTCTCGATAAATGTTTGAATGTCTGAAACAGAAAAAGTTATCGATTTGCTGAAAGAAGCGCGTGCCGGGACTTAACACATAAAGAATGAAGTATCTAGTTCTTATAGTTTCTGAGATACTTTCATACATACGGACGGACGGACGAACGGACAAGGCTATATCGCCTCAGTTTGTCGCCCCGATCAAGAATATATATACTTTATGGGGTTTGCCACCCCTCCTTCTGCCTGTTACAATCTTTTAACAAATCCATTATACTCTGATTTCCCATTTTCAATGGGTTCAGGGCATAAAAAGCTCCTAAAAATCCTTTGAATGAATGACATTGATTGGCTGCTTCATTTAGTATTGCATATAATTAGCATTCAGAGAACCATACAGCCGCCATCTGTGTTGTCTGAACAACAGTAAGAGCCACAGCCACAGCCGGGGCAGAGTCGCGGCAGAACTCGATACTGTCACGCCTTGTTACATGAAAAAGGGTTACATTGTGCATATGTTTATTAAAACTGCTAGATGGACGAGAAGCGTATAAGCAAAGAGAAGCAGGTGAATGTTGCTGGCTCACCGTGCATCGTTCGCCACTTGCTTCACTAGCTTTTTGAGCAGCATAGTCCGAATACCAAATCTACGATACTCATCTATGTATAACTTTTTGCTTCTCTATTTTCAGTTTATTGGCAACAATAATGGTCAGCACAACATTGACAACATTGGCTGCTGGACAAACAACTAGTAGCACTAATCATCATCACCATCATCATCAGCACCAACAGCAGCAGCCTAATCACAGCACAGTCAATAATAATAACGGTAGCAGCAGTAGCAGCTACCAGCGTCTACAAGTCCGAGCAACAACAGGAGCAACACCATCAGTTGCAGCTGGCGCTCAGCAGTACAATTACTACGCGCACGGATTGGAACTCGACTGTGACAGCAGCAACGCTTCTAACAGCAATATCGACTATCAGCAAAAGCAGCTATTGAATTTATCGCAGGCACTGCTCTCCCCTTCGCCACCGCTCAACGATCAAATAAATTTGCTATTTCCAAAGTGCCGACCCAAACAACAACACCAGCAACAGCTGTCGCACAGCAGCAGTCGACAGCAACATGAAGAACTGGCTGATGGAAATCAGAACAGTGGGACCAACACAAAAGTAGCAGCAGCAACTGCAGAGACAAATGAGACTAGTTTACTCTTTGCTACGTCCATCAGCACACCCAGCTACTATAAAAGTGTTAACATTATAACACAATCTCCTCCACCGCATTCAGCTTCGACTCACTCTTCAGAGTCGCTGTCTTCGGTCACGCCGCGCATATCAACAAATCCATTTTTGTGCTCGCCACTGACACCAACAACACCGCCAGCTATTACAGCGAACGGTGGCGATACGGACGTCGAAAGTATTCTATTGATAGAGGACGAAGCTGTGCACCAACAGCCGCAGCAGCAGCTTATTGAAGAGTCGGTGCCACAGACGGCATATCCCGCATCTTTCTACTACCACACGGGTGATATAAGGCACGGCCATAACAATACAGATATGCCGCGCAAACGGAACAGCGCCATATCAGTCAACAGGCAGCACCAACATCAAGGTCTGCTCAAAGCCACCAACAACAACAGTAGCAATAGTATTGGCAAGGGAACTGCATCAAACAGTCAGAATCCGTTTATTAAGGAGAACTACTGGGAGTCGCCCACTCCACATGTTAGCACGTTGTTGCACTTGGCTACGGAGTATTCCGATGAACATCAACAACAGCAGCAGCAAGAACTGCAGCAACATCCTGAACAACAGGATATACACTCCTCGGCAAGACGAGCCTATCATCAGCAAACGGAGCAAGTCGCGCCACAATTGCACAGTATAAGACAAAGGCAGACGCAGTCGCAGAATCTTCTGTCGTCACATGTATGTGAGAGTCGCAATCCTGTTAATCATAACATTTTAGCTGCAGCTGTTAGTGCGTCGCTTAACGACAGCAATCCGTCTGTAGAAGGGCTAACTCCACTGGCTAGCCACTACCTATATGGCAGCGGTGAACAGCGGAAGCAACGGTTTCGTGAAGAGCGTGAACGTGAAAGAGAACGAGAACATGAACGAAATCGTGAGGAACAGGATGTGCACTCGGCAAATAACAACCACCTGAGCAATCTTGCAACAGCACAACAACAGCAACAACAACAGCAACAACAACAACAGCAGCGCAAGCGTCATGTCAACAGCGATGATCGAGATCATCGGTTAATCAATAACACTGTTAATGAATCAACTATCAGCAGCTATGGACTAGCAGAGAGTTGGCAACGTAAGTAGCTGAAAAAAGCTCTTTTAAATAATAAATAAGGGGATCCTTGACATCAAAACACATCATGATTTTCGGTCTCTCCATTAGTCAATTTTCTCAGGTTGTCGTCGTCATCTTTGTTTGAGGTTTAAATGCGCATCAAATGGAACCCAAACAACCACTGAAAATATTGCAAATAATTGACAATAATAAAGGGTTCTCCTTATTTTTTCAGATCTACGCGTTACAACTGAATTAAACATCCTGACGCCGGAAGAAATCGAAATCAGCAAGCAGCAGACCGGTGACAAGACACAATCAGGTACCCAAAGTCGCTCGAATGTCCTGTTAGGGCCACATACGCGACGCATCGTGGATGATGGTGCGGCCTTTCGTCACCCTTGGCAACTGGAACGCAACTTTACGCTGGCCGTTGAGTCGCATCATGGCATAATAGGTGAGTAGCTAAAACATACATACAGGTATCTATGCTTATTTATTCCTTCAACTAATCCACTGGTGAGTCGCTAATCTGTTTTCATAGAGATCGGTTGTGTCGCGCTTGCAAAATTGCCTTATCAATTCTGCTTTATCTGTGCATTCTCGTGTGTGCTAAAAATAGCACACATAAAATTCAGACACTGATTTGCGCGGGTTCGACAATTGGACAAAAACAAAAACACCAAGAGAACTGCGGTATAACTGCATTATCTGGCCCCTCTCCCCGTGCACTGCCACACAAGAGGGGCAATAAGGGCTTTCCTTATCAGTAAAGTTCATATTTGGTGCACCGTTTCAAAGACATTTAGGTGCGTAAATTAAGTACTGCATATTACGATCCAAGTAATTGTAGTATATATTAAAACAATGGATGCGAATATTATCTCTGACTCTTGGCTTAGTAATAAGTCTATTGATCATGAGAAAATGCAGGAAACTACCTTCGGTGATTCGGTCTTAGTGTCGCTCAGTAATTCAACGATCATCACACACCGTAACCCAAATCAACTGCACAACAACAGCTGTAACATTTAGCAGTTCCTCCAGCATCACAATAGCAACTACTACAATACGTAGTATCTGGCCTACAATAAGTACTAATGCCGCTATAGTAAAAACTTCTAACGTTGTCGAAACATTGTTAAACGCACAAAATCGGCGATCAAGTAAAAGGAAAATTGACAATCCTATATCACCTAATTCTAATGCCAAGCGAGTGAGTGCTGCTCGAACTCTGCACGTTTCCCCAACTAAAAACCGACAAGCAACAACAATAAATTTGCCACTCTCGACATGGATGAAGAGGAAGAGTTAGACATAATGCATGTAGATGCAGTCGTTCGCAACAATTATGCAAATTATGCAAATGATAAGCAGCTTACATGACCCACTTCAACTTGATTTCAATATTAACAACTTAAATGACTTATTTAAGACTTAAAAGCGAAGTGGCAAACTTGAATACCGTTATTGTCAAAACTAAACAAGGGTTAGAATCTTCCATAGGATACCCATATGTGCTTCACCACACGCCCTCTTGCATAGACTTTGCCCTGTACTATGGAATAACGGATTCTTGAGCAACCATAATTCAGAGCTGGGATCTCTAATCATCTGGCGCTAGTCATTAGTATTGACAAATAAGGCATAAATGCTAACACAAATCGTCCTCTAATCAGCCAACATTTGGAGAACTCAATTCAGCTGAACACCACTCTAAGCTCTGGTGAAGATATTAAGATGGCTGTCGATAGCTTCACTGAGAGCATTTATACGGCTGCTGCTGCCTCAATGCCTTCTGAATCCTAGATAGGTACCATCTATGGAATACCAATAACAAGAGGGGCCAGGGAACTTATGTTGCAGAAAAGAAGATTTTATGGAACCTGGTTGTTAAGCAACTACGAAATGTACTGAGTGAACTTCGAAGCAACTTCTTTGAGCAGAAGTTGTCTTCCCTTGATTATACAGTTCATTCTGGATACTTGCTATGGAAGTGTATTAAGCCACTTAAGAGACAACCGTTTAGACAGGCACTAATCCGGTATCCTACAAATGTTCTTACCTATTAAGTCACTTCGGGTTGAGGAAAGCACGTGGTTGTGATAGAGTGTGTAATGCACTCTACTCGGGGCATCATCTTTATAACTTTAATATTTAACGCTATGCTGAGGGTGCAGTTCTTCCCTAAGCATTGGAGGATGGCAGCACTTCTAATGGTCGCATTTTACCGAAACACCAGTTTGGCTATCGGGAGGGACAAGGAGCTGTGAAGGCTCACTGGGTGCCGAAACAGGTCTTTGATAATCTGGAATACTGCAATGCGATCTTCGTGGATATGCAGCCAGCGTTCGATAAGCTTCTAAGCTAAATCAAAAAGCTCTTCCCAGCACCATACTTCGGAATCTTACGATTGTATCTCGAAGGCCGACAACTTATGGCTTGAGTCAGGAGCATTTATTCGACTCCTTGCCAGTTGATAGCTGGAGTTCCACAGCGTAGCGTATTAGGGCCGCTGCTCTAATCCATATACACTTCAGAGTTATCCTCCCCTATCGAGTACAACATAGAGACTTCCAGCAAAGCTCTCCTCGCTGCATATGCAGACGAAAGCGCAGTGATCTGCACCTCTAAATGCCACACCGAGGCAGCTATTGGAGTCGAATACTACCTGAAGACTGGCAGCTTGGTGTAAAAGATGGAGTCTAAAAATAAATCCACGGAAGACTACAAACCCATTATTTATACTGAAATCACGCATCAGCCACATCCCGCCTATACGGTTAGATGGAGAAACGTTGGTCCAACCTTCGCAGGTAAAGCACCTTGGCATCCAGGATGTCCAAGAGACAGGCGCCTAACATTTGGTCCTCATCTAAAAGCTACGGAGGAGGAGGTGTGGGCAACGCATGCAACAATTCCAGTGGCTGACCAACAGACGAAGCACCATGTCACTGAGAGCAGTCTACGTCCAATGTGTAGCCCCGATTTGGACGTGTGGTGTGCAGATTTGGGGAATATCTTGAAAATGTAATTTTAATTCATACAAGTGCTGCAAAATCGAGCAATACGGAAAATTACAAACTGCCCTGGTATGTGCGCGGCTCTACCCAGCATCGTGATCTGAAACTGAATACAGTGAGCAACAGATTGGTAGACACACTAGCAGATAGCAGTGAAAGACTGGTTAGCCATCGCAGCACACTAGCGAGACAATTGCTCCCTATGAGACCCGTAAGGCGACTAAAACGCTTAGGTTTCGCCAAAAATATTAGTTTAATTTGAAGTACTGCTACTTTTAATATCTATATATCCTCTTGTGCATTTCAAAAGATTAGGCTCTATATTTTAGTTTCTAAATATGTTGTTAAGCTAATACATTTGCATTGTAAGGATCCAACAATAAATAAATAAATAAAAACTATTTCACTGGTCACACAATCCCACAGAATATGAGGGATCTCCCAGACGCATTGGCATTCCGACCAGCAACAGTCCCGCTATAGACGAAACTGAACCACCAGTTGGCATAACAAAAACAGCAGCTACGTCAACTGCAACTACATCAACAATGACAGCTGTGCCGCCTATCAATTGCAACACAGATGCGACCAACACATTGCAAAAGTCAGCAGCTCGTGCCCTTGCTGCACTGGCCCAGCATCAGCCGCCGCAACAGCCGCAGGCAAATCCAGTTCGACCCGGTTTTCCACAGGTGATTGTTCGTAATTTGAAAAGCCTTTTCAGTTTTTATACCCTGAGCCCATTGAAAATGGGAAATCAGGGTATAATGGTTTTGTTAAAAGTATGTAACAGGCAGAAGGAGGCGTGGCAGACCCCATAAAGTTTATATATTCTTGATCAGGGTGACGAGAAAAGTTGATATAGCCATGTCCGTCTGTCCGTCCGTCCGTCTGTCCGTATGTTTGAACGCGTCGATTTCCGAAGATACAAAAGCTAGAGAGTTCATTCTTTTAATTTCGATAACTTGTATATTTGCAAAGTTATCGATAAACGAATTTATTGGGAACCAGTTATAAAATTCTAGCTAATTCATCTTTAGAGTTAGAGTCTCCAAGTCTTCTGAATATATACATATGTGTGTGCGTGGTTTTGCATGTACAGTTTCTTATGCGTGCAGAAACGAATCGAATAATTCTTGGAATATTATTCGTTCGAAGAAGGACTCAGGGGATTTCGTAGTCGAGCAGTCTCGACTATAGCTTTCTTACTTGTTAATTTAATATGCCTTTGCAGCGCATAATATTGCCAGCGCGTGAGCTGCGCAACAGCTCCCCCTCCCAGCAGCAGCAACAGCATTATACCAATGGCAGCAACCGTAGCAATAACAACAAAGCAGCACGCAGCGACAACAATGCCGAAGATACGAGCAATGATGTCTCTGAAATTGGCACCATATCCGACCTAACCACGCCAGAGGCACTCATCACGGCCACGCCCAACGAGTTGAAGGGCTGTGCAGCCATTTCACCGCCACCCACAGCAGCAACAGCAGCTTCCGTTGCGGGAACGGTAACATTAGCTACAGCCACAGTCACAACAAGCGTAGGTAACTCCTCGGCCATCGGTGCAACTCAAGGTCCATTGAGCCTTCACACAAAATCCTCCACATTTGACTACCTCTACGAATTTTCTGAGACACGCAAAGTGCTAGAGGAGTTCTTCAGATGCCCGTCCAATGACGAAAAGCCAATCTTAGAGAATGGCAGCGATGTGGACAGCATTGTAAGTATACAGAAGCATATAAGTATAAAGAATAAAGTAGAAATTTTATACATATATCGTATTAAGCTGTATTATCTATGTACATATACACTATCCAAATTCTATATGAAGCTCAAACCATTAATATCCTGAAACCATTAAAAATTAGAAATCGGATATAATGGTTTTGAAAAATCGATGTAATCGGCAAAAAGGAGGGGCAAAAAAGAGAGGACCCTATAAAATATACATATATATATTCAAAATCAGGACGACGAGCTCAGAGACTTCAAATTTTGTTATGTTCCCTGTATAACGTGCGCAGACTGAGTTTGCGTGTGTGGATGTGTTTATACGTGAAAAGAGGGTTTGCACAATCGATTTAGACTCTAAATGAAGGCTGCATCTATTCGCCGGCGGATAGTCTTTTACCTACTATTTTGTTTGGCACACTAGTCCACGCAATACTCGCTTTTGATTGACCAAATGGCCTTCCTTAGCTGCCTTCTCAGTCTGCAAGCGCTTGTCGTTAGCATCGGACGTGCATTATGATTTAGTGACAATTAGTTAACTGTAAAGCGTTCAACGAACCCGCGATCTATTCGTAGCTACTGTTGAGCGGTGGCGGCAACAAATTGCGGTAAATAACAGAGCAAAGAGAGACCACTTGCCCCACGCGTTGCGCTCTGCGCTTGCGAGAGGTAGATACCGTTTGACCACTCTTATCTACATACTGTGATCAGCAGAAGTTGTTTACAATTGACTATTTAGCTATTAAATAGTGACAATTGTAAGAATGGACTCGTCGTCTTGCTCGCTTTTTAGTGATAGAAGTGCAAAGTCAGAGACGATGAGGAAAATTTCGTATGCAGACCCTCAAGCAATGCGCTCTCAAATACGGTCCCAGGTCCTAAACAAAGAGGTGCCAATTTACATGCACTATAACTCCCAAGCAAGCAGTTCTTCTACTTCGACCTACATTGTAGTGGCTTCAACAGGGCCCAAAATATGTTCATCGTCTCTGGGTGGTATCAAAACCTTAAACGATACGCTGAAGAAAATATCGTAAAGTGAAGCTCGAAAAATAAAATGCCCATTTTAAGAAGCTGCCATAGGCACAAGTACGAAAAGAAAAGGTGAACAGCAGCCATCCATTTGGCAACAATCGCTTTGCTGCCCTTGAAGAAGAAGCAGACAACCTCATGGAGCAAGACTAGCCAGAATCCGGCTCAAATGAAGAAAATGCAGCGACTATGTTCAATTCTATCAGCCACGAAAGGCCCTCCTAAGCCTCTGACCATATGTGTGCCAAGTGTTATCGATCTCCACAGCTTACAACAGGCGTTGAATTTGTGCGTTAGTGCAGAGAACTACACTATCCGCACTTAAAAATTTGGTGTCTCGCGGATATACGTCGAAGCTTTCCGCAAAACAGTAGATAAGCTAACTGCACAGTAGTGCCAATTCTGGCACCACCAGCTTAGGCAGGATAAGCCTTTCACTGTGGTCATGTGCCGAAAGAAAATGCAAGTAAAGGAAGCTATGGCTAAAAAAGACTTTGAATGTCTTAACATATATCTTCCTTCTTGGATATTCCACTTACCATGGCCTCCATCCTAGTGGTAAGTGTAGAGGTGGCGATACATTCATTGTGCGTTCCACAATCTGTCATAGCTCCAGTCTGTCATCTCCAGCGGCGACAGACAAAAAGCTATTATCCAGCTACAGGCAACAGAGGGTCCAGTCGCACTCGCTGCAATATACCTACCACCTGGTCAGCTTTGGATTAGAACCGAGTTTGATTCATTATTTGCCATGCTCGGCAACAAATTTATTGCAAGCGGTGATTATAACGCCAGGCACGCATGGTGGGGAACTTAAGAGCCTGTCAAAGGGGCAAGGTACTGCAAGAAGCCGTTGCGAATGGTCAGTATCAAATCTTAGCTACGGGTAAACCGACTTTCTATTCCTACAACCCGCTGATACAACCTTCTGCACTAGACTTCTTTGTCATAAATGGATTCAACATGACTTAGTGCGACTTAGTGTGTGCACGTTTCACGAGCTCTTCTCAGATCACATTCCTCTACAAGCCGTCTTGCATTCAACGGCACTGATCAAGCCACGACGATGTTGTTTGCTGAGGCGCTGATATAGAGATATTGAAGGCCCATCTAATGCAACAATCGATCTAGACATGGACATCTAAGATGAAGATGATATTGACAACGCGATCAACAGCTTTATGAAGGGGCCGCAAATAAGAGGTATGGTTAAAAAAAAATCAGGCACAAAAAAATAACCAGCAGTAGGGGGATAAAAAGACATAGGTTATTTTTTACGATGAATTCAAAAAAAGGATAAACTTTTATTTGCAATTTTTAATTAAAAATTTGTATTTAATTATTAAAATTTATTTTTATGATAAAAATTAAAAATAATTATAACAAATCAATTTTTATATAAAATTCGAATCATAATTTTAATTTTTAATTTTTAAAATAAAAATCAAATCAAAAATACAAGTTATGATTTGATTTTTATTTTAAAAATTAAAATTAAAATCGAATAGTTATATCATTTGATACAAAGGAGCTAGATCATATATAGACCTATATATATGATCTACTCATTAATACCTTTCAGATGACATATAATATGTATGTAAATTTTATTTCTTAATTTTTTATTATAAAAATTATAACTGTTACGGTCCCTGGCTTTATGGATAAGCTGAAACTAGCAGCCAATATATGCTTCGTCAAGAAACACTTCAGTATATAGACAGCAACAGCTTCCCTCTATAATTGATAATCTCATTCGTCTCAAACGCAAAGTTAGAAGAGAATATGCGAGAACAGGTGATGCCCGAATCCCAAGGATGCATAGTAGACTTGCAAATCGTCTTCAAAAAGTGCTTGCCCGCTGAAAGCAAATAGAAATGGATATGTTGGAAAACTTGGACACTGATGCTTCTACAAACTTCTCTCTCTCTCTCTCTCTCTCTCTCTCTCTCTCTCTCTCTCTCTCTCTCTCTCTCTCTCTCTCTCTCTCTCTCGGGCGCATCACTAGAAGATGTAAATCGCAGGCCACACCGAATTCAGCTTTAAGGAATCAGAGCGGAGGTTGTTGCCGTACTCCACAGGAAATAGCAGAAGTGTTTGCGAATAATCTAGAGTAACGCTTTAGTCCACATAACTTTGCTTCGGAAAGACACAGGAGAATTATTGAAGGTTCCCTCAAAACGCCGTGTCAAATGACTCTACCTACCTTGAATGAAGTAAAGCTTGTTATATCCAAGCTGAAGCCCAAGAAGGTTCCGGGCTAGGACCTCCTTGACATCAGAACTCTACGACTTCTTCCAGATCAAGCTTTACTCCTTCTAGTGCTGATATTTAACGGTATACTGCGAGTAGGATATTTTCAGAAAATGTGGAAGTCGGCTACCATTATAATGCTTCTTAAGCCCGGAAAACAGCCTACTGACATGTACTCCTACAGACCTATCAGCCTTCTTCTGGCACTGGGCAAAATAATGGAGAGGCTGATACTCAACAGACTCTTTAACATCGAGGCTGTAACTGAGGCGATCCCCAAATTTCAGTTTGGTTTCCGATTGCAACACAGCACCCCAGAACAGCTACACAGACTGGTAAACTTCATATTAGAAGCTCTAGAGAACAAGGATTATGCAGTCGCCGCTTTTCTAGACATCGAACAAGCCTTCGACAGAGTGTGGCACCCTGGGCTTCTGACTTGTGCATTTAAGCAAAAACTAAAACTGCTTTATGCTTTCCGAGTTGCCACGCTGCGTGGCAAGCAGTTTTTCTATGCATGCATATATGTATGTGTACGGAGATGTTTGTACGTGTATACACATCCAAGTGTGTATACATATTCCAAGAATTGCGATTGTATTGTTTTGTTTTGTCACAAGCTGCTGATCAGCTGACCAGCTGATCAGGTGTGAATTTATTTAGGTTTAGCAAACGATTACATGTTATTTTCAAAAGACCTGGGTTCGAATTCCGCTGGAATCTTTTTATTTATTAATCGAAAACTTATCAATTTTATTTTTTAAATTCATTAATATTTTTATATTTATGTTAAAATGCTTTCTGTCAGCTTAGCAATTACTACTAAACTATTATATGCATGAATTATGCAGTTGGCCACAACGAACTTCTTTATCGATTTGCCACGCCCCCAGTGGGCGTAGACGCATAATTTTTGGCCAGTTCTTAGAAAGAGCCGAGATATAAACTTTTTTACACCTTATAATTCGGTAGCATATATGAGTATATGTTTAAAATTTCATAGCGTCGAAAAATATTGCGTTCATACGGACAGACGGACAAACGGACGGACAGCAAGACGGACATTGCACAAACCCAATATACTCTTTTTCCCTTTGGGAACAGAGTATAAAAATAAATAAATAAAATAGCTGCCTTCTAGCCTCCTTATAAGCTTATTGAAAATCTAAGTATGTGGAACTACAGCGCGAGTTATGTATAACTAACTCTGCTCATTATCTCTCATCATCTTCTGAACCCATTGAAAATGGGAAATCAGGGTATAATGGTTTTGTTAAAAGTATGTAACAGGCAGAAGGAGGCGTGGCAGACCCCATAAAGTATATATATTCTTGATCAGGGTGATGAGAAAAGTTGATATAGCCATGTCCGTCTGTCCGTATGTTTGAACGCGTCGATTTCCGAAGATACAAAAGCTAGATAGTTCATTCTTTTTGTGTTAGGTCCGTATATTGCACGCGCAGTACGAATTTTTTTCAGAAATTCGATAACTTGTATATTTGCAAAGTTATCGATAACTGAAATTATCGGGAACCAGTTATAAAATTCTAGCTAATTCATCTTTAGAGTTAGAGTCTCCAAGTCTTCTGCATATATATAGATACTAATTTAATACAATTTCGGTTTTTGTCAGATTTTAGATTCCGGTCCCCAATTCGCCCCCACACCCCCAAATGTGTAAAAGACACACATACAGTTTGGTTTGGCATATAGATATGAATATCATAATCTTAATCTGAACATATCAATATGATTGTCCATCTAGAAACAGAATTATTAGTCTATAAAGTTTTCTCATCAAAACCCATGTGGCGCAGCAACCAAGGCAGCGACACACACAGCAAGACGCATTGCGGGCGCACATACATACATACATATGTATGTATGTATGTATGTTTATGTGTGTAAGCGTAGATCAGCGTATGGCTGCAATCGTACATACATACATACATACATATGTATTTGTGCATGTAAAGCTAATTGTAAAAGAGTTATGATTTCTAAAAAAAAAAACCTAAAATGTCAAATAGAATATGTAGATCATATGCTGAAACTCTCATTACATTCCATTATATATTTAAAAAATTTTAAAACAATTAAAATAACAATGGAAATGCAAGCAACGTTGAGCAATGCAAATCAATTTTCGTATGCGTGTGCACATATGCACACAAAAAATCTTGGGCCGTTTTCTATGTTGCTATGCGTGTATATTCTAAGCATCACAATTGTTTTTGAATTGCGTTAGAATTGTCTTTGAATTGTATTTGTATTTTCAGCCACTGCTTTCTTTCGTATATGGCGAATTTTATTCGTTTTCGCTACTCTGTCGTTCAAGTGAGCCGTGGTGTAGATGGCTAGGCAGATGCAACAAATGTTGGGGTGTCGCAGGTTCTAGTCTCGCTTAAGCCTTTCATAATTTCTTATTTTTAATTTTTTTTTTTATTATTTCTTTCTTTCTTATTATTTATTCTTTTGTATTTGATACCTTTGAAAGTCAGTTAGTAGTTTAACTAATCGTGAATAAGTGCGTTTTTTTTTTAATTTCAAATATTTAATACCATCATTTCTGAAAGTGTTTTTGTTTCAATTATATTTTATTCCGTTAAGTCAATAGAAAAAATTGAACAGAAAGTTTGCCCAAATATCAAAAGCACGTGACATCTGCGGTAAGAGTTTTCCATATGTACATATGCACACATGTACATACATTCAAAAGTAGCCTAGCATGGTCTAAGAATTGCTAGATTGCGCTTTAGCAGTGAACTTTTTTACTATGGCTATTACAGCTTGGAGTGGCATTGATATATTTCTTTTACAATTATGAAGTGTCTGTGTTAATTAAGGTAATGCCTGTTAATCGTGGAACGTCTATTTGTTGGGTCTATTTTTAATGATATTTAATAATATAACATTTTTCGAATTTCAACTAATATAAGCGCCATCTATTATTATTTTTTTTGGCAATGCAATGTATATATACATGTACATATGTACATTTTGAACGTTACACGCATACATTCTTATGTATACTTTCTGATTTATCCAAATGGGTAATTCTCCAGAGAAGTCATTTTTTTGTCACGTTCGACACTGTTTTTTTGTAATTATCTTGAAAACGGATTAATTTTAGTACTAATCAAGAGCAATATATTGAACTATTTGTCAAAATAAAGAAGTTTTTTGCCATTTTCAGCACTAAAATTGATGCATTTTCAAGATAATTACAAAAAATCAAACCACAGTACAGATTATTATTTTATTTTATTAAAATTGGTTTCAGGGTATTATCTAGTCGAGCATTCTCGACTAGAGTTTTCTTACTTGTTTATGTTAAGGTTTTTACATAAATCTTCAATTATTGAATTTTTATATTCTGTTCCCATGTCCGTAATGAACGTCTTCATTGGACCGTACTTCAGAATAAAATATTCAAATATGGCTTTTGACACTGACACTTTTGACACCAAGTATTTTTTCAAATCGCAGATTAGTGTTACCGCGTATTCATTGCCTTGTTCAGATTTGGGTAATGGACCGATCGTATCTACGATTACCCTATCGAAAGCTAATAGTGGAGTTTCGGTAATGATTAATGGAGTTTTTGTATGTTTTGTTATTTTTGACTTTTGGCATTTCTGGCATTTTCTCACATAGTTTGAGATATCTCTTGACATGTTTTTCCAATAATAATGCCTTTTTATTTTCGCTAATGTTCTAGCTATGCCTGTATGACCTCCTTGTATTGGATCGTCATGATACGTAAACAGTATTGCTTCTTTCTCTTTATTATTATCGTTTGATAATTGGGTCACCAGCTTGAGTTGCGCTACTCTTAAAGATTTAAATATTTCATTGCCCATTAATTTAAAAGATTCTATTGAGATGACCTCAAAGATCTTTTCGCTCGGTGCCACTTTGAGTTGGCTGATATTAAGTATACCGGCTTCGGTTTCAAGCCTTTGAAAGAACTGACCTAAGTCGAAAATTTCATTGGTATACATATCGCTAACATCAATTCTTGCTATAACTTTCTTTCCATGTTTTAATAAGCATAGAGAATTTGTTATTCGCAAGGTCACTACTTTTCGTACCTCGTCATTTACTATGACTTCGTATACGTTGGGCTGAGAAGCATTTCGAGATTGCTTATGCAAATCTTCTTTTTCATTTTCGTTTCCTGCGCAGGATTTTAACTGTTTACTTTGATTTCTGGTAGTGACTTTCAGAATTTTCTTATTTATTTGTATATTTTTATACCCTGAACCCATTGAAAATGGGAAATCAGGGTATAATGGTTTTGTTAAAAGTATGTAACAGGCAGAAGGAGGCGTGGCAGACCCCATAAAGTATATATATTCTTGATCAGGGTGACGAGAAAAGTTGATATAGCCATGTCCGTCTGTCCGCCTGTCCGTCCGTCCGTCTGTCCGTCTGTCCGTATGTTTGAACGCGTCGATTTCCGAAGATACAAAAGCTAGAGAGTTCATTCTATTTGTGTTAGGTCCGTATATTGCACGCGCAGTACGATACATATGTATGTATGTATGTATGTATATGTGTGCAAGCGTAGATCAGCGTGTGGCTGTACATATGTATGTACATATGTACATATTTGGGCATGTAAAGCTAATTGTAAAAGAGTTATGATTTCTAAAAAAAAAACCTAAAATGTCAAATAGAATATGTAGATCATATGCTGAAACTCTCATTACATTCCATTATATATTTAAATTATTCCATTATATAAATAATTATCTTGAAAACGGATTAATTTTAGTACTAATCAAGAGCAATATATTGAACTATTTGTCAAAATAAAGAAGTTTTTTTGCCATTTTCAGCACTAAAATTGATGCATTTTCAAGATAATTACAAAAAATCAAACCACAGTACAGATTATTATTTTATTTTATTAAAATTGGTTTCAGGGTATTATCTAGTCGAGCATTCTCGACTAGAGTTTTCTTACTTGTTTATGTTAAGGTTTTTACATAAATCTTCAATTATTGAATTTTTATATTCTGTTCCCATGTCCGTAATGAACGTCTTCATTGGACCGTACTTCAGAATAAAATATTCAAATATGGCTTTTGACACTGACACTTTTGACACCAAGTATTTTTTCAAATCGCAGATTAGTGTTACCGCGTATTCATTGCCTTGTTCAGATTTGGGTAATGGACCGATCGTATCTACGATTACCCTATCGAAAGCTAATAGTGGAGTTTCGGTAATGATTAATGGAGTTTTTGTATGTTTTGTTATTTTTGACTTTTGGCATTTCTGGCATTTTCTCACATAGTTTGAGATATCTCTTGACATGTTTTTCCAATAATAATGCCTTTTTATTTTCGCTAATGTTCTAGCTATGCCTGTATGACCTCCTTGTATTGGATCGTCATGATACGTAAACAGTATTGCTTCTTTCTCTTTATTATTATCGTTTGATAATTGGGTCACCGGCTTGAGTAGCGCTACTCTTAAAGATTTTAATATTTGATTGCCCATTAATTTAAAAGATTCTATTGAGATGACCTCAAAGATCTTTTCGCTCGGTGCCACTTTGAGTTGGCTGATATTAAGTATACCGGCTTCGGTTTCAAGCCTTTGAAAGAACTGACCTAAGTCGAAAATTTCATTGGTATACATATCGCTAACATCAATTCTTGCTATAACTTTCTTTCCATGTTTTAATAAGCATAGAGAATTTGTTATTCGCAAGGTCACTACTTTTCGTACCTCGTCATTTACTATGACTTCGTATACGTTGGGCTGAGAAGCATTTCGAGATTGCTTATGCAAATCTTCTTTTTATACCCTGAACCCATTGAAAATGGGAAATCAGGGTATAATGGTTTTGTTAAAAGTATGTAACAGGCAGAAGGAGGCGTGGCAGACCCCATAAAGTATATATATTCTTGATCAGGGTGACGAGAAAAGTTGATATAGCCATGTCCGTCTGTCCGTCTGTCCGTCCGTCCGTCTGTCCGTCTGTCCGTATGTTTGAACGCGTCGATTTCCGAAGATACAAAAGCTAGAGAGTTCATTCTTTTTGTGTTAGGTCCGTATATTGCACGCGCAGTACGAGTTTGTTTCAGAAATTCGATAACTTGAATATTTGCTAAGTTATCGATAACTGAAATTATCGGGAACCAGTTATAAAATTCTAGCTAATTCATCTTTAGAGTTAGAGTCTCCAAGTCTTCTGCATATATATAGATACTAATTTAATACAATTTCGGTTTTTGTCAGATTTTGGATTCCGGCTCCCATTTCGCCCCACCACCCCCCAAATGTGAAAAAAATGCATTTCAAATACTAGAGACATGCTGTTTGGTTTAGCATGTAGATATGAATATCATAATCATAATCTGAAGAAATCAATACGATTGTCCATCTAGAAACAAAATTATCAGTCATCAAAATTTTCTCATCAAAACCCATGTGGCGCAGCAACAAAGGCAGCGAGACAGCAAGCCGCCTGCATTGCTCACACACATACATGCTTACAAGCGTGTGTGTGTTCGTGTTTTTGCATGTATAGTTTCTTACGCATAGAGAATCGAAACTAAGCATTCTTGGAATATGATTCGTTCGAAGAAGGGCTCAGGGGATTTCGTAGTCGGGCAGTCTCGACTACAGCTTTCTTACTTGTTTCTCTTCGGAATTTGGAAGTGATTTCTTCGGTACTAGTAACAGTGGGCTATTATAAGCAGATACAGACGGTTCGACTATTTTGTTGTTAATTAATTTTTGGACTTGTCTTTGAATTTCGTCCTTTTGACTATGAGGATTTCTATAATTTTTAATATATATTGGCTCATCATCCTTCAACCTCAGTTTCTGTTTGTAGAAGTTGTTTGTGGTTCATATTTTAAATTATTAATGTTGACTATTTTATCTGTATTAGTTGTATTAAGCATTCTTTTGAATGCATTTTCGACTGTTGCTATGGTATTTGCTATGTAAATACCATTTTGTATTTCTTGGTTAGGTATGAATACATTGTCTTCTACTGAGTTTAATTCAATTTTTCGGACAACTTGTGATCTTGCAGGCAGAATTATGGTATTGTTGCCAGAACTGTACGTTATCGGAACGTAGATCGGTTATTTTAAATTATTTGGTCTAATTATTAGCCAGTCTTCGGATGGATTAAATCTAATTGACAGTTGTATTTTCTAATAAAATCGATTCCTATTATTCCGTCACATGGGATAGCGAAGTGTGAATTGACAATATGAAAATCGTGAGGAATTATATATTTTGAAGTTTGAATTTCTATAGAAGTAAGACCTTTTGATTTTGTTATTTCTTGGCTTATTCCCTGTATATTGATTATATGGTTTGTTTGAATATATTGGAAAACATCTGAATTTTATTTTAGTATTGATATTTCTGCACCTGTGTCTATTAAAAAGACTAATTCTTTTCTAGTTGTTACATTTATGAAAGTTACGAATATGTTTTGGCTGAGATTGATGGTGTGAACTTTACTTGTTTTTACTGTAGAGTATCTAAGGGTTGTTGGGAGTTTCCCGAAGCCGTTTGGGTTACTCTGACATTGTTGTTATTTTGGTTATAGCCTCCATTTTGTTGGCTATTACCTCTATTCCCTCTATTTCCTCTATTATTTCTATTGTTTTACCTCTATAATTATTGTTGTTATAATTATTATTTTGGTAATTGTAAATATATAAATTGCGGTTGCTACTATTATAATTGTTGTTATAATTACCGCGACCATTGCCTCTGCCATGATAATTATTCTTGTTGTTATAATTGCCACGGCCTTTTTGGGCGAAAAGTATTGAACTGGGATTGCCTGTCATCCCAGTACTACATTCTATGTACTTAGCGATGGCTTCATTCATTGTCTTGAAATTACCGGCTTCGATGATTGTTTTTAGTTTGCCATGTTCGCAGTTTTTGTTCATTGCGCTGATGGCTTCTTTCGTGCTAAACTTGTCAGCGTGTTCAGCAGATAAGCCTATATAATATATATAATATAGAAAGCCTCCAACAGTCTTCGTAAATTGTCAATTTCTGTTGTGAATTTTTCGGCAGTTTTTCCCTTTTGAATGGTTTTAGACAATTTTGCTTTTACTACATCGGATGTTTCACCGACTATAGTATCTTGTAATTTCTTAATTATAGCATCAATTGTCGTTTCATCTTGGACTTTATATAGTGTTGAGCCAATAATTTTTGATTTTATGACTTCAACAGCTATTTCTTCGAATGTGCCTTTTGTCAAATTAACTAACTTCAAGGCTCTTACGAATCTTTGAAGATGTATTCTTTGTCCATTGAATTTTGGAATGGCATTCGAAATGTCTTTTATATATGCCCTTTGGGCACTTATGTCCGTCATGATGTTTTCTTTGTAATCTTCTGTGCTTGTATTAAGGAAAATTTCTTCTTCCTGTCCTAATTCATTATCTTGATCTGATAATGTTATTAGTACTGGAATTGTAAGATCGTTTAGATCTTTTTCTTTTATTTCAGTTTCAGATTCAGATTCAGAATCTTCATCTTCCACAAAATCTATCCCTATTGATTTTTGCTCTTTATCTGTATCTATTTCTAGAGGGGTGTTCAGAATTGATGGTATGAATATATCTAAATCATAATTTTCTTTGACACTTTAAACGTAACTTGATCAATAGTTTTGAAATTTTTGATCAGTTCGTTTTATTTATTGTTTTTCTATTATCATGCACTAATATTCTAGCGTCGTTGAATGAATTGACGAGAACTTTTGCATGTTTGTGTAAAGTGTCTTTTTGTATCGCCCTATTTTGTCCTAAACATTTGTATGACTTACCAAATGTTTCTTTTATTTTGTGGATGTGGAGACTAAGTTTCTCCCATTCCATGCTTAACATTCATTGTAACATACATGTATATATATATAGATATAGACAGTACCTTTTTGTTCTTTTTATACTCTGAACCCATTGAAAATGGGAAAATGTATGTGAAAACGTATGTAACAGGCAAAAGGAGACGTCGCAGACGTGGTGATCAGCATAAAAAAATAAGTTGATTGAGCCCTGTCCGTCTGTCCGTCCGTCCGTCCGTATGAACGTCGAGATTTCGGAAACTACAAAATCTAGAGAGCTGAAATTTCACATGAACACTCGTATGTTAGCTACGCAATTTTTTTATTTTGTTTTTTCGATACTTCGTCCCATTTCCAAATTATCGATAAAAAATCGAAAATTCGTTTACATTTTTTAGGTTTTTTGGGTATAACTTCTACACCGTTTTAGCTAGAGACTTCAACTTTATATGTTTAGATAGATATTATGGATACGCAGATTTTGCAGTTTTCGGATTTTTGATGCCACGCCCCCTTCGCCCCCAATTTGGACGCGTTCAAATACTAGAGATTTGCAATTTGGCACATAGGTAGATTTAGATACTCTTGATCTACTCTGAAAATTTCATGAAGATCGTCCATTTAGAAATGGAGTTATAAGCGTCCAAAGTTCAGCCCAACCCACCCCCAAGACAAAGCAGCAACTGCGCAGTTAGCAGAGCGCGCGCTCATAAGTGCGTAAAGAAGAAGAGTATCACTTTTTTGCAGGGTTCAGGGGATTTCGTAGCGAGCAGTCTCGACTAGAGCCTTCTTACTTGTTTATACCCTGAACCCATTGAAAATGGGAAATCAGGGTATAATGGTTTTGTTAAAAGTATGTAACAGGCAGAAGGAGGCGTGGCAGACCCCATAAAGTATATATATTCTTGATCAGGGTGACGAGAAAAGTTGACATAGCAATGTCCGTCTGTCCGTATGTCTGTCTGCCGTATGTTTGAACGCGTCGATTTCCGAAGATACAAAAGCTAGAGAGTTCATTCTTTTTGTGTTAGGTCCGTATATTGCGCGCGCAGTACGAGTTTGTTTCAGAAATTTGATAACTTGTATATTTGCAAAGTTATCGATAAACGAATTTATCGGGAACCAGTTATAAAATTCTAGCTAATTCATCTTTAGAGTTAGAGTCTCCAAGTCTTCTGCATATATATAGATACTAATTTAATACAATTTCGGGTTTTGGTTTCCGGTCCCCAATTCGCCCCCACACCCCCAAATGTGTAAAAAATGCATTTCAAATACTAGAGACATACAGTTTGGTTTAGCATATAGATATGAATATCATAATCATAATCTGAAGAGATGAATACGATTGTCCGTCTAGAAATAGAATTATTAATCAATAAAGTTTTCGCAGCAAAACCCATGTGGCGCAGCAAGCAAGGCAGCGAGACAGCAAGACGCTTGCAAATGTCAGAGTACCCCATGTACTCATTATTGCCAAAATGACTGATGCAAGCCGTTAAGGCTCATTTGACAGTCACTCTACAATTCAAACCATACAAAAGAGACAAACTACTGAATCGAGCAGGTAGCAAGAGAACAAACTGCAAGTGTTGGGGCCTGCAATTGCTACTGGCAGCAAAAGTTTCGCACACAGTCACATAACTGCTCATACATGTAGCAAGACACAGTAAATGTGTGTGTGCATGCTCATCGCGAAAAAGTAATGCTTATGCACATCAGCGCTTTCATACCCTTCCCAAAAATCTTTACGAAAACTCCAAAATTTTGCATGGGCATGGCAAAGCCGTTTAAGAGTTCGGCATACTCTTACTAAGAAAGGCAGACGGGATCGTTGCGAATCGCAACTCGCGGACAAATTTCAATTTTTGTGCGCTGCTGGCTTGTGCCTGCATACATATATATATGAGAGGCATAGAGAGAGTGAGTGAGAGAGTGAATAAGGAAAGAATAGCACACAGTGATGCTTCATATGAGAATAGAATCATTTCGTTCGAGCGCTGGCAGCGAACTGAAAATCAACTACGATATTTTTGCTGCCCGAGCAGCAAATGACAAATGACGAAGTTGCGCGGCAATTCGCTCATATTTTTGTGCGTGAAAAAAGTTTGTTCTACTTGTCCAGTCTATGTGTTGTATGGTTAGTGCTATCATTCATTTATGTGGGTGCAATAACTAAAGAAACATTTTAGACATTATCTAACACTGAAACTTCAATTGTGTTCTGTAAAAAGATTAGTCTGTTACGTGCGATTGCCATCACAGTACAGATTATTATTTTATTTTATTAAAATTGGGTTCAGGGTATTATCTAGTCGAGCACTCTCGACTAGAGTTTTCTTACTTGTTACTTTTAGGGTCGGGAGAAAAAATTGCTGATGGCAAAATCATTTCGCTTCGAGCGCTCGACGGTGGCGGTCGATATTCCAAAAATGCCTGACATGTGCCGCTCTTTCCCTTGCTCTCTTTCTCTTTCTGCCCTATGCTTTTTACTCTCTGCTCTCGTCTCACAAAAATATATGTATGCTGGCACAGCAGCTTTACGGGCTATACTACTGTCGGGCAGAAAAGGTTCCGCTCGATTTTACAATATTGTACTTATACATAGATATTATTTTATATATATTTAATAAGAAAAAAAAATTTTCGCCTCCGCTGGTCGTTGACGGTTGGCTCGCTGATGCTCCCTCGTATGTGCAAAAGAAGGCCTGTCTTTCGCACTTGTTGCTTTATATGCCGCTGTTCTTAACCTTTCGTCTTTGTTGATCTTCCTTCTGATATGTATTGAGAAAGATCTTCCATCTGATGCATCAGCTGGTCGTCGCCGGTTGGCTCGTTGGCATAAAAGGCGGCCTGCCTTTCACACTTGCTCTTTCCGGTTTCCTCTTGTGCACGTGTATCTGCAATGTGCACTTTCCAGTGGTCCGTCGCAGTCTGCTGGGCACTCTGGTTTCTTCTTCGGCAGCTGTGTTTCCTTTGGTGGAGCAATTTTATTAGTGTTGGAAATATTTTTTATGCTTGAGTGAGTATGAGTATTTATATTTGGCTTTTCACTTTTAAGAGTTGACTTCAAAAAGTCTAGCTCTTCTTGCAGTTTTTTGGCTGTTGCCCATGGGGGAGGTGTGGTGCTTGAGTATAAAAGCCACTTTATATGGGCTATTCTCTTTTTATACCCTGAACCCATTGAAAATGGGAATTCAGGGTATAATGGTTTTGTGAAAATGTATGTAACAGGCAGAAGGAGACGTCGCAGATCCCATAAAGTATATATATTCTTGATCAGCATAAAAAAATAAGTTGATCTAGCCCTGTCCGTCCGTCCGTCCGTCCGTCCGTATGAACGTCGAGATTTCGGAAACTACAAAAGCTAGAGAGCTGAAATTTCACATGAACACTCGTATGTTAGCTACGCAGTACGAGTTTATTTTTTTCGATAACTCATCCCATTTCCAAATTATCGATAATAATCGAAAATTCGTTTCCATTTTTTAGGTTTTTTTGGTATAACTTCTACACTGTTTTAGCTAGTGACTTCAAATATGTTTGTTTAGATAGATATTATGGATACGCAGATTTTGTAGTTTTCAGATTTTTGATGCCACGCATTTCAAATACTAGAGACTTGCAATTTAGCACATAGATAGATTTAGATACTCTTAATCTACTCTGAAAATTTCATGAAGAGCGTGCATCTAGAAATATGAGTTATAAGCGTCCGAAGTTCAGCCCAACCCACCCCCACGGCAGCAACTGCGCAGTTAGCAGAGCGCGCGCTTATAAGTGAGTAAAGAAGAAGAGTATCCCTTTTTTGCAGGGTTCAGGGTATCTCGTAGTCGACCCGTCTCGACTAGAGCCTTCTTACTTGTTTATTTTGTTTTGCACTCCCCCTCTGCGTGCCATACTCTCACTACTCACTCAGTTTTGATCTCTATATTTTTTTTTCTCGTGCTGCTGCATTTGTACGTTGATTTTATGATTCCAGTTGTTGCTGTTTACTTTTTCTTCCAGTTCTTGCTGTTTACTTCTTCTTCCAGTTGTTGCTGTTTACTTCTTCTCTTCCATGTGACTATGTCACGGTCGCCATCTTCCATTAATGCAAAAGAACTGCTTTGCTCATTTCGGGTGTCTTTATTCGAATGAATCTTAGATTTTTACATAGTACAAGTACAGCTAAAATGCCGCGTGAATACGCTGCCAGTGACGCCGGCAGAGGAGCGGTCAGCTTATGTATTAATATTATATATGTGTATATCTATGGGCGACGAGAGTCACTGCGGAAGAGAGGAGGTATTATGTTCATAAGCTTGACATAGCCTTAGCGCATGTCAAGTATGCCGACTCAGCGTTGTTCAGGCATATGCGCTCAAGAGCGATCATATTACCGCGAGTGCTGGGGCTTGGGTTTATATATATATAAATATTGCAGCCAAAGTGCCACAATGTAATTGTATTGATATTTATGTATTTGTCTGCGTACAGTGAACATTCAATATATGAACATACTACACAAGAAGTAATGCAAAGGCAGTCGCATTCAGACAATTACACGCGCCGGACGGAATTCACTTCGCTCTAGAAAAGTTTGTGTGCCAATATGACGGACGAGACACCGACAAATAACGACGCTGCGACATCAGAAGTGGGATCTGCTTTGCCTAGAAATATTACTGAGGCATATTTGGCAGCTCTACAAGTGCAAAATAACAACCTCTTGGAGATAATTAAAAATATGCAGACACCAAGGGCATTGACAACCTAAAAAGGGAACCATATAACTCTGCCAAAAATTTAATCCTGAGGGAGGTGGTGCAGATGCCTCAGCTTGGTGTACGACACTGGATCTCATCTTTGCTGACCAAATGCCCGAAGGTCGCAATCTGATGATAACTCTAAGTAAGGTGCTAGAGGGAAGTGCATCACAATGGCTGTCCCAGATATGCTTCGCTGGAATCACATGGTCCTAATTTAAAGAACTCTGCGTTGAAAGCTTTGTTGGCATCGAAACATCTGCTGCCGTACTGACGAAAATTCTGAACGGGCGACCAAAATCTGGAGAAAGTTACACAGAATATGGCAGCTGAATTGTCACTTTGCTAATGACAAAATTTAAATCTACTGATCTAGAGGAAATTGCGGTTTCACTTGCTCTGGCCCACATGGCACAAATTGGCGCGCTAGGTTTTTACAAACAATATTAAAAACCCGAAATGAAATGCAGCAGCAGTTACAAGCCCACACTTTTAAAAAGCGGCATCTACAACCGACTCGGAGCGTAAAAAATCAAAGTATCTCTCTGAAGTGAAATGCAAATATTGTGGAAAGTCTGGACATAAATATGCCGAATGTCGTGGCACTATGAAAGGTCAACGCATGGATCAGAAGACCGATCGACTGTGAAGTGTTTCAAAAGGACGATCACGAGGCAACGACCGAGTAACCGAGAAGCGTGTAAACATCTGTACGATAGCTGTCCATCAGGAATAACAAGTAGCTCAACCGGTGATTCTGTTCCATTTTGTTTTGACTCTGGAGCTGAATGTTCTTTGATTAAGGAAAGCGTTGCCGATAAATAAAGTGGTAAAAGAATTAATAACGTCGTTAATCTGAATGTCATAAGTAATGAATCTATATACAGTACTCAACAAATTATTATGAAATATTAATATTGATCAATACTATTATGAAGTTTTGTTACATGCTATTATGGACAAGTATTTGAAACATGACATACTAATTGGCCGTAAAATTTTTAGTCAGAGTTTTGGCGTTACCATGTACGCTGACAAATTTCAAGTTTACAAAACTAGATTCAACTCTAAGGGTACATAGATGCTGGTCGTTTACATTCATTTGATTTCGAAATAGAGTATAGAGAAAGTGAGCGAATAACACAAGTAATAAGTTATCAGTTTACCCACTCGAATTATAACAGATCAAGGATGTAGTTTCGCAAGTAAAAGTATTCGCGAAATTTGCTCCTTTCAAAAAAAATTAATCTGCATTTAATTGCTACTACTGAGTACTGAAAGGTATGCTGACTGCTGTCGAAACCAGTCAGAGATCATGGTGGGATGCGTTAGCTGAAGAGCAGCTAACTATGAATTGCACGGTTAATCGTGTGACTAAGTTTAGCCCCTTTTATAGTAGTTGAATATACTATTCATTAACGAGCATTATTTAAAGTTTTTGAAAAAAAAAAAAAATAGAGACAGTATGCCAACAAATATGATAATGAGACAAAAGACCGCACCATAACAGAGGTGCTATGGCGGGGGTCAATACAAGAGTGGACTGCACCATAACGAGAGTGTTATGGCGGGGGTCAAGACAAGCGACCGCACCATAACAGAGGTGTTATGGCGGGGCTCAAGACAAGAGACTGCACCATAACGAGAGTGTTATGGCGGGAGTCTACCGAAGACTGCACCGTAACCAGAGAGTTATGGCGGAAGTCGAATGTAAATCGCACCATAACAAGAGAGAGGTTTATGGCGGGGGTCGATATGGCACTGTTTTAAAGAAAATATGCGATCTGAAATAATGCAATCGTATGGGAGTTAGATATTTACTAAAATCTTTAACATTAAATCGGTATAAGTATTCTCATGCAGGTTAAAGCAAGCAATTAAGCAATACCAAATAATCAAATACTCGATGAGTTATGTAAAGATAGATACATCACAATGGAAGATGTGTCTATTGTAAAATAAGTAAACTGAAGAAATATATATATATATATTTATAACATTTTTAAACAATTTCTATTTTTATCAGATTTAGGATATTTGAATTTATTACTTGAACTAAATCATATTAAAATTCAGCTTTGGGGTTTGATTTATTCAGGATATACAGTACGAATTTCATAGCAACTTTGAACGGGACGAGGATGAAGATCTCGGTGAGGATGACGAAGAAGAAAAGGATGAAAATGTGGAAATAGAAGATGAGGAGCAGCAACAACAACAGCAGCAGAAGCAACAACTACAACAACAGCAACAAATTCAATTGATGCAACAGCCGATCGCATCCGATTGCCATGTCTATGGCACGTACACGCAATCGCAGTTGCAGATGCAAACGCAGCTTCAGTCACGGCCCGCTCGGCTGACACGACATTACAGTGGCAGTCCGCTAATGCGCGACTTTGACTTTTTCCTTGACTCGGCTAGTCGCAGCAGCGGCGAGCGGGAGGGCGAACAAGATGGGCTCAATCACAACCAGCTATTGAGAACCGGTAGTGGCAGCGGATTGGGCCAAAGCGGTGGCCAAGACGCGGCAATTGACCTGATCGGCACACACACCTATCGCTACTCGCCAGAAACCACCGAATATGATTCCAACTGCGGTGATCTTGACAGTGAGTTACTTTCTATTAATCTATCCTACTTGTTTAATAGTATTTACTTTACAATTTGAATGGCAGGCCTCTCTGGCGAGATGAATGGTGTCGTATCGACATCCTGTTCAAACTATGCCAAGTATTATGCCTCTGCCATGCCCGTGCTGGAGGATGGCCTCTCCTCGGGACACACCAGTGACACGGAGAATAATAACAATAATAATAATAAGAACCAACAGCAACTGGGCTCCCAATCAAATCAAATACAGGGACTAAGTCAGAGTCATAGTCAGAATAAGAGCCAGGGAATGGGTCAGTGTCAGAGTCAGGGTCAAGGCAATCTCAGCACTAGTACTAGCATTGGCGGCGGCATCTCCATGCTAATGGACATGAAACGCATCTCAACCAACACGGACAGTAGCGGGGTCGGCCACCAACTCAATCATACAAGTCCCAGCAACGGACAAGCTAAGCAACACCAACAACAGCAACTGCAGCCATCACAGCAACGAGAGCTGCTCAGTCAGGGCCCCAGCAGCAATAGCAATAGCAAAGTTTTCAAGAACATAGATCAAGAGTTGGACTCTCTATACTCGATCAGTAAGTATATAATAATAAATAAGTCTCTTTAGCGAAAACACTTAGAAAGACTGTGTGAAAATATTACATTGTAATCTGTTGTTAATATGCAATTGATAATTTGAATATATATATATATATATATATATATATATATATATATATATATATATATATATAATATATCTTGTTCCTCTTAACGTTTCGCAGGTGTTTTCCAACGTCCGGACATGGTACAGATGACTCCACCTCCACCGGCACCAGCACCGCATCGCAAGCCAAACTGCAGCGATGTTGATCTGCTGCAGTCTGCCGAGCAGGCTAGCAAAACCACCACGTCGATGTTGCAACGTAGCTCACCTACAGTCTATATGGGCGTTGGCAACGGCAATGCAAAGCAGGGCAGCGCTGGTAGCAATTGCAGTAGCAACGGCATAGTCGGAGCAGGAATTAATGGTACTGTGGGACCTGCACAGCCACCCATACCAGAGCGGAGCAACATGCAGCCGATGCAAGGGTCATCCTCGCCTGTGATGAACTCGAGGGTATGGCTGTCACGGCTGGACGGAGATGGTGACAAAGCACTGCTCGAATCGAGCTCCGACAACCACTCAAAGAATCACAGCGCCGATGAGGAGGACGTGGACACGGATCTCGAAACGGACCGCCTACTTGGTCATCAGCGTCTGGACGATCAGGGTTACTACGATGAGAACAAGAGCTGGGATCGAAAGCGCGGCTCATTGCTATCTAAAATATCGCCCAGCACAAATACGCACAACGGATACAATGCATTGCTCAGCTCTACGCCCGAACTGCCCCCACCCATTCCGCCAAAGAGCTCGACCAGCCTGAATGGATCGGGTGCCGGCAAGGTGATCGATCTAGTCAGTAGTGACATCGGTGTCGGTATTGGCGCAGAAGCCATGCAGCGGAGCCATTCGCGCAGCTCCTCGGAACACAGCATGAAATCACCTATAAAAGTGGCCGGCACCAATCACGATATATGTGGAATTACAGTTCCCACAGCTGCAGATGTGATCGCCTCTGCTGTGGTGGCTGCTGGCTTACTGCCGTCCCAAGGTAGTCCCAACAATGGGGATGACTCAGAGCTCTCGCCTCCAAGTGGTGTCAAGAAAGATGTGAAAAGTGAGGGCATTACGAGTAATGCCAATAGCTCCATCAACGGCACTGCCAACAATAATAACAATAGCAACAACAGCAAATATGTTGTCATTGGCAGCAACAACAGTAGCGGCAGCGGCGCGGGCAACAGCCACAGTGGCGAGAAAAAAGTGAAAAAGAGTAAGAACAAAGAAGGTAAATGCTTCGGTTTATCCTTCGTTCAATTGTTGCAATTTTAGTGTACATATATAGTCAACCTTAATATAGACATCAATATCGAAATTCGTTGCTGCCGTTTCTTCATTGCTCAGTGTAGTGCAAAAAGTTTTTGCAACTGACTAGCAAAGAACAATCGCAGCATAGTAAATAAAAATTAAAACATGATCATAAAATGATGATGATATGTACTAATTTTTGGCATGCCGAAGCTGACAAACCTTATTGAACTGAAAAGGGCTTCCATAAAGTTAAAACTAATATTCCTGTTAAAACATAGGAAGTGTTAACACGGCACAAAAAGGAAAGGAGGATTTAGATACATATAATATATAATAAAAAATAAATAAAAAAATAATATATATACATATATATATAAAATTATATATAATTATATAATTTATATATATATTTATATCAGTGTTTGCAAAAACTACTCCGTAGCAGCAAGAGCAATGAAAATATGACTATGCTCTGGCTACCGTAGTAAATGACTGAATTCGACAATTAATATCTATATGCATATAAATCAACATGCATAAGTTTTTTTTCCGGTTTCTTAATAAATTACTTTATTATTTATACTTTATACTTTATTTGCAATAAGAATATCGGCCCAAAGAGCCGTAGCAACAAAGTCAATTGCGTTTGCTCTGCTCTCATCTCGCTCTCGTTTTTCGGCTATCGCTCTGCTGAAGCGTAGTCGTTAATTTCGTTTCGTGCTATTGCTACCGCTACAGATTTGAGGATAGCAAACTCCGAGAGCAGAGCAGAGCTCTCACATATTTTCGTTCGACTATGGCTCTGCTACGGTTCCCGTCATAAACGAGAGCGGTAGCCATAGCAAAACGAAAAACTACGGAGTAGCGTAGCATTTTCAAACGCTGATTTATATATAAAATTATATATATATATGTATATATATATACATACTGTATATATAGGAAAGGATGATTTAGATACATATAATATATAATAAAAAAAAAATAAAAAAATATTTATATATATATATATAAATATTTTTTTTATTTTTTATACCCTGAACCCATTGAAAATGGGAAATCAGGGTATAATGGTTTTGTTAAAAGTATGTAACAGGCAGAAGGAGGCGTGGCAGACCCCATAAAGTATATATATTCTTGATCAGGGTGACGAGAAAAGTTGATATAGCCATGTCCGTCTGTCCGTCCGTCTGTCTGTCCGTCTGTCCGTATGTTTGAACGCGTCGATTTCCGAAGATACAAAAGCTAGAGAGTTCATTCTTTTTGTGTTAGGTCCGTATATTGCACGCGCAGTACGAGTTTGTTTCAGAAATTCGATAACTTGAATATTTGCTAAGTTATCGATAACTGAAATTATCGGGAACCAGTTATAAAATTCTAGCTAATTCATCTTTAGAGTTAGAGTCTCCAAGTCTTCTGCATATATATAGATACTAATTTAATACAATTTCGATTTTTGTCAGATTTTGGATTCCGGTCCCCAATTCGCCCCACCACCCCCAAATGTGTAAAAAATGCATTTCAAATACTAGAGACATACAGTTTGGTTTGGCATAAAGATATGAATATCATAATCTTAATCTGAACATATCAATACGATTGTCCATCTAGAAACAGAATTATTAGTCTATAAAGTTTTCTCATCAAAACCCATGTGGCGCAGCAAGCAAGACAGCGACACAGCAAGACGCATTGCGGGCGGGGCATACATATGTATGAATGTATGTATGTATGTATATGTGTGCAAGCGTAGATCAGCGTGTGGCTGTACATATGTATGTATGTACATATGTACATATTTGGGCATGTAAAGCTAATTGTAAAAGAGTTATGATTTCTAAAAAAAAACCTAAAATGTTAAATAGAATATGTAGATCATATGCTGAAACTCTCATTACATTCCATTATATATTTTAAAAATTTTAAAACAATTAAAACAACAATGGAAATGCAAGCAACGTTGAGCAATGCAAATCAATTTTCGTATGCGTGTGCACATATACACACAAAAAATCTTGGGCCGTTTTCTATGTTGCTATGCGTGTATATTCTAAGAATCACAATTGTTTTTGAATTGCGTTAGAATTGTCTTTGAATTGTATTTGTATTTTCAGCCACTGCTTTAGTGTTTCTTTCGTATATGGCGAATTTCATTCGTTTTCGCTACTCTGACGTTTAAGTGAGCCGTGGTGTAGATGGCTAAGCAGATCTAACGAATGTTAGGATGTCGCAGGTTCTAGCCTCGCCTAAGCCCTTCATAATTTCTTATTTTTATTTTTTTTTTTTTTTTTTTTTTTTTTTTTTCTTTTTATACCCTGAGTCCATTGAAAATGGAAATCAGGGTATAATGGTTTTGTTAAAAGTATGTAACAGGCAGAAGGAGGCGTGGCAGACCCCATAAAGTATATATATTCTTGATCAGGGTGACGAGAAAAGTTGATATAGCCATGTCCGTCTGTCCGTCCGTCCGTCCGTATGTATGAACGCGTCGATTTCCGAAGATACAAAAACTAGAGAGTTCATTCTTTTTGTGTTAGGTTCGTATATTTCACGCGCAGTACGAGTTTGTTTCAGAAATTCGATAACTTGTATATTTGCAAAGTTATCGATAAATGAATTTATCGGGGACCAGTTATAAAATTCTAGCTAATTCATCTTTAGAGTTAGAGTCTCCAAGTCTTCTGCATATATATAGATACTAATTTAATACAATTTCGGTTTTTGTCAGATTTTGGATTCCGGCTCCCATTTCGCCCCACCACCCCCCAAATGTGAAAAAAATGCATTTCAAATACTAGAGACATGCTGTTTGGTTTAGCATGTAGATATGAATATCATAATCATAATCTGAAGAAATCAATACGATTGTCCATCTAGAAACAAAAATTATCAGTCATCAAAATTTTCTCATCAAAACCCATGTGGCGCAGCAACAAAGGCAGCGAGACAGCAAGCCGCCTGCATTGCTCACACACATACATGCTTACAAGCGTGTGTGTGTTCGTGTTTTTGCATGTATAGTTTCTTACGCATAGAGAATCGAAACTAAGCATTCTTGGAATATGATTCGTTCGAAGAAGGGCTCAGGGGATTTCGTAGTCGGGCAGTCTCGACTACAGCTTTCTTACTTGTTTTTTAATAGTTTTTTTCTTATATGTATTCTTAATGATACTAAATAAAACAAGTAAGAAAACTCTAGTCGAGAGTGCTCGACTAGATAATACCCTGAACCCAATTTTAATAAAATAAAATAATAATCTGTACTGTGGTTTGGTTTTTTGTAATTATCTTGAAAATGCATCAATTTTAGTGCTGAAAATGGCAAAAAACTTCTTTATTTTGACAAATAGTTAAATATATTGCTCTTGATTAGTACTAAAATTAATCCGTTTTCAAGATAATTACAAAAAACCAGTGTCGAACGTGACAAAAAGTTGACTTTTCTGGAGAATCACCCATATGTACATGTATATATACATACATATGTGTGTATGCATTGCCAAAAAATAATAATAGATGGCGCTTATATTAGTTGAAATTCGAAAAATTTTATATTATTAAATATCATTAAAAATAGACCCAACAAATAGACGTTCCTCGATTAACACGCATCACCTTAATTAACACAGGCACTTCATAATTGTAAAAGAAATATATCAATGCCACTCGAAGCTGTAATAGCCATAGTAAATAAGTTCACTGCTAAAGCGCCATCTAGCAAGTTAAAATTTTTAGACCATGCTAGACTAGTTTTGAATGTACATGTGGGCATACATATAGGAAAACCGCAGATGTCACGTGCTTTTGTTATTTGGGCAGACTTTTTTTTGTTCATTATTTTCTGTTGACTTAACGGAATAAAATATAATTGAAACAAAAACACTTTCAGAAATTATGCTATTAAATATTTGAAATTAAAAAAAACCCACTTATTCACAATTAGTTAAACTACCAACTGACTTTCAAAGATATCAAATACAATAATAATAAACAAGTAAGAAAGCTGTAGTCGAGACTGCTCGACTACGAAATCCCCTGAGCCCTTCTTCGAACGAATCATATTCCAAGAATGCTTAGTTTCGATTCTCTATGCGTAAGAAACTATACATGCAAAAACACGAACACACACACGCTTGTAAGCATGTATGTGTGTGAGCAATGCAGGCGGCTTGCTGTCTCGCTGCCTTTGTTGCTGCGCCACATGGGTTTTGATGAGAAAACTTTGATGACTGATAATTCTGTTTCTAGATGGACAATCGTATTGATTTCTTCAGATTATGATTATGATATTCATATCTACATGCTAAACCAAACAGCATGTCTCTAGTATTTGAAATGCATTTTTTTCACATTTGGGGGGTGGTGGGGCGAAATGGGAGCCGGAATCCAAAATCTGACAAAAACCGAAATTGTATTAAATTAGTATCTATATATATGCAGAAGACTTGGAGACTCTAACTCTAAAGATGAATTAGCTAGAATTTTATAACTGGTCCCCGATAAATTCATTTATCGATAACTTTGCAAATATACAAGTTATCGAATTTCTGAAACAAACTCGTACTGCGCGTGAAATATACGGACCTAACACAAAAAGAATGAACTCTCTAGCTTTTGTATCTTCGGAAATCGATGCGTTCAAACATACGGACAGACGGACAGACGGACGGACGGACAGACGGACAGACGGACATGGTTATATCAACTTTTCTCGTCACCCTGATCAAGAATATATATACTTTATGGGGTCTGCCACGCCTCCTTCTGCCTGTTACATACTTTTAACAAAACCATTATACCCTGATTTCCCATTTTCAATGG